>BSBK01002907.1:0-330000 GCA_027943335.1 Chamaecyparis obtusa
TATATAGATATATATATATATATATATATATATATATATATGTATATGTATATATATATATGTATGTATATATGTATATATATATATATGTATATATATATATATATATATGTATGTATGTATGTATGTATACACACACACACACACACACACATATATATATATATAAATTATGGTTTGATGAATTCTATTCTGAAAAATAAATGGATATATATGCGTTACATGTTTTTTTGCATTATAATATCATAATGCAAGGGTAATGAATGAAGCAACACAGTCAAGTTGGTGCTCAAGAAGGATCATACCATGAGGACAAAGTCAAGATAGTTGAGAAAGTAATTTCATTTGAAATAGTCAATAATAAATTGACTGCATCTCACATGTCGCACGGTATGGAGCTTTAATGCTCATTTTTTAAAAGGAGTTAATCTAGGATGAAGTCATGCTATATATTATGTTGCATAGTCTTCCTTCTTTCCCGCAAAAGAAATAATTTATGTTTACCTATTCCTTTGAGTGTAGACTAGTTAGTAGCTAAGTTAGTTAGTAGTTTTTGGTTATAAATAAAGGTATGAAACTTCCTTTCACATTAGATGGAAGTAGAACTCAATGTAATGAAGAATTCTATTTTATAGTTGAAGTAAAATTTTAGTCTAGTGTCCATCTTATGATGTGTAGTAGTACTTTTGAATAAATGAATGAATGATGATATTTTGAGTTTATAAAGTTTATTTGAGTTTTGGATATATTCATCCAAGGGGGCCCAATTGGTGAGTAATACCTTTCCATTTAGGATTTAATTTCCTTTCATTTGTATTTTTTGTTCTAGAATTTTTCTATTCCTATAGCCATTGGAGATAGTTTCCAATGACTATTCCTATAGCCAAAGAAGAGAGATTAGTTCCTAGTTTGTCTATCTTGAACATTTTTGTAGTTAATTGCATGATTTTAGTTCCAGCAATAGATTTTATTAAGCATTTGAATTATTAAATTTCCAATCATTTACTTGATCCCACACCTTTAGTGTCCTTGATAAAAAAATATACTATCTTGGTAACATATGAACTGGTTAATCATAGTCATATTAGTATTACCTAGCTTGGTCTTGAGCATCAATGATATTATATGATTTGGAATGATCAGTGATATATGATTCCCTTTGTACATTTAGTTCAACAATAGACATTTTTAGTCTCTATGGTTTTATTATTAAAGATTTTAAAGAGGTATGATGGTAGCATATATGCTCAATATTGAGTGAAAAAATTAAAGCGATCTTATACAAGTTTATAAGGTGGGTAAGATAGGAGTTTCAAAGACTTTTTGATGACAAGGTGTGACCATGGCATATATATAGTATTGTTTTCTAGGACTTTTTGGTCGGGCCTTTCTTCATATTTAGTTAAATTGATGTGAAAAAGCCACATCAAAGTAGCATTTATGGGTGCATTAATGTGGTGTTTATTGAAGCACCATTTTAGGTTCTATCACTTCGTTTTGGTTGGATTAGTTGTGAAGCTAACCCTAAGCTCTATCAAGATAGGGCATCACATCTGAGCATGAAATTTATAGTTACAAGGTTTATTTTGGTTATTGTTGATGAGACGCTATTGTGGATGGTAGTTAGAAGGAAGGTTTGAATAGTTTTGAACTTGAATCATTAGGCATAGATCCACGGGATCTTCAGGGATTGTAATCTAAGAAGGTGTGTTCAATTATTTCTCTTTTTATTTTGATTTCATCATGCATCATGCTTTAATAGAACATACATATCATTTTAGTCTTTGTTTTGGTTGTGTGTTTAATCTCTGAGGATTTTCTCTTTCACTTAATTAGGGGTTTAATATTTTTTATCCTATTTTTTTTAGCAAAACCCATGTCATGTTTGTCTTAGCCACATTTGTATAGATGTTATGTTTTGTAAAGGGCTTGACAGTTTTTTTTTTAAACATGCTTATGTATTCTTATCACATTTTAGTTTGCAACATGTTTTGTTTTTATATACTTTGCATACCATTCACAAGTTTTGTAATGTTGTCATATTCAGTGATGTGAGTTGGTTTTTTTTTATAATATTGTTTATCATTTCAAAACTTGTATAAGGGCTCTCATGTTTATATCCATCTTCTCATTTTACATTTACCCTTGTCAAACCAATATTTTCAGTGATGCACATGTTTTTATTTATTGTCAATGTTTGTCATTGTATGTCAAAGGTTTATATGTCATTAACGTGCTCAACTTTATGGTATTCAAAGTGCATTAAACATTCTATATTTATTTTATATGGTGAAATACTTTTGTATCATATATTTCTTTGTTCCATACATCATTTATTGTGTTCTTTCAAAGCATCTTGTATAAATTTTGTGGTGTCAATTCTATGGATTGTCAAACCTATGATTGTTGTCAGCATACTATGATGCACTCATTTGAGTATAACATGGCATAATACAATTTGTTGCTTTAGTTTTATTTGAAGAATGGTTATTTATTATGACAAGAAAACATGATGGAGATTGTGTGTGAGTGATTACACCTTCATGAAATAACAAGATTTAAAGAGAATTTACACTATTCAAAGCAAACTAATCTAAATAATGCACAATTAATCTAAATATCTCATGGTTCTCTAAATTGAAGTGGTAAATGAGGGCTCTCAGCTGCAAATCCTCACTAGTGACACTCTAATTATGAGAATTGAACTAAGAATGATATGCAAAATAGATCTAATTATCAAATTCTAGCTCTATTTGATAAGAAAATCTCTAAAATGATCAACAATTAAGCTAAAATATCAATGAAAATGCTAAGTGAGTGGTGTGGATGCAAATTGCAAGAGCTTTGCTGCAATTCAAAGATATGGAGTGGATTCATAATGCCTCAAAATGCCTTCTATTTATAAGATTTTCCCAAGGGTAGGGGGGTAGAGTGAGATAACCATGGTTATGCTTGGGTAAGGTCAATTGGCTTTGCTTTGTCCCTAAATGGGGAGACAAACATTTAAATGGTTTCAAAAGGCTGGACCATTTCAACAAAAGTGAGTGATTTGTGTCCATTTTGTCTCCTTTTTTCTTTGTTGAGAGAATTTATGATTTATTAATTAATTAAAGCAATTAAATTTAGCCATGAAGGGTAAGAGGTTCATTTTGATTTTTGCTTTCAACAACTATGTCATCAATTGAATTTAATCAATTTCTTAGTGTTTTTCTCCTTTTCAAGCTTTATTTAATCATTTAATCATTTAATTGAATTTTTCTTTGATTCAAATTGCCTTTGTTCCATTTATCAATTTTTAGTACTATTTTGATGATTTGATGCACCTTTTGATTGATTTAAGCCTTTGCCAATTTTCCATGTCTACAAATGCCCCTCTTTGAGTCGATGTGCGAAGAACACCGATTCAAAGATTCCCTTAGTATGATGATCTGATTCAGGTCCTGGTTCTAATGTGCCTCTGATCGTTCTGATTAATGTACTTCCTGATGACGATGATGTGCCTCTGATGATGGTGCTGATATGATTCTGATGCCTCTGATATGATACTGATCTGATATGGGTCCTGGTTTGATGATAGGTCCTGGGTTAATTGATAAAGGTCTTGGGTTGATTGATTGTTGATATGTTGATATGTTGATATGTTTGATATGATGATAGATTTGATATGATGATAGATTTGATATGATATGGATTTGATATGAAACTGATATGCAATTGATTTGCCTCCTGATATGATACTTGATATGATATGAAACTGATATGATATGATACTGATATGATATGATACTGCTATGATATGATACTTGATATGATATGATATGATACTGATATCTTGATATGATACTGCTATGATATGATACTTGATATGATATGATATGCCCCACTGATAAATGTTTTTTATGTGATGCCCATTTGATACTCTGATGCCCCCTCAGAAATAAAACATATTGAGTCCTTGATTTGAAAGATTTTTAAGTAGTTGGAATATGTTTTGATTTCTGAAAAATATTGATGATATGCCATGACTCACAAATTTGCATATCCAAGATAGATAGGTCTGTTGTAGTTAAGCAAAACAAGTGATTATAACAGGATAATGGTACCAATGAATGTGATTTGTCAATCTGATAGGATAGTTCTGATAGGATAAATCAATCAGTGTGAAAACTGATATGATTTGATAGGATTGATCTTGATCAGTGTGAAAACTGATATGGGATCTTGATAGGATAAATCAATCAGTGTGAAAACCGATATGATTTGATACTACTGCTTCGTTCTCAGGACACAGAGACATGAACGATGGTACTGGGTGTGATTGCTTGATACTTTGATAGGATTGATTGACGTAAGATGACTCACTGATATAGAATACTGATATGATTCCCTTGATTTGTGAAACAGGCACATTTCCGTAAATGATATATATATACGGACCTTAGCTTCTTGGATATTTGGATTTAAGTCATGGTTTGACCTAGCTAGAGTATAGGTTATTGAGATGATTGATTATGGAGCTCTTTCAGTTTGTTGATATTGTATCATGATATTTCAGTTATTGATCAGGACTTTGATGTATCACTTTGATGACATTGTATCTTTGATTAGACAAAGTTCATGGATCTTTGATATTATGGACACTTATGAGTTTATGGACTTTCTTTGATTCTTGATTGAATGACCCATTTTATGATTGATCAAGATTTCAATTGAATGAACCCCTTTTTCCCTTGGAAAAATACTACAAACAAATGCACATGCAATTAATCTAGCATGATAATGCAATTAACCTTCCATGATAATGCAATGCAATGCAGCTAAGTGTCACTAGCTTTTAGCAAATAAATGCCTTGAGGATAAATTTTCATCATTGAGCACTTTGGGACCGGAAAGCAAGTACAATCACCACTGCCCATTGACATGATGATATGAATACCACTTTTTATCGCATTTGGTAACCTCCTTTTTGAACTAGTACAACCCACACTAGTCGAATAAACCAACTATGAGAGTATGAATACCAGTTTCAACGAATTCAATGTTGCATAAACAAGAAAAGGTCAACCTTCCACCTTATATGAAAGTCCTCGATGGTTCTTTGATGACCATGTCGTTAGACGAATTCACATAAGTTGTTGGATATCCCTCAAGACAGTCACTCAAAGACAAGAAAAATATCATGTCTCCATCATCGCCAATCTAGTCGAAACATCATCGATTAGCTAAAAAGATGTGATAAAAATCAATGTAAGTAAAGATCATCAAAAGAAAGCTTCAAGTGTTTTGCATTGTTTCATGATTTTCAAAAAGTATTTCCAAGCATTCTGATCTTTTTAAAGTGTTGTCAATTTTTAATCCCGAATAATAAAGTCAATGAAGGCTCATGGATCAAGTTGTGGTAATCGAATTCTTGGTTAGTGAACAATGATATCCATCAAAGGTTCACGAAAATCTTCTTCTCTCTTCTGAAGCTCTGATAAGTCTCTCTGATGTGACTGAATATTGCACTTTTGAATCCATTTGAAGTTAATGCCTTGCTTCATGTGAATTCATGCTTGTTTGCTGAAATCCGCTGATTAAGATCAAATGCCCCAGTTGGATAGAAAAAAATGTTGGACTTGGACAAACTTCCAAAATATTACCGAAGCTCGGTTTATGCAAGATGCAGCTCAAAGTATTTTATGCTTTCCTTTTTACCCACTCTCAAACAAGATCACATTGGTTTGCCCCCAATGTCTAGCAAGATATAGGACATGAAGGATGGATTTGCAAGCTGATGGATTAGAGATGGAAAGGCTATGATGGAAGAAGTATGCGAATGTGACCCATAGGACTATCTCCTCAAGAGTACCCAAGCTAAGGAAAAAAATGATATAGCAATGTGAAGCATGTTTTTGGATAAGCCATGAAAGTCAATTGTGCAGGGCTAGATAGTGTATAGGATAATGATTTGCTGCCATGAAAAGGAGTGATCCAAAAGAGTGGACATGTCAAGAAGTTTTTGATAACATTTTTTTTTTTTTTTTTTTTTTTTTTTTTTTTTTTTTTGTATTTTTCAATATTTTCCCAACATTAGAATCTTTGGACAATGCTCCTCTAAAAGATATGCTATAATAAACCATGGGTATGACTAGGATGCTCAAAGATATTGATAAGAGGGATGGAAGTATGGAAAGTATGCATTGGAAAATGAATGTGAGGATAAGAAGAAGGTATGTTGAAGATGGAAATGTTGGCAAGATCAACTTTGACACACACTTTGAAGAGTGGTGGAATGATGGAGGAATGATAGATGATGAAGGTAAGGATCTTTTTGAGGTAGTGGATTTTGGGATGTAAGAAGATGAAGGATGTTTGGAAGGAGATGGAATGGAAACCTTTGGAAGCTTGAATGTCAATATTGATTCTTCTTTTGTGTGCAAGTCTTTTAACAATGACTTGGGAATCCACATATTCTTTGATTTTTCTTCCTTTTGGAATGCTTTTGAATGCATTTCTTCAATGAGGGATTTAGGAACCCACATTTTATTTTCTTCTTTTTGCTTGATGGACCTTTGCAGCCTTTTGGATATTTCATTTTTCTTTTCATTCACATGTCGATTAGATGGGACATTGTGATTTTTATGCACATATGGATTCTTGGATTTATGATTTTTATGTTTCACATCAACATTGCTTCCAAAAGACTTAGGAATTGTGGATGAATAGGAATAATATGGATGGTTCATATGGATTGGTGTTTGGACATTCTTCAAGTATGTGTGTCTTTGTTGATCTTGATACATGGGAGGGTAAGTGAATGGATAGCTAGGGATGATAGGAATGGTTGATGGGGGAATATATGGACCTAGTATGGATGGAAGGAATGAAGACTTTTGTTTTGGGACATAGGCACCCAAAATGGATTTGGAGGATAGTGGAGGTATGTGGTTGTATTTGAATGGAGGGATATACGGTGTGAAAGGGATATCAATATCTTTGGAAGGAGCTCCATCGTCAACATTCTCATCTTTAAGATTTATCTTTATACTAATAGGCTCATGAGTAGCTTTGATAGGAACACATTTGATAGGATCAACTGCAGCTTGAAGGGATTTATTATCTTGCAAGGGATTTGGAAGAATGATGGTTTCTTGAGGTGAACATGGAGGAATATGACAAGGAAATGATGGGATGCTTTGATCTTGACAAGGATCTTTGAATTGTGTAGCGAAGGTATTTTGCTCTTGATTTTCAATATGCTCATTGGAAGTTATGGAAGGGATATCTTGATCTTGCTTGGGAAATGGAGAAGATGTGGAACTTGGAAGGGTACTTTGTTCTTGGAACGGAAGGATATCATCTTGAAAGACATGAAAGGATGCAAGGGGATCATCACAAGGTTCAAGGGATATGGGACCTTCATCAAATATGGGAGGGGTTTGTGTATAATCTTGATCTTGATCTTGATCTTTATCACTATTTATCTCTTTTCTCTTTAGATTATCCTCTTGACATGGAGCCACTTCTAAGGATAAGGTAGATGTTTGGATATGTGTGGGGGATGTTTGGAAGAATGGTGTAGGATCCTCTTGAATAGGTATAATAGGCATTAAGGCACATGAAGCTTTGGGTTCTAAGATCTTTGAAGCATGGAAACAATCTACAGCAAGATGTGAGTTAGCTTGGGTTTCTTTTAGAGGTAGCCCTTGAGGGTAGACATAGTCAATGGGAAAAGTGTCATCATTAGGATCATTCTTTGATGGAGGAATTTTGGATAATTGTGGAGCTTTGGGAGATGAAGAAAAGATGAAAGGAATGCTAGCTATGGGAGGGTCTTTGCTAGATAGAGGTTCGGGAGATGGATAAAGGATGAAAGGTGTACAAGTCATCCAGGGAGAAACCTTGTTAGGAGATGGACAAAGGATGAATGGATTACTCTTGCTATATGGTGGTTTTTGAATTAGATCTTGCTTGAGAGCGGTATTTTTCACTCCATATTCTTTATTATCTTGATCACACATAGGTTGATTATGCAATTTCCTTTGATCTGAGATAACTTTATCACTCTTAAATGCTTCTTTTTGTGAGGAGGAGGAAGATATGGATGACCCATCATCATAGAGGAAAGGACAAATTGATCTTAATGATGGCTCTTTAGATAAAGTATCTTTTTGCTTTTCTTCATCCTTTCTCAAGGTTGATATGTCAAAATTATGTGGAAGCTTAGCTCCTGATTGAGCTAAAGTTAGGAAATATGCTTCTTTATCCCAGTCCAAAATTCGTTCCATTATTTCTATAAACACGGGATCTTGGGATGCTCTCAGAACATCATCTTTAGACACCTCATCACTTTGAAAAGAATAGCTTGATATTAATAAGGGCATTTTATATGATGTATCTCTTTGGTTTTCCTCATTCTTTCTCAAGGTTGATGTGTCATAATTATAAGGAAGTTTAGCTCCTGCTTGAGCGAAAGCTAGAAAATATGTGTCTTTATCCCACTTCAAAAGTAATTCCATTATTTCCAGAAACCTAGGACTTTGGGATGCTTCAACAACATCATCTTCAGACACCTCATCACTTTGATTCCTATAGAGATCTTGATCTTGACTTCGATAATTATGCTCCATAACAGGATTGATTTGTTTCTCAAATAGGCTTCCTTCGTGAATTTCAATTTGGTTGGGTTGGTTTGGAATGGGTAAATGGTATTGATCAATTTTTTTAAGATTAAAAAAATTTTAATTGTATTTTGATCAAGTACTTTGGAACTTCTTGTTTGAAAAGTTGAAGACAATCTCAACACACACATCAATAGTTCACCATGTCCCTAGATCATTCTAATGTGTATATTCTTGAATGTTTCCACGGGTTTGATCACAAGAAAGACTTCCAAGCAAGCTACCTAGCACAAATTTGGCTTTTAAATGGCTCTAATAGGTAGTTTTGCTATTTTTACTATTTTGTAGTAAGTTTTCCGTTCAAAAGAGATCTTAGCTTTTCATCCCCCAACTATGTTAAGGGGCTTCCCACACGCACAAAAGCACGATTTTGCGCAATCCGTTAGGACTACTAGAGGAAGTTCGAAAGAGCTAAAATTCTTTTATCGTGTACCCCATTAAGGATACCCGCGTTTCATTTTATAGTGGGTCGGATTTTCGCGGCAAAAGCAAGTGTATCCCACTTTGGGCTGTCCCTCTCACTGGCCCTTCTAAGGCAATCTCTGGAGGCGAGCCCACTAAGTTTTAAACATGTTCATTTGAAAGCATGAAAAGTGGATTTGGTAGAGCAAGTTTGGGAATTTGATTCACTCAAAGAGTGAAGAGCATATCCCTATTGCTTTTCCCTTATCCCAAACACTCACAATCAAATTTGGTTCTTTTTCAACCCCGTGACAAAGGGGTTCTTAGAATTGAAATGTTTGTTCTTTTCCTTTTATGATTAAACTATGTTTTGAACTTTGAAATGCCACAAGCTAAGGGAATGTGCAAGCTTGATGAGAAAAATACCTCAAATGATGCTAGCAAAGGCTAGGCGCATTTTTAAGTAGTAGATTTTCTCGTTTTCTCTCCAAATCCTTCTCTTACCTTGGCAAAATGTTCCCTCCACCAACAAGTTAGTCAGCACAATACAAACAAAGTGAGGGGAAACCAAAATCAAAGCTAAAAATGATGTAATTGATTATGCTTTTGATTCTTTTTTTTGAACTCAAATATTTGCAAATTAAATCCAAAAGGTGCAAGGTATACTCTAATAGGACGTCCTTTTTTGTTTCTTTTTTGCATGCAAAAAAGAAAAAAAAAAAAATTTTGAGTACTTTTCTGTGACAGAGCATGTACCTGAGACCAAAAAAAATGACAGTGAAGTTAGCATACAGTCCTTATTTTGACAAAATAGTGAAAATACTGTCAGGCGACATTGTCCAGACTACAGGCGAGATTAAATTTAACAAAAGCATGACTACTTTAACCGCGAGCGTCACCAAAAGGGGCTCAAGCGAGATTAAAATAGTCAAGTGCGATATTAAATTTAACAAACGCGTGAAATCTTTATTACAGGCGACAACAGCAATTACTCTGATACAATTTAAATGCTAAACCAGGCGACATTTCTTTTGCTAAAGGCGAGATCTAATTTAACAAAGATGTAATTATTTTAACCGCGAGCGTCACCAAAAGGGGCTCAAGCGAGATTAAAGTAATTAAGTGCGATATCAAATTAAATGGACGCGTGAATTCTTTATTGCAAGAGACAAATTAATTCATAGAAGCGACATTTAATTTATTGAGAGCGACATTTAAAATACTCAAAGCGACAAATTAAAAGCGAAATGCAGTAAACTCCCTTTACACCAGGCGTAAACTCATTCCTCGGCCGTGGCTTTTAATTCTTTGTAGGCGACATCTAAATAGCCAAAGGCATCAGATAATTGTGCGTGAAGCGAGAATTTAATGTGCTCAGGCGTGATTTCTTTCTCCGGAAGCGTGATTCTGAAGACTGATAAGCGTGAGCGTTCAGACTCTAGGCGACATCTAAATTACCGTGGGCGACATCTCTTTGCTGTAGGCATGATTTCTTTACTGGTAGGCGTGATTTCTTTTCTGTAACCTACAAACAGTGAGCAAAATCATGCAATTCTAGCCTAAATTTTGCAAATAACGTGAAAATTTTGATAAATTTGAGGCCCTGAGCCCCACGGTGGGCGTCATTTGTGTGTGAGTGATTACACCTTCATGAAATAACAAGATTTAAAGAGAATTTACACTATTCAAAGCAAACTAATCTAAATAATGCACAATTAATCTAAATATCTCATGGTTCTCTAAATTGAAGTGGTAAATGAGGCTCTCAGCTGCAAATCCTCACTAGTGACACTCTAATTATGAGAATTGAACTAAGAATGATATGCAAAATAGATCTAATTATCAAATTCTAGCTCTATTTGATAAGAAAATCTCTAAAATGATCAACAATTAAGCTAAAATATCAATGAAAATGCTAAGTGAGTGGTGTGGATGCAAATTGCAAGAGCTTTGCTGCAATTCAAAGATATGGAGTGGATTCATAATGCCTCAAAATGCCTTCTATTTATAAGATTTTCCCAAGGGTAGGGGGTAGAGTGAGATAACCATGGTTATGCTTGGGTAAGGTCAATTGGCTTTGCTTTGTCCCTAAATGGGGAGACAAACATTTAAATGGTTTCAAAAGGCTGGACCATTTCAACAAAAGTGAGTGATTTGTGTCCATTTTGTCTCCTTTTTTCTTTGTTGAGAGAATTTATGATTTATTAATTAATTAAAGCAATTAAATTTAGCCATGAAGGGTAAGAGGTTCATTTTGATTTTTGCTTTCAACAACTATGTCATCAATTGAATTTAATCAATTTCTTAGTGTTTTTCTCCTTTTCAAGCTTTATTTAATCATTTAATCATTTAATTGAATTTTTCTTTGATTCAAATTGCCTTTGTTCCATTTATCAATTTTTAGTACTATTTTGATGATTTGATGCACCTTTTGATTGATTTAAGCCTTTGCCAATTTTCCATGTCTACAGAGATACTCCTTGGTAAAGGAACATTTATCATTTTACCAATGCATTCAAACTTAGTCATTCATAAGGAATATTGATATTATTTCTTTGATTAGCATTCGATAGAGATATGTTGATTAGTGATTTAAATATTATTATTGAAATGACTCAAGGATGTCATATAAATTTTTAGTTGAAACACATGGTATTAAAAGCTATGGATTTATCTTTATGATGATGAATTGGAAACATTATTTAATGCATGTTAAGATAATTGTAATAAGTTGTATTTAGTTCCTCTCAATCAGTTTGATGTTAGTTTATGATTCAGTATTATGTAGTCTATTTATTTGTATAAATAGATTGATTTAGAGAAAAAGATAGAGAAGAGATACTGGGGTTTTTAATTGATTATATTCAAATATCATTTATGCACAATTAGCTTTTGATAGAAATCCTTGATTGGCGTAGAGTATATGATTGGATCCTATACACTGCTAAGAACAAAGACATGTATTTTGTTTAAGTTATGTAGCATAGAATTATAGAATCTAAATGACAAAAAAAAATTTTGATCTCTATATGTAGAAAATTTGAGATGTATTAAAATGCCAATGAGGCACATAAGACTACCAATGAGATAACATTTGTCAGTGAGACATTATATAAGTTAGTGAGGTAGTGTAAAAGTGATTTCAAGAATAATCCAGTGAGGCATATTCAGTGGTTTTTTACCCAAAGGGTTTTCCACTCATGGCATATATTGTGTTAATCTATCATGTGTTGATCCTATATCTATCTCTTTGTTTCAATTGAAAATTGATTTATAGTTGTTTGATTGGATTTCAAAATTGATCCATTATTTTAAATTTCATTGATTCAACCCCCCCTCTCAATGATAATTGTACTCCAACAGTTGGTATAAAATCCACACCCTTCCATAAGGGTTGTCTTGGTTTAGGAGTACTTATAAATAGTCAAAGTAAACTTGATCAAATCTTGGATAAGAAAAGAACTTTGGTTTTCAAGATAGAGTTCCAGAAAAAGTTTTTTAATTCTATTCAAAAGGAATGTCATCTTATTATTACAGAAGTTGAAAGGATTAAAAGAGGTTACAGTTCTCATGGAGTAGAAAGGAAAAGGATTAAACAAGGCATGCAAAACTGTAAGTTCTCTAGATATAATAGGATATCTAGAAAAGGGATAGTTTTTGAATGTTAAAGTTTCAATCCAAAATTAGACAAACAACAAAACAACCAGTTTGTTTGGAAACCTAAAAATAAAGCATATGCTTTAATAGTTGAAAATGTGTTTCATTTAGTTCCAAAGGATTTATGGGTTTTAGATATGACTGGTGAGAAATCTAAATTTATTAATTATGAGTCACATCTAGGAGGATCAGTTAAGTTTGGAGATTAAAAAAATGCTTCCAAATTGTAGGCAAAGGAACTATTCTTCTAGATAATAAAATACCAGTAAATGATGTTTATTGTATTGAAGGTGTAGACACCTAAAAAACCATATTATTAATTAAATTTATTTTAAATTAATAAATGTCCTTATGACATCATAATTATTTAATTAATCATTATTGTTATTATCCCCTCCTATTTTAATTAATTTCATTTAATTAAAGAATCACTCCCAAAAATATTTAAATCAAATTTAAATATTTATCTCTCCTAATTTAATAAATTATCTTAGCCAAAATCCTATTTAAATAAATAAATTATTTATTTGAAATCCCCAAATCCTAGATATCTTCTAGAATCCCCTAAACCTATCCTCTCATCCCTAATCACTCCCTAACCTATCTTAAGGGGTGATTCCTAACCCTCTTAGCCTAACCATCTCCATTTGACCCACAATCAATAGCCTCATTAATGAGCCTTACAAACTCATTAATGACCCCTTACACCATCATTAATGGCTCTTACAGCCTTATTAAAGGGAGCCCATCTCCCCTCTTCCACTCTTGTCCCCCCATCACACTTCCCTAGTGTTTCTCACACATGTGTGAGCAACCCTTGGGCCTTTCAACCATTAATGTCCATCTCTTTCTTCCTAACCATACCCCTAACCCTGACTCTAACCCCAACTACCCCTCCTAACCCAAGGCCTTTGTCAAATCCTATAAATGGGCCTCATTCTAAGAGAAAAGAAGTTTGAATCATTTAGTCATTTATGCATTGTTATTATGTTAGAAAATTTTCAAGTTTTCATAGCATCTAACATATTAGCATAGTTTCTTTCATGCTTTTAAGATTCCTAACTCACCTAATTTAGCTTAGATGGATAATAAACCTTAGTTTCTCTTTGGTTTTTCATTTTATTTTAGTTAAAATCATATTCATTATAAATGATAATGAACTTTATTGCTTTTTTCATCTTATCAATAGCCTAATCTACATCTTGCATCTAGTTGCATCCTATGGATCCTAGGGGAAAAACTAGTTCCCTATAATAGGTTTTGTGCCACTTTTGGGACTTCCAGGGTTCGCACTTGGTCCTAATATACCCTCATCTGCATTGGGGATATGTATATTGTGCTTGGGGAGCACACCCACATCCTCATAAAATGAGAAAATCAAGTGGGGCTTGGGTGCTCCTATTTTGGCTCAATCTGAGGTAGTGTTGTGATAGATTTTAAATGTTTGATCTATATGCTAGAGTTGGCTAATTGTTTGACAATCTATGCATGTACCTAACAAGTCAGATTCATAGCATCTACAAAAGGTATGACTTATAATATTCTCAATTTAAGTCAAATATGTGATAATGGATTTGATATAACCTTCTCTACTTTAGGATGTCAAATCAAGAAAATATCTGAAAAAACTATTACTATAAGATACGGGACTTGCGGTAATATCTATAATCATTTTGAGCATTCAGGTAAATTTGAAGGAAATGTTTTTTACATAATCCAAATTGAGGAAATGAAATTGTGGCATAGAAGGTTAGGATACATAAACTATGGAAATATAATTAAAATAAGTAAAAATCATAATGTGAGGAACCTACCAATCCTAAAAAGACTTGATAACAATGTTTATAAATAATGTCAAGAAGGAAAACAAACAAAAGTGAGTTTCAAAACTAAAGAGTACACTACTACAAAACCTCTTCAATTAGTTCACACTTATCTATGTGGACCTACTAGAACTAAATCTTTAAATGATGAGAAGTAATTTATCCTATTTATAGATGACTATTCTCAAATGACTTGTGTTACTTTTTTGAATCATAGAGATGAAGCTTTTGATAGATTTAAAGTTTTTAGAAAGATGGTTGAAAAGGAATTTGATCTAAGACTTAAGTATCTTAGGTAAAATAAAGGTGGAGAATTTACCTCTCAATAATTTATTAATTACTATGAAGAACATGGTATTAAAAGAAAATATTCAGCCTCTCATACACCACAACAAAATAGTGTAGCAGAAAGGAAGAATAGAACAGTTAAGGAAATTGCTAGAACTATGTTACAAGATTCAAGATTGGAAAACTATTATTAGAAAGAAGTAGTACATAATATAGTTTACACATTAAATAGAGTTCAATTAAGATTAAATACAAAGTTTACTCCATATGAGTTGTGGTATGGTAGAAAGGCAAATGTAGGATTTTTTTAAATCTTTGGTAGAAAATGTTATCTCAAATGAGACAATGATAATATAGGCAATTTTGAGTCAAGATGTGATAAAGGTATTTTCTTGGGTTATTCAACACATGGTAAAGCCTATAATTTTATAATAAAAGGTTAGGACATATTTTTGAAACTACAATTGTTAAAGTTGATGATAATTTAAATATTTCAGAACTAAGGAAGTAGAACTACCACCTCAAGAAAATATGCATGTGTCTAATGAAGAAATTGAAAATAAATCAGAAGAAGAAACTAAACAACCAAGTGAATCAAATGAACCAATTATATCTACTCCAAAAATATCTTTTAAGTTACTTCAGAAAAATCATCCTCAGGAATAGATAATAGGTGATAAAAGTGGTGGAATTAAAACTAGAAGAAAAGTTCAGGAACAAGAACATGTTTGTTTAGTGTCTCAAATAGAACCTGAAAATTATACAAAATCCAATAAGGATACTCTTTGGGTTAAAGCTATACAAGAGGAGTAAGATCAAATTGAATGAAATAAAACTTGGGAACTTCCACCCAAACCATAAAATAAAAATATAATTAGTACTAAATGGATTTTCAGGAATAAACTTAATGATCAAGGATAAATTGTTAGAAATAAAGCCAAATTAGTATGAAAAGGATACTCTCAAGTATATGGTATTGATTTTGATCAAATATTTTCTCATGGGGCTAGACTCAAATCTATAAGAATGTTTCTAGCCTATTTATTTTACAAAAATTCTAAGGTTCGCCAAATGGATGTTAAAAGAGCCTTTCTAAATGAATTTTTAATAGAAGAAGTCTATATTGAACAACCTGGAGGATTTATTCATGCAAGAAAAGAATCATTTATTTATAGGATTAGAAAAGTATTATATAATCTAAAACAAGCTCCACTCACCAAAAAATTAATGAAGAATCTCATAAATTTCTCATTTTAAGGGGAATTGATGAAAGTTGTATTGAATCTTTGGACTTGATGCGAGGAAGAGATATCACCCAATCAACTTGGGAGGAAATTACAAAGATATGTCAAAACTACTCTAGAGTGGCTATAAAGAAGGGAATAGGTTACCAATCCACCAAGGGTAAATCAATAGGTAATGAAGTCTCAAGGATAGAAATCACACACCTACTATCAGACTTCAAGAAAGACATCATCAACAATATGGCTACCTGGTTGGATACAATGCAAGCCAAGAAGAAGCATGAGGAGGCTGAGGCAATGTTAGTATAATATTTCCCTCACTCAAAATAGAAGAAGGACTGCAAATGCAAGATGGTGGCTAACATAGAGAGATAGAAAATTCCTATTGAATTTAGGCTAGTTGAGGGAGATGATGACTAGGTTTCCTTCATTTCTCAAAGGAAGTCATGGGCTCCAAGATAATTTATTCTACAAAACCCCTTAAATTTTAGTGGTCCTTATTAAAATTCTTATAATAATCAATGAAAATCCCCATATAATGCAAATATGGTAGGTTATCCATCTCTACCTTCAAATAATCCTTAGAATGCTTGGCCAAATTATCAAAACCATGCACCCTAGTGGCACCCTCTATAAGGGAACTGGTAGAAAACTCAAGGAATCTAGCCACAACCTCAAGATTCATTGGAACCACCTTAGGATAATTGGAAATAGACCTCATAATGGAGAGGAGGTCAAAAATGGCCAAATCAACCAATTGGCTATCTTTATCAGCCTTAGCAACCAACATTAATGCCACCTCCTACAACCAGTATTGGTTTCCCTAATCCTACTTATTTACCTACACATCTTGTTCCTAATCCTTAAAATAATCCATAGCATCAGCCTATCTATTCTGCAAATCCTAACTAGTACCTTGCATATGTTGTAAATATCAGTTATATTCATCTTAGGTATGGAACAACCTTGCTAACTCTAACTTAACCAATTATAACTAATATTCCTATGGAATAATTGGAACAAGAGGATACACATACTACACCTGCCCAACCAAATTTGATGAAAGAAATAAAGGTTCCAAATCAATCTAATGAAATACCTCCATTTCCTCATAGATTAGAAGGAGAAGTACCCAAACCAAAAGAGGATTCAATCTTTGATATAATAGACCAATGGAATCATATATGTGTCAAGATACCTCTCTTCCAAGCTATAAAAGATGTCCCTATTTATGGTAAATTCATTAAGGAATCTTCTCTAAATAAACTTAGGATAAAGAATAAATATACACAAACCGTGTATGTCCGAGGTGAGTTAGTAGAAATTATGCTTGGAAAGGTGAAAGTACCTAAGTATTCTGATCATTGTAGTCCTTTAGTTGGGGTTATCATTAATGGTATTCAATTTTAAAATGTGTTAATTAATTTAGGGGTAGCCATTAATGTGATGATAAAGGATTTCATGTAGCATCTCTAGATCACCAATCTCAGACCTACACCTATTGTCATACAACTAGTTGATAGATCTACTATTAAGCCAGATGGGATGGTAGAGGATCTAGTTTTAACCTTGAATTATTGGGAATACTTTATTTACTTTATGATACTCTCTCCTAAATCCACATTGGGGGGATATCCTATCATTTTAGGAAGACCTTGGTTAGCTATTGTTGATGCATATATAATATGTCAGTTGGGAGACATGATTATTTCAGATGGTTTGGAAATAAAGAAACTTTCTCTTTATCCACTAGCACAACCTCAGCCTAGTTTAGCTCAATGAGTATGGTTAGATCTAGGGGAAGAAATAGAGGAAGTTAACTCAATGGTGTACCTCATGATGATAGATAGGGATCATTTCATGTAGCTTCAGGAAGAGGATGATGAACTCATAAATATTCTTCAAAATTATTGTGGAGTGGATGAGCAAAATTTCTTCTATTTGTTACCTAAATAATATTAATTGCAAATCATCCTCCCTACTCCTAGCTCATTAGAAATTCCTCCAGCTATAGACATTCTTCACACACTATTTTCAAATGAAGTAAAAGTGCCATACCTCACTGAGGCATCCATGATTGAGTTAACTAAGAAAGTTGAGATCTCACCAGGTAGATGTTTGAATATCAATAACAAGCTCACTCAAGACTTGAAAATGTCTTTGAAAAAATTATTGTAGTCTCATAAGCAAGCATTTTCTTGGGGTTATAATGATATGAAGGGTTTTCATTCTAAGTTGTGTACTCATAGAATCTATATCAAGGAGGATAGTATGTGAGTAAGATATTCCCAAAGTAGAATTAACCCCACACTCAGAGAGATAGTCAAAAGAGAATTGTGGAAATTACTAGTTGTCAAGTTTATTTATTCAATCTCTAATAGCCAATGGGTGTCATCCCTTGTCATAGTTCCTAAAAAAGGGGGAAATTTGAGTTTTGTGTATATTATAGGGAGTCGAATAGTGCAACTAAATAGGATCATTTTCCTCTTCCCTTTATAGATCAAATCCTAGACTCTCTCTGGCAGGGAAGCAATATTTCTCATTCCTAAATAGTTACAGTGGATAAAAATAGATCATAATTTCACCAAAAGATTAGGAAAAGACCACCTTTACTTACCTAAGGGAACTTATGCTTATTTGATTCTTCCCTTTGGACTATGCAATGCTCTAGCCACTTTCCAAAGAGAAGTCATTAGCATATTCTTAGATATTTCACATGATAGTATGGAAATCTATATGGATGAATTTACCACAAATGGAAGTACCCTTGAGGAAGAATTTAGAAATTTAGGAAAGATATTACAAAGATGTGAAGATCATAATCTATCTTTGAATAGTGAGAAGTATTTCATGATGATTAAAAAATGGGTAGTACTAGGCCATTATACTTCTCAAGATGGTATTCATGTCAATCCTGCCAAAATTGAGGCAATTCTTAATCTTCCTATCTGATGTAGTCAAGCTCAGAGAATCTAGTAAAGGATTGTCCCAACTTGCATCCAAACACCAACAATGTGGAATAACACAACTAGAGAGAGAATGTAGATCAGATCCTTATATTTCATCAAATAGATTCATACATGTCAGGCTGTAAGGCCTTCCCAGTTATGACCAGATATTTCAAATCAATTACAACAATCCTCCAACATGCAAGGATTCAAAAACTATCTTCTAACTTCTTACTACTTGTAGACACCTAAAAATCCATTTAGAAAATAAAAGTATTTTTATTTTTATAGAAACCCCTGATGACATCATCATTTGTTAATTAATTATTTAATTAATTAATTAATATATTTTTATGCCATTAAATTCCTTAATTTTAATCAAACATATTTAATTAAATAATCTTTTCCCAAAGCATTTAAATCAAATTTAAATGATTTTCCTCTCTTTATTGGATCAATATTCAATAAATGATGTCACAATCCCTAAATAAATTTTATATTTATTTAAAGCCTCAAAAACCTAGAACCTTCTATCCTTTCCTAACCCCTTTAAATCTTCCCTAAATCTTTCCTAAACCTACTTAGGATAAATTAGGAACTCTTGTGAAAGTTTAGGAACTCAAACACTTCCTTTTCAGGCTTAAAATGAACTTTTTGAGTGCCCTTAAGGGACTAATCTGTAAGTCTTTACTAAACATTCCTAATCAACCCTAATATTTCCTAATTGGTCCTAAAACACTCAAACTCACTTCTAAGGTCTTTCTTTTGGCTAAAAAGAACACCAATCATGCAAATCTAAGGTTTTAGAGTGCATTTATGCAAGCTAGGAAGATTTCAAGTTTTGGGTGCTTAAAAATAAATTTGCATTTCAAAAATAATGGGTTTCAAATATCTCATAAATGAATTAAAATGGTCCTAAATCAAACTCAATGCATCAATCAAATCTAAAATGAACTTCTTTTGCAAAATCTCAAAGTTCTTTTAAAATATCATGCAAAACTAGGAACAATATCAACCAAATCTTTACTAATCTTTCCTAATCATTTCCTAAACATTCCTAAAGGTTCCTAAACTTTCTTAATTCAGTCCTAAGACTTTGATATTGATGAAAAAAAATTTCTTGTTGCAAAATCTTTAATTTTTTGTAAGTTCTCGTGCATCAAACCAAATCTAGGAATCTCATTTTGGGTATAAAACATACAAACTAACACACAAAATCTTGAATGAAAAACCAAAGGTCCAAAGGAGTTATTTTTAAATTGATTCCAAATCAAACACAATCTTGAGTGATTTAAAAGAGAAATAAAAAGCATCTGTATTCCTTCCTCTTTCAAGTTCAGTTCAAACAAAACTCAATCTTGAATGATTTAAAATCAAAACAAAGCACACTTCAAAGTTCTAAAGCAACACACAAACTCAATCTTGAATGCCCAAACAAAGAACTTTCAATCTCTTGAAGTTTTACTTTTGAAGAGAGAAAGAAAAAATCAAAATCCTAAACACTTGTGTCTTCAAGATTTTCAATTCAAACACTTAATCAATTTTTGGGAAAAGAATCTTCATGATGTGCATCTAGGAGTTTTCCATTCTTGCAAAATCCTTGTCAATCTAAGTAACATAAAATACTTGAACTCAAAAAAGTTCACCTATTTTACTTTTAGAGAGGCCTTTCCAGGGAGAAAACTACTTCCTCTCTAGAGAACAACCTCAAACTGGTATCTTTCCTGACCGGTATAGAAATAAAGCACTGAGAAAACTCTCGCTTACATCCCCTCAAGCTCAGGCAATGTGTGTTGATGGTAGCCTAGGGTAGGTGAATAATCCCTACTATTTAGGCATGGTCAACTAGGCTCTTAAGTGAGTCACATGCATACAAACTGATTGGGAGGACTCCACGAAAAAACTACAAAATTGATAAAATAGAAGCTACCCTATCCACATCTGAAGGTATCATAATCCTTGTGCAAGGACCGATCCAAGGGGTTTACTAAATCACCTTAAGAATACTCACCATATGTATCCCTTTTTAGGGGGTATCAAGCTATGGGCAAGGATTTTTATACTTACCTCCCTTAGGTAGATCTTCTTGAAGTGATTTGCACAGTCAAAGGCTTAGTAAAAACATTTGTTGGAACATACACCTTTTAAAAGCTTTTCAGGTTCAAGAGTTTTCCATCTTACTTGTATCCCACAAGGTTGCTTTGTCCCTTGTGAGATTTTTGTTTGAAAAGCCTTTTGTCAAGTATACCCTTTTGCCATTGGAAACATCAAACTTATCTACAACTTGATTCAAAATACTCAGAAAACCTTGCAAAAGAATCATTTGAAATTAGATACCCAAAAGATTTTGTCTCAATTCAAATATCAAAACCTCCCCAAGTTATGTCTGATTTGATCAAACATCCAAAGGCTCAACTTCCCAAAACCCAATCCTATCGAGAGAAGAAAGTTGCAGAGATAAATCTTAAAAGCCATCAATCTTTTGTGCAAGCAACCCAAGCTGAAGAAAAGTATCAAGAAAAGATTGATAACGTAGGATATAACACAAGAGTCAAGAAGTTTTCTTACTAATTTTGAGTGAACCATCATTACGTCAATCTTGAAAGAGAAGACTAGCTAAATCCATCGCATGTCCATTCTACCTTCGGATCCCAAATCCTATCTTGAGAGTCCTTCATCTTAGCTCATCCTAGTTTCATCCTTGCATCACCACCAAAACCTTAGTGGTATCCTAGAGTCCTTCTTAGTTGCATTTATCATCATCTTCCTAGTTGCATCTAGGTCATCCTCTTAGAAATAGCATCATTCCATCATCCTTCACCATCATTCCATTAGCAATCCACAAATCAAAATCCCAAATCCTTGATCCAAAATCTATCATCCAAGTCAACTTCACCAATCCTTGCACCAAATCCAGAGATCTAAATCCAAAAACACTTAGTGTTTAGCACCTTTGAGTTTTTTTCATCCCCTATCCCACATCAAAAATCCAACTTGTCCTTGCACAACCTCATCATCTCGAGCAAGAGATTGGCTTGCATTGATAAGAATCCAATTGACCAAATATCATTAGTCTATCCTTGGTCAACCAAATCATATCATTGATCCTCCATCAAGAAAAAAATAGCTCATTTGTTGACACTTAGTAATCTTCCACTAGCACCCCACGAATCATCCACCAAGTCTTGATCCAAATCAAAGTATCCCACCAAGCCCTCATCATTGCCAAACATTTCACCAATCTGTCACCATCTCCTACCATCCTTGATCCAAATCCAAGCATCTCACCAATCCTTGCATTGCATTCTATAAATCCACCATCCTTAGAAGTGTCTTAGGCTTGCATCCATCATTCTTTAGAATCTTTTAGGAACATCTTGCATCCATCTAGCATCTGCATCTCCACTCCATGCCTGTCGAGACAAGATCTAGAAAATGAAGGAAGATGGATCCTTATCAAGTCCCCAACTCATCCAATCTAACATTTCTACCAGCACAATGGTAGCTTATGATCCCCAGATTCAAAAAAATAGTAATGCATGGGATGATCCCAATATCCCCCCAGCTTCTTTTGCGATAGAAACATTTATGAATCATCTAGAGAATGCATAAATTATTAGTGCACTCATTGCTAAGAATTAAAGAAACATGTGGGCTAACTTCACACAGGAGGGTACTCCCATTCCACCATATCTCCAACCCCGCATCCCTATCAACAACATCTGAATCCAAGTAGAAGTATACACCCCCATCATCCAATATATCCCTGATCCACTTCTCCACATATCACAAGTAGCTTCACCCATCCCTCCTCTTTTGAAAAGAAGTTTCATAGGCCCTACAACACAAGTGACACAAAACACTCCATTTCCTCACATAGGTGCACCATCATCTTCCATAGCAACTCAATCTATCATTCCTACCCAAAGATTTTTGCAAAACCAAGTTCCACCTCCCACACAAGCCTTTACACAAGTAGTTCTGCCACCTTCCATGGGCCAAGAAACATCATTGTTTCTAGGGGAAATGCATTCATTTCCCTCATCTTTCCAGCAAGCCTCTACTTTAACACCATTTATTCCAGGGGGGACACAATCATCCTTCCCCTTCACTTCACAATCTTTTGCATCCACACCATTTCTTCTGGGGGGGGCAATCATCCTTCCCCTTCACTTCACAAGCTTCTACACCCATGACATCATTTTTGGGGGCAACGCAATCATTATCCTCTTTCTCCTAGAAAACTTCCACATCAGCATCACCCTTTTCATGGGGAATGCAAGCATCTTCACTCACCCCCCAGCAAACATCTACCTAGGCATAAGCCCAACAAAATGAATTCACCATAGGTATGCCTTCCATGGCTTTTTCAAATCCACAGTTCATGTCCCAAACTCCCATCACATCTACCTTTCCACCATCCTTTGCATCACAATTCCCACTATTTACTGGTTCTCGATGGGGCCTCACTAAAGAAGAAATGTGATCCTAAGGAATACTAACCCACTTCACTGTATCCATGTCAGCAAACCAACAAGCCACCTTCTCCCAAGCAGTGCAACAAAAACCATCTCAACCTTCGCTAGCTTCATCCTTTTCCCCATTCATGAACCATCTATTCACATCACCTAATGCTTCTCAACAAGTTCCACTACCTCAGCAACAGAGTTCATCTCATCTTGCAAATTACCTTTCCCAACCACCTCCTTCTTTTGGATTCCCTACATAAATTCCACCCTTAAGAAATGTGGGAATGCATCCATCCTACATCGACCAAGCACAAAGCCAAGTTTAGTAAGGGCCATATTACCTACAAGCTACATCATTCCACCAACCTCCTTTGCAACAATAATACTTCCAATTGTAGCAACAAATCCCTATCATTCCCTAGTAGCAACAAGCTTCATCCTATCCAATGCAACAACAACATCCTATCATCCCTCAACACCAGCAAGCAGTTTCATATCTTCCATCGTAGCATATTCTCACACTACATCAGCAATATCCTCCCCAGTAATCATCACTCCAAAATCCATTCCAATGTGCCTATTTTTCTAGACAATCTCCATATCCCACGCCACAATATCCACCCCAAAATAATGCTTATTCACCAGCACCACTAGATCCTTTTCAAATGGGAGTACCTGCTCCAACACCAATCAATACTAAGTGGGAAGCAATGAATAATGCTCTTAAGGAGCTCCAAACTAGTAGAGAATAAAGCCTTCAAGTTTTAAGAGGTGTGTCCCTACCCATTTGACCGATCGATCGCAACTGTTCCTTTCCCTAAGAACTTGAGACACCCAAGTTTGATAAATATCAAGGAAAAGGAGACCTAGTAAATCACATCAAAGAGTTCTACATGGCATGCCAAGAAGTGGCTTATAGTGAAAATTATCTTTTCCACCTATTCCCCAAAAGCTTGGGAGGAATTATTGTTGAGTGGTTTTACAAGATACCATGTGGGACCGTCACAACTTTTGCCGAGCTCTCTAAGAAGTTCGTAGCTCAATATTCCCACAATGTCAAGAATGAGTTAACCCTATTGGACCTTTGCAACTCCAAATAGAAAGAAGGAGAAAGCCTAGTAGACTACTTACAGTGATGGAAGAACCTCACCACCAAGTTATCATACCAACCGCCTAAGAAGCATCTAACCAAGATCTTCATCAATAACCTACATTCCAAACTAGCCCACTTCATGATAATGAACTGTATCCAAATGTATCAGGATATCAAAAGAAAAGGGAGAGATATTGAAATAGGTCTCTTAGATGAAGGCACAATCCATCATTACAAAAACAATTCCCAAAGTAAACCCAGCAATGATAAACCCCGTTACTAGAATCGTAACAAAAACATAGTCATTGATGGAGCTATGGACACCAAGCATGTCCAAATCATTGTAGCCATTCCTACACCTATTCCTACATGTCAACAAAAACCTCAACCTCATTAGAAACTTATGCAGCAATATCAGCCTCAAAATAATCAGCATAACTATCAGTAGAAAGCACATCAAGCCCATCAAGGAAATCCAACCAATCAGGTTAATGCCATTAATACTACTCCCAATCAAAATAGACCCGGAGCCTAGAATTATCAGAAGAGGATCTTCACATTGCTTGGTGAACCTCTGGATGTTATCTTTCACCAAATGGCCAAGGCCAATTTGACTACGTACCCACCAATCCAGCAGTTTGATGATACCACTCCTAAGCCCAACTAGTATAAGGATCATGAGTATTGTGATTATCATCATGTCAAAGGACACACTACCTTAAGGTGTATGAAACTCAAGAATTACATCCAAGATCTCATTAACCAAAAGGATATCCAAGTAGACACACCTTCTCAAGCCTCACCTAATGCCAATTTGCAAATCTATCAGAATGTGTTCCCACAACAAAACACTAGGAAGAACCAAGCTAATACCAATCCTCCTCCCCAGAACCAAGGCAAAGGAAAACAAGGAGATCACACTGGCCACAAAGACTAAACCATTACTTATATCAATTATGACAAGTTTGTTGGATGTATAACCCAAGTCGAGTCCATAGTCAATGTCATCCACGTCAAAGGAGCAGATAGTCAATGTGTCATTACTAGCCATAGAGGCTAGATAACTGTCACTGATGCCTATCCAAAACCAACACATAATGCACAATAAAACCTCATAGAACATCTTGGGAACACAACTTCCCAAATCTCCATCCTCGACCTTCTCTACACCTCACCCCTCCATCAAGAAATCCTTGTCCGAGCCCTCCATAAAGCACAAGTCCCCATAGATATAAACACCATCTAGTTTAAAAACCTTGTGGGACATCTATCCACAGCATGTGCTCTTTCCTTCAAACCATCTGACATACTAGCTATTGCACCTGACCATAATCTCCCTCTCTACATTGCCGTTATGGTCAGACATTTTTCCATCAAACGGGTCATGATAGATAATGGCTCAACCCTAAACCTATGTACTTTAAAATTCATTTAGCAGATTAGGTTCATGGAGGCTGACATATCACATGAATTCATCACCATCAAGGCATATGACAACTTGGAGTGTACATTTGAAGGTACTATTATTTTGCCTATCCAACTAGGCCCAGAAACACAAGACACCATTTGTCACATTGTTGATCTTGACCTACCATTCAACATCCTCCTCGGCTAACCATGGATCCATTCCATCAAGGTTGTACCATCTACTTACCATCAGTGTGTCAAATTTTTGCATCAAGGCACTAAGGTTACCATCCATTCCAACCCCCAACCCTTCACATACTATCATGCAATGGAAGCATCATTCCCTCATTCCACCCATTGTCCTAGAACCGACATTGGTACTTCTATTTCCATCTCATCCCGATCCCATTGCGATTCAAAGACTATTCTCACCTCCACTCTCTCTTCTATCAAGATCAATAACTAGGGTTATGGTGAATACACCATTGAATGATGCATTTGTAGTAGGGGCCCTCCCACTTGATCCACATTCACAAGGGCACCTGAGTCACCAAAACAAGTCTGCTGAAGATAATCAAGAAATCAAGCAAATGGGGCCTATGAATTTTGAATCCCATGGAAACATAAATAGTCAAGAGATGGATCTTGACATCAATAGGTGGTTTTACAGAGATTCCCCACCACCTGAAACCTAACTTCTTGGCTAGTTCAAAGATAAATATCCCCAATCACACAAGTATGCCACTGAGTAATGGGAATATCAAGGGGGTGGTCTAGGACCATAAGAAGGTGGAAGAAAAGACTTGATCACAACATCAAAGAACCCACAAGATCGGGGTCTTGGCTTTAATACCCCTCGCCTACATATACAAGAGCCCAATACCACAATTGGGGGCACCAACATGACTAGCGTTCACTTCTTGAATAGCCAGGATGACCTTGTAGAAGCATCACACATATCAATAAGTTCCAAAGCATAGAAGCACTCCTAGAGTTCATGGGGGCATCAGGCCCACAATCAGATCAAGATTCAGAGTTAACTCACATCTATAAGCTCAACCCTAAAGGATATTTTGGGGAAGAGGCAAGGTTTAGCCACAAAAGTGAAAGAGAAAAATAAAAGTATGAGTCCTTATGTGAAAACCCTTTTGGGGCAAATTCTGATTCCAAAAAAGTAAAAAATAAAGGGTGTATCTTCTAGCGAAAACTTGGAAATTCAAGTGCTAGAAAATGGAGACTTGCCTCTTCCTCCTATCCAAGATCACAGACTTGAGTAGTCACCTATCATCATAGAGGAAACTAAACTAGTCAACTTGGGTACAAAAGAATATCTGAGAATCACCTACATTGAAGCATCTTTAACAGAGGGTGAAGAAATGGCTCTCACTGCACTACTCCAAGAAGCCACCATAAACTTTTCATGTCATATGTACATATGTCTGGGCTTGATCCAAATCTTGTAGTACACAATCTTGCAGTGGATCCTAATGTCAAGCCAGTCAAGTAGAAGCTAAGAAAAATGCATCCAAAAGTAGCCTTGTTAGTCAAAGCAGAGCTTGAAAAGATTCTCCAAGAAAAAATCATCAAAGCCATTGATTACATAGATTGGATCTCCAACATGGTACCAATCATGAAGCCTTCAGGTGACATCAAAATTTACATAGATTTCAGGGACCTAAACAAGGCATGTCCTAAGGATGATTTCTTGTTGCCCAATATAGACATGATCGTAGATCTTACAATGGGCCATGAGATGTTGTCACTCATGGATGGATTTTTAGGCTATAATAAGATCAAGATAGCAAAAGTAGATCAATATAAAACATCATTCACAAGTCCATGGGGTACCTTCTATTACAACATGATGCCATTTGGACTGAAGAACGTAGGAGCTACATATCAAAGAGAAATGACAACCATATTCCATGACATGATCCACAAGATCCTAGAAGATTATGTAGATGACATTCTTGCAAAATCAAAGACACACGGTGAACATATAAGCATTCTTGAGAGTGTGTTCGATTGCTTGTAGAATTATGGATTGAAGCTAAATCTAAAGAAATGTTTCTTTGGCATAACATCTGGAAAGCTTCTAGGCTTTATAGTCTCACTGTGTGGCATAAAGATCGACCCCAAGAAGGTCATGTGTGTGTGAAAATTGTACCTGATCTTTAGACACAACACTTCAGTAAAACATTAGAGGTTAGCAAAAATCAAAATTGTGCAAAATTGAAATCTAATCTAACCAAGTGATTTACTGCCTTCTAGTAGGTGCGAGATTAATGTTCTCAGATTGTTATCGAGATCAGTGACCTAGACGACACCTAAATGAAGGATTTGAATGCAAAACTGATATGAAATATGAATGCAATTAATCTATTTTTTTGGTATTTTCTATGCAATAATATGATGAAAACTGATATGAAATTATGCTAGAATGAAATTGATCTATGAATATGCAAAGTAAGCTAACAATGATATGAAAATGAATATAAATGAATGTAAAAACAAGATTGATCTCACAAAGGTGTTGATTCACAAGAGCTTTGATTTTCCCAATTCCAATTCTCCAGCGTGATTATGCAAATTTGTGGATGAATTATGAAGAGCTAAGCCTTGGTTTTATAGAAATCCAGGGCTTTGGAGGTGCATGAGAAAAAGCCAACTTTCACTCAAATAACTCAGCTTGATTTTTGAGTTATTTTTAAATAACAAATAATTAAGTCACAAAAATCATGCAAAAGCACAGTTCAACTTGAATTAGAAGTTTAGATCAACTTTAAAACTCAAAAAGATGTTGAGTTTCAAAAAGCTAACAACTTGCATTGATTTTCCAATTTGAGTTTAACTGGTCCTTGAATGTGCACATGGATAATTATGATTTAATAAATAAATAAAGTGATTTATTCTCAACTTAACTACTTTTTGAAATAAAATAATTAATTTATGGGTTAATTAACTATTTTATCAAACTTTTATTAAAAACTATATTATTAAATAATGACAACTTGCTTTAATCAATTAAATAAGAATTTAATCAATTATTCATAAGATATTAGATTTATTGTCAAAATTAAATAATACAATTAATAATAGATAGAATTAAATTTAATTACATAATTAATTTGACAAGATATTAAATCTACTTAATTAAATATGAAAATATTCAATTAATCAAACTTAGGATAAATGTGATTTATTGCCAAATAATCATTAAATTAAAGATAATTAAGATAATTAGGAATATTGCTAGGAATATTCCCCGATGCAGAATTTAAGATAATCAATTAGGATTCGATGATGTTTAGATGTGCCTTAGATTAGGACTTTGATGTCGATTTCATTCGAATTGTAGATATAGAAGATTAATGAACTTATAGCCCATTTTTGGGGTATTACAGGTCAAAGCTATAATAGAAATGCCTCCACCTAGAACACTCAAGCAGCTCAGGAGCCTACAAGGAAAGCTCCAATCAGTGCATTGGTTCATCTACTAGTTGGTAGACAAGTGCCAACCATTCATGCATCTACTTCGCAAAGACACAAGCTTCAAATGGGATCCCATCTATCAGAAAAGCTTTGACAAACTCAAGGAATATCTAGCTAACTCTCCCATCCTTGTACCACTAGTTTCAGGATGCCCTCTCATACTCTACATCTTGGCAACCACTACGGCACTGGGGGCACTCTTAGCATAGCATGATGATGACAACAAAGAGAGATCCATCTACTATATTAGCCGAACTCTTGTTGGCTATGAGCTTAACTATTCACCCATGGAGAAATCATGCCTTGTAGTGATCTTTGCCACTCAAAAACTTAGACATTACATGCTCAACCACACAATCAAGCTCATCTCAAAGGTGGACCCACTCAAGTATCTATTATCAAGGAAAACTCTCATAGGCCGTATGGAAAAATGGGGCATGCTACTTAGCGAGTTTGACATCCAGTACATAGATTGAAAATAAATCAAAGGGAAAGCAATTGCTGATTAGCTAGAAGAAGCACCACTGGTGGATGCCTATCCACTAATCATGGAATTCCTTGATGAGCACCTATGTATGATTGAAGAACAGTCCATGTGGAAGCTACACTTTGGTGGCTCCTATGCATCACATGGATCAGGAGTAAGAATCCTATTCGTCACACCTCAAGGTGACTATATTCCAAAGTCATTCAAATTAGGATTCCCATATACTAATGACATTTCAGAATATGAGGAACTCATCTTAGGCCTCAAGACATCCATTCAATGGAAAATCATAGAACTGCAAGTGTTTGGAGATTCAAAGTTGATTATCAAGCAAGTCTTATATGAATATCAGACAAAGGATGACAAGTTGCTACCCTAAAAAGAACTTGTGGACAGACAAAAAGAGAATTTCTTGAATCTACAATTCACATAGATACCAAGGCTTTAGAACAAAGTGGTCAATGCAATGGAAACCATTAGATCATTATTGGAGATCCCTCATAATTCAACTCAGTACAAATTTTTAGTCGAGCAGCTACACACGCATACTTATGCAAATGTGGATACAAAAATGGTGTGTGTCTTGGTTGGTCCTCAGTCCCCATGGTACCACAACATCCATGCATATCTAAAGAATGGTATCATATCTCCACATCTCACCAATAACCATCACCAAAACTTAATTCACAGAGCTTCCCACTACACTCTTGTAGCCAACACCCTTTATCATCGAGGATATCACAATATTCTTTCGAGGTGTTTAGATTCAAATGAGGTTGTCCTAGCTTTACAAGAGGTCCACGCTAGAATTTTTGGTGCCCACACCAGTGGCATGGTTCTAGCAAAGTAGTTTCTTCAAGTTGGGTATTATTGGCCAACCATGGAACATGACACTTGTGAATTCATCAAGAAATGTCTACCATGTCAGTAGCATACAAATCTAATTCATGCACCAGTACAAGACTTGTAGCCCATTATGCCACCTTGGCCATTTTCATGTTGGGGCTTTGACCTCATTGGTTTAATCACTTCCCTCTCTTCCGATGGACATAAGTACATAATAACTGCCATAGAGTACTTCACCAAATGGGTTGAGGAAATTCCACTCACCCTAACTACTGGCATCAAAATATCCAAGTTCATCCTTTACCATATCATTTTCTAATTCGGCATACCATCTACCATCTTCACAGACCATGGCACACCTTTTGAAAACTAGCATGTGGATGATCTATGTGCCACACTCCACATCCATCACCATTTCTCTAGTCCATATTTCTCACAAGGAAATGGCCAAGCTGAGGCAACCAATAAAACAATCCTCAAAATCCTCAAGAAGGTTGTTAATGATTTTGGTTGTGATGAGCACCTCCAAATAAATCCCACCCTCTGGGCCTATCACACTTCTTATCGCACTCCCATAGGTACCACCCCATATTCCCTTGTATATGGTGCTGAAGTTGTTCTACTTATTGAGATTGAGCTCCCATCATTGCAAGTTTCCATGAAGAACTATACCACCGATGAAGACTATTGTGTGGCACATCTCACACAACTAGATCTACTAGATGAAAAGAGACAGCGAGCATATGATCACCTAGTTGCATACCATTGGCTCAAAAGGAGTTATAACAAGAAGGTCCATCCCAGATAGTTCCAATTCGGTGACATGGTCCTAAAATAAAATTAGAACGTCCAAGCACATAGAGAAAAGAAAGGCAAGTTTGAGCCTACTTGGCTGGGCCCCTATGTTGTCATAGCATGCTTTGGCTCTGGAGCCTATCAGCTATCTACACTAAAAGGTGAGCCTTTGAATGATCCAATCAACATTATACATCTGAAGAGGTTCTATGCCTGAACTAGATCCTACATTTTTAGAAAATCCATAAAAAATGAAAAAAGTAGAAAAATACAAAAAAATCAAAAAAGAAAATAACAAAATAAAAATCATTCATCCAGTGGTGAAAACTTGGCAATTCAAGTGCCTTGGACAAGTATGTTGGTGAAAACCTAGTAAATAGGAGCCATACATATTCGACCAAGTCATTATCTATCAAAACTCCCATCCCCATCCCCACCACCGTCCCCCAGCATCCCTCTTTTTAATCCTCAAGCAAATCTACAATCCTGTCTATCCATATCTTGTACCATATATTATATCATATCTTGTACCATATCTTGTATAGCACAGTCCTTCTTGTATATATCTCTTGTATAGCATGATCGTCCTCTCCCTAATCCTAAGCTTTTGTACATATCCATTGTAAATCTTTCCCCATCTATTGTACATAATTGTCACATCTTGTTGTACATATCCTTGTCAGTCCTACAACAATATTTGATCAGACATCTTGTCCCATCTAGCCTTGTACTTCACCAACATCAATTGTTGACTATTCTTGATCATAGAAATTATTCCTTGACTCATCATTTGCCAGAAAAAAACAACACTCATTCTCTCATCAATCAACAGGTCCTTGAGGATGTATCCTTCCTCCTGTCAGACCTAATCTTCCACCACTCACACTAGGTCTGTGTCGATGTATCCTTCCACACATTTATACCAATCTTCCCACCATCAATCAAATCAAATCTCTCTCCTTAGAAAAGGATTTCTTTTTGGAGTTATCATTTTGGTCTTGGATTTTGTCCTTTGGATCTTGTTAATCTTTTATGGCTTCTCCTTGTTCTCTACTCAAAGTCACCATGATCCCTTATATCATGGTGCACTATGAATGAGGACAATCTGAGGCAAGGTCTTTTGATCTTTTTCTTTTGCTTGTGATTCATTCGGACATGACCCTTGCATGGTTCACATGTGATCTTCTTGATTCCATGGTGCACTTGGGAAATGTTATTTTCTTATGGTTTCTCCACCATTATTTCTACCATGCTTCTTCTTGGATTCATGTGTGATGTTGGGGCAACCCTACGTGTTCTTTTTGCATCAATCCTATCCAATGTTGGTGACGAAGCCTTGTGTTCTTTTGTAACCTTGGCAGGTCTCTAGCATTGCTATATCAAACTAGGTTGTGCTCTCCACATTTGCACTTGGAGCTCCTGAAATCCCCCATCTTGCATCATCTAGATTAATCTTGCATCTTCATGTAGCTGCATCCTACATTTTGCATTCCCTTTTCATCTTGCATTCATCCATATTTTCTCTTGGAAGCTTGGTTCTTTATCTCCCCTTCTTCCTTGGTCTTTCCCCTTTTGTTTCCTTCTGAGAAAATTACACAACATTTTCTCTTTGCGTTATTTTCTTGAGGGGGCACAACCCCTTATTCCTTTAAATTCTAGCTTGGGGCATCTTATTTTCTTTTCTTTGATGCCATGCCACTTGCAACATCGCATCAAAAAGGGGAAAAATGTAGACACCTAAAAATCCATTTAGAAAATAAAAGTATTTTTATTTTTCTAAAAACCCCTGATGACATCATCATTTGTTAATTAATTAATTATTTAATTAATTAATATATTTTTATGCCATTAAATTCCTTTATTTTAATTAAGCATCTTTAATTAAAGAATCTTTCTCTAAAGCATTTAAATCAAATTTAAATGATTTTTCTCTCTTTATTGGATCAATATTCTATAAATGATGTCATAATCCCCAAATAAATTTGATATTTATTTAAAGCCTCAAAAACCTAGAACCTTCTAGCCTTTCCTAACCCCTTCCAATCTTCCCTAAATATTTCCTAAACCTACTTAGGATAAATTACCTACTTTTCCTAAGCTAATCTAAGTCTCATTGACTTTTAGTCAAACTATTCCCTCAATGATCCTTACACACTCATTTAAGCCTCTTCCACACTCTTTAAGGCTTCTTACAGCCTCATAAAGAGACCCATGTCTCTTCTTCCACACATGTTCCCTTTGCACACTTCCCTAGTGTTTCTTACACATGTGTGAGCAACCCCTAACCCAAGCTAAACCTTACCATACCCCAAACCATACCTCTTACTCTACCTCAAACCTTACCCCTAACTCTAACTCATCCTCCTAACCCAAGCCCTTCCCAAATCCTATAAATACCCCCACTTCCTAAGAGAAAAACACAAATTCACCTTTCATTTCTAAGTAGAGTTATGATGCTAAAATAATCTTAGATCATAAAGCTTTCAATTATATTTGTTAGAATATCTCTATTTTGTGTTTCTTGACATATCTAGAATAGCCTTTTAATGGATTGAACTAGTTTCTTTCAAGATTTTCTTAGCATTCATGCATCATTTCAAATCTCTTAGAATGCATTAGAAGTAAGATCCTTGTGCTTAGAGAGCACATCCACATACCTCTCATTAAAGAAAATCAAACAGTGCTCTATAGTACTTGTTTTTAGCAACAATCTTGAGGTGGCTTGGTTTATATTTGTGTATGTTTTGAATTGATAAATGCTAGATTAGACTAATGTTTGAAGGTTTTAGCCTTTCAAGACAGATAATAGGTTAAAACCATAGTCTACACTACTATCAAAATTGACTCTCTAAAAACTTCCTACCAACTTCCCCCTAAAACTACAACCAACGAATACATTATATACAAGAGGCTACCAAACAAGTCAGCCTTTAGATCCACCATTAATGGAAGGAATAGCTAGATCTAGGTTTGCATGCTTCCCAATGATAGATACCAGCATTAAATCTGTGACCACAATTAAATGCACAAGTCAGCCTCAACAGACAAATATAGCAAACAACTCGATAAGAAAGGATAATCGACCACCAGGAAAGATAACTGAGTGCCAGGGAATTAATTGACCAATTTGGTTAAAGAAGGAAACTGAGAAACTACCGAGCCAACTTGGTCAAAGAAGAAACTGAGCAACAGATAAAACTTCAAACTTCTTGTTGGTGATATAGGATTGTCAAGGACCTGAGATGCTCCTGCATCACTATCCCTACTAAAAATAAATATGTAAGAAGATTTTTGGGACATGTAGGGTATTGTAGGAGGTTTATCAAGGACTTTAGCAAAATGGAATGACAATTATATACATTGTTAACCAAAGATGCATATTTTGAGTGGATATCATCATGTGAAGAATCTTTCCTATAGCTTAAGTCATTCCTTACCCAAGCACCTATCCTTAGAGGACCTAATTGGTTAATACCTTTTGAAATATGCCTTAGACCATGCCAATAGAGCACTCTTAGGCCAAAAAGAAGGTATGTGGAAAATTTCATCTATTTCATTAAAAAAATCTGTAGGGACCAGAGCTAAATTATTTTATCACAAAGAAAGAATTGTTAGCAATTATTTCTACCCTTAACAAGTTTAGACACTATATCACTAGTTATTATTTTGTTGTACACATAGATCCTGCAACTATCAAGTACCTTATGAACAAACCTATAATAATAGTAGATTATCTATATGGTTACTTTTGATGCAAGAGTTTGATATTACCATTATTGATAAGCCAGGCAAAGCAAATGTAGTGGAAAATTTTCTTTCTAGGCTATAAACTAAGGAATACTTTGAGATTATCAATTAATCCTTTCCTAATGCACATCTATTTTCCATTTCTATTCATATACCCTAGTATGCAGATATAGCTAAGTACATAGCTTCTAATAGAATCCCTAATCATTTCTCTCCAAAGGAGAAAAGGTTGCTTGTTGAAAAGAGTTCCATTTTTTCTTGGATAGTTGGTCGACTATTCTATACAGGGTCTGATCAAGTCATGAGGAGGTGTTTCAAGGAGTATAAGACCTATGAAATCCTGCATGCATGTCATGGTGAACCTTTTAGAGGGAGTTTTGTAGCCAAAAGGAAAACAATGAATATCTTGAATACAGGATACTATTGGTCTACTTTACATCAAGATGCAACAAAGTATACTAGGAAGTGTGATAGATTCCAAAGGATGGGTAGACATAATAAATTAGATGAGAATCCACTATACGATAAACTGATTGTTACACCATTTGATAAGTAGGGATTGGATTTTTTTGGACTGACTATGTAACTAAGTGGGTTAAGGTCAAACTAATGAAATATGTCAAGGACAAAAAAGTTGTAGAGTTCCTTTATGAGGAAATATTTACCCTCTATGGAGTTCCAAGGGAGATAGTTATTGATCAAGGTACACAATTCACATCAACTTTGATCACATTGCTAGTCAATGAGAACAACATAAAGGCATAGGAAATCAAGTCCTTATCACCCACAATCCAATGGGTAGGTTGAAATCACAAATAGAGAGAGTGATTCCATATTAACCATGGTAGTGGTAGTTCATAGGTTGGATTGGATAAATAGATTTCCTAAATAAGTTTGGGCCTAAAAGACTACATGGAAAAAAACCACTGGTTTTACCCCATCTGAGATGTTGTATGGAAAAATAGAAATGGTGCCTATTGAATTTGAACACTAAACACTAAGAACAACATTATAATTGGATATGGATCTCTCCACAACATAAAAATAAATAATCCTATAGCTCAATGCCTTGGATGAACTTAGAAAGTCATCCCTACAATAAATAGAAATAATGCAAAATCAAAGAATGAAATGACATGATAAATACATAAAAGATAAGACATTTCACCCTAGTGATTGGGTATTGTTGTATGATTCCACATAAAAGGACACTATGGAAAAATTAAAAACTCATTGGTTAGGTCCATATAATATTATATAAGTCTTTGACAATGATGTTGTTCAACTTTCAATAATTTATCCTAACAAATTTAAACTCTTGGTGAATGGTCATAGATTATGGTTATATCACAAGCCAGTTACTACAGCAAAGTTCATGTAATAGTTTAGCAATAAAAAAGAATCCAATGATCCTACAACAAAGGTAAGGGAACTTAATGTTCCACCTTCTTTTTAAATCTTTATTTACATGCATCCATAATAAATATACCTACATCTCATGGTTGTACTTTTCTTTGTCCATTATAACCCTTTTTCCACCATTTACTTTACCCAAAATTATCTTCTTTATGAATTTTGTATGCTTGTGAGTCTAAATTTGGAAAGACATAATACATAAGGGTTTGAAGTTTGAAGTTGCAAGATGGTGAATTAGAGCAGAAATTTAAGCAATTGTAGAAAATTCAAGGAAAAAGTTTTGCATAAGTTTTAGAAATTTTAAACAATTTCAGCTATGAATGATTGATACAGCCATGGGAGGTCCACCTATACATCATGAACCAATAGTTCATGATGCTCTACTTAAAGACCCAGTCTATGAGCCACCATTCTAAAACTATGGTTGGTTAAACTATTTTCTAAGGTTGAATATATTTAATGATAAAATTGACATGGAGTTTGTACATACATTTTCCAATGGAGAATATGAAGTGAAGGGTTTAAAGTTTATTGCAATAGAGGAGTGCATTTTTGAAGTAATAGGATTAGTAGTAGTTGGGGAATGTTTTCTTGAGCTAAGGATGCAATAAATTCTTGATCTTAGTTCACCCATCATATGGATCCCCCTCTAGTTGCATACAAACAAGTAACTAGGAGGATTTCTCTACCGCCTATATGGGTAGAAGTGTGAGTCCACATTATGAAATATTTACCTTGTGAAGGGATGTAGTCATGCTTTAAATCCATCCATTTCAAATTTATTATTCATAGGTAACATGGAATACCACTAATGAATGTTCCTAATGTTCTCTAAAATTTTCTCTCCATCAGTACGATAGAGACTCAAAAAGGTAGGTTATAGTCTGTAACACATCATTATCTTATCAAGTTACTTTTTGAGAGTTCATTGAATGAAGTGTCTCAAATGTCATGGGATTAATTTGTTAGAGTTAGGAGGTTTTAGCTTGAATATGTGTGATTGAGATGTCATCCATTGATTTATAGGGTTAAAATACCAAGAGGGTTTGTTAAAATAACTTTGGAGGCTTCCTCATCTGTGGCATCCCCTGAAAGTACAACTCTTGCAACCACACAAGGTTTTTCTAAACCCTCATCCATTAATATTGATGATAGTCCTATAGAAAACCCTATCATAAACACATTTAAGAAAACCCCCGTCAGTACTAGGGATTCTAATACAAGCGAAAAAGGAAAAAAAAAGTAAATGAGTGTAGGACAAAGAACATTCAGGAACAAGAAACTTGGTAGGTTACCCCTACCCATACTTATAAGAAAAGAAGAATGGAGGATAAATATTCTATTGTAGCCACTGTGTTGGTAAAAAAACCTCCTAGGAGACCAAACAGCAATAAAACTCCTAAAGTCATTGGGGAAGCACCTCAAAGAATAATTCATCATCTTAGAGGGAAGCCCACAGGGGTGGGACAATTAAGGGATCTGAGTGATAGTATTCACATTGAGTCCTTTGAGTCCTTGCATACCACTTCTCAAGAAGAAACTCAAACTTTTAGTAGTCTAGAGGAAAATGCATCATAGTCCACACCTGCTAAGAAGATAGATGAACCTATAGATGAGGGTGTGATGCAACAAGAGGAGGTAGGATGGGAATGTCCTCAAGAAACACATATTGAGAAGCATAATATACCTATAGAAGAATGTGAATTGCAAGAGTAGGAGATAAGGGGATAAATTCCTTAGGAACAATAGAATGTATTAATGGAAGAAGAGTATCCTTAAGAAGACTAGGGGTTGTGAGGCCTTGATGAGATTATTGCTATTGTAGAACACCTGAGAGAATCAGTACTATAGCTAGAAGAAATAGTACCAAGAACAAGTCAACAAGGTAAGAGGAAAAGGATACCTGAGAACAACCCTCCTTATTCTCTTACATGTCATTCTATAGCTTTAAATTTTTATAGAGATATGTTGTATAAGAAAAGTGAACGGGAGTTAGGAAAAGAAAGAATGCAAAAAAATATTGATTGGTAGAAACAAGAGATTGATTTTATAAAACATAAGGTGGACACAATAGTAAATGGGGTTCCTTAGCTAATGGAGTGTAGAGAACCATCCATATTTTATTCTCTATGTTTAAACGAACAACATCTTCTATTTCAGTTGATAAGGACTGCTAAAGATAAGAACCTTCCTTGGAAACACCTCAAGAATTTTACCAAGCCTGTCAATCTTCTCTTATAGCCATAAGAAATTTACTTTATGAGTTATATTTTCATAATTATGTTGTTCAATTACAAACTTAGTGGAATCCCCTTCTCTACATTAGAAACATACACTTTAGGGCTCTCATGTCCTAGATTAACAATGAAATTAGTATGGGTGAGTAGCCTAGAGCATACGGAGAAAGAGAACATAATACCCCACTTCTATTAAGGGTTGAATCCTAAAAACCTAGTGTCTTGCATTGTGATTAGTAAAATCTTATATGGAATGACTACTATAGGAAGAGACTTATACCTCTATGAAAAGAGGAATTCAAGTAATATGAATGAATGGCCATGGTTGAAGGACAGATAGTGATAGGAAATATGGTACAACAATAGAATAGTTTACCATATGATCTTAAATGGGTAGAGCCACGATCTTTTGCAAATTACTATTCAACTATTAGAATGGTGCACAATTATATATATTTAGGAAGGACCGAGAAAAAGGATTGTTTTCCCCTTATCTTCTTGACATCTATAATATTATGGCTACTACCTAGTTGTAGGAATAATGGAAAATCTTATAATGAGGATGCAAAAAAATGCTAGGTGGGACAGATTAGAAAAGGATAAAGGATTCTATTGGAGCCTAGATCATGGAGAATGAAGCCATGTTACTCCTGGTGATTATAATATTAATGCTAAAGTTAGAAACTTTTCACTTGATGAAGGACTAGAAAGAGGCTAATTAGGGGTAAAATGATGAGCATAAATAATGTCTCCATGATTACCAATGTTTTCTATCTTTTCTCTATCACAGTCATAGTTTTCTATCATTGTCAATATTGGGACTTCATTAATAGGTATCTTTTGATACCTTTTATGAACTTATTTCCATAGACATGAGATTATCTTTTAAATGCATTTGTGGATGATAAACACTCATATATGATTATGACTATGCAATCTATATATATTACTCTTAATTATAGTTTAATGAATATTATTCTTACAATAAATGGATATATATATGTTGCATGTCTTTGTGCATTCTAATATCATAATTCCTAGCTAATTAATGAAGTTGTACAGTCAAGTTGGCACTCAAGAAGGATCATGCCATGAGGACAAAGTCAAGACAATTGAGAAAGTAACCACATTTGAAATAGTCAATAATGAATTGATTACATCTTGCATGAAGCACATTATGGAGCTTTATTCTCTTTCTCAAAAAGGAGTAAATCTAGGAAGAAGAATTCATTTTATATCTTATATTGCATAGTCTTCCTTCTTTCATAAAAAAGAAATAATGTACGCCTACCTATTCCTTTGGGCATAGACTAGTTAGTAACTAAGTTAGTTAGTAGTTTTTTGTTATAAATAAAGTTGTAAAACTTCCTCAGAGGTTGAATAGAAGTAGAACTCAATGTAATGAAGAATTATAGTTTCTAGTTAAAGTACATTTTTAGTTTAGTTTCTAGCTTATGATGTGTAGTAGTACTTTTGAATGAATGAATGAAATGATGATATTCTAAGATTATAAAGTGTAGTTTATTTCTGGATGTACTCATCCAAGGGGGATCACGTGGTGAGTAATCTCATTTCATTCAAGATGTATTTTCCTTTCATTTTTAGTTTTTATTCTACATTTTTTTTATTCCTATAGCCACTGGAGATAATTTCATGTAACTGTTCCTACATCCAAAGAAGATAGAGTAGTTCCATGTTTGTCTATCATGAACATTTTTGTAGTTAATTTCATGATTTTAGTTCCAATTGTATATTGTGTTAAGAATTTGAGTTACTACATTTCCAAGAATTTAATTTCTAATATTATTTCCTCTCAAGATGTAGGATAGCATGGCTTTAGCAAGGACTTAGTGTACATACAATTTTTCCCATTGCAACTAAAAGTTCCCTAGGTTGACAAGTAAATGACCCTTCTCCATGAGAAATATAGCTTCTTAGCCTAGATTTCCAACCCCTGAGGTGAGTTTATAAACCTATTTATTGATAATATTGGGAATACCAAAACCCCTGATGTGTTTTTATTTAGGAAACAAATTTATCTATTGAAGGTATGTTAAAGATTTAAAGATTTGGGCTCAATGTCATTGTCAATGCATTGGGCATTAGGGTAGTTTAGGTGGTATGGATTTCTTGTGGGATGTGTGCAAGCTTATTCCATTTTTTTGGATCTCCAACAAATATTTTATCTCTTTGTTAGCTACAAGTTTTGATTCTAGTGAGAATCTTCTTTTTACAAATGTCTATTCTCTAATTGATTTGTTTGGAAAAACCATTGTTTGGTTGCATATTAGATATGTGTGTTCACTTTATCCTTTATTTCCATATATTTTAGCAAGACATTTTAATGGTATCTTAAATCTAGATGAAAAGAGGGGAGGTAATATCAGGCTTGATCACTCAGATGGTTGTATAAGGGACAATATTGAGTGCTTGAGGTAGTAGATGTTAAACCCTCTAATGGATTATTTACTTGGAATAACATAAAATGTGGTGAGGAAGTGATGGCTGAGAGATTAGATAAGTTTTTTGTTTCTTTCTATTAGATGGGGGATAATTGAGTTTCCACCTAAGAGATTTTAGATTAGAGATGGTTTGATACTGGCTTAGTGTTTTCTCTACTTCTAATTTTTGGGTTTGTAAGAACCACTCTTTAAAATTTAATCTCATGTAGATACATGATCCTTCTCTTCTAGACCTCATGTTAGATTGGTAGAGGGAGGGGAAAGCTACTTTTGTTATTTCTATGTATTATTTTGTTAAGAAACTATAGTACATAAAGTGTAATCTTAAGAGATGGAACAAAAGGTTTTTTTATAACATCTTCTTAGAAAAAAGGTAAGCTCATATTTGGGTTGATGTTATTACTCAAAAAATCAAAGATCAAGGTTTATTTGAGGACTTAGAATAATTTTTTGCAGTGAGAGAGCTAGAGGAATTGGAGCTCCATGAAGAAATTTGTTAGAGGAAAATCTCATGAGTTGATTAGCTTTAGGAGGGTAATAGAAACAAAAATTTCTTTTACAATAGAGCTAAGGATAGAATACATGGGAATTCAATTATTTCCCTTCTATCCTTTCAGGGGGTTCTTCTATCTTACTATAGGGAAGTTTCTTAGGAAGCCACCAAATTCTTTGCAGACTTTTTTACTAAGAAATATACACCTACTAGTGGTGAGGGAGTGCTCGTTCTAGACAATATCCCTGCCATTGTCAAAAATTAAATAAATGATGATTTTATTAGACCTATCTCTCTACTTGATATTAAAAAAGTGGTGCTTGGCACAAGAAGAGTAAATATTCTGGACTAGATGGGTTCCCCATAGAGTTTTATCATTAATTTTGGGAAATAATTAATTTGGATCCCTTTGAAGTGTTGCATGAGTCTCACAATGATAAATAGATTCTAAAAGCTATAAATATTTCATTCCTTTCCCTCATACCAAAAAAAGGAGCTAATTCTCATAATTATTTTCATCCTATAACCTTGTGTAATGTGGTTTATAAAATAATCACAAAATTGATTTTTGAAAGGCTCAAACCATGGATGAATAGACTTATATTTGAAGAGAAAGGTGGGTAGGTGGGTGGAATACAAATTTTGGATTAAATCTTCAAAATCTATTCTTTCTAATGAAGGATCATCCTAGGGTTGTTGGCAATCTTGCATCACCCAAAAATATTTCCTTTTCAGTTTGTTCTTGTTGCTCAGTATTAGTGTTTTGGTTGGCAATCCTTCTAGTTGGAATCTCATGAGATCCTAATGGCATTTTCTAGACATCATAATGAATCTATTGATGGGTTCAAATCCCAATCTATTCTTTCTTGGTGGAGACTTCTTAAGTTTGGTTTGAACCTATATTTGTTCTTCATAGCTTATGGCTTTATCTGATTATTGGATCTTGCAAATCTTTCCCATGGGTTGCAGTTCTAATTAGTGCATTTTTTATGATATTGTGCTTTTAGCTGACCTTCCCATGTGATCTCACTTTATTTCATATCAATCTAGAAGTTTTCCTTATGATTTGGTTCCAAGCCTATTTGTTGTAAAACATTTTCTTCATTCTTGGAGAATGTGATCTTCTTGGCCAACATATGTATTGTGAAGCTCTATATATTGAGGTTTATGATCTTTTTAAGTGGATATTTTTAGAGATAGATATGGAGGAATTAACCTTGGGGTTAGCATTTGAGTTTGAATATAGATCTCTATTGTAATAAGGCATGTGTGCTAAAATTTTGTTAGTTGCATTTTGTAGGCTGATATAATGTAAATTCTTGAGTCTGAGATAATGTGAAGGTTTGAATAGGCATGTTTTTTGTTCATTATTGAGTTTTTCATTATCTTGTGTTGGTTTTTTCCATTCTTTTGACTCTAGCAGCATTGTTGGACCATCTCCATTGGGGAAACTCTAGCCATGACTGCATCAAATGGTATTAGAGCAAGGTTGATGTTCTTGTGTTAGCAGATAGAGTTCTTGAGATTTTGAAGCCCTAGTTTTTTTTTTGTGGTGTCGTAGAGTGTGGATCTAGCCTAAAATTGTTGAGGACTTGTGCAAGGGGATCATAGAGGAGTTTTTGTTGGTTGAAAATTTTATTTGACTAATTGAAGGAATACTAAGGGTGAATAGATTACTGAGTAGGATGCAGGCTGCAAGTATGCCTAATAGATTATTGATTAGAGAGGCAATTAACACCTTGTAATCAGAACTCCAAAGTTGAGGTAGTTGCACCTGAGGATTGGAAAGATGCCACCTAGAAGGAGAAACCCTATAAGGCTATAAAAAATGAAGGGGTACTTCCGAAATGAGATGAGGCATGAGATCAACAATGTATTAAATGGATTGTAAAGGAATCCTAAAATTGAAGATGAATATGTGGAATTTGTTGAAGATCTTGAGACTTTGGATGTTGAGATCCTTGTAGAAGAAGAAACATTGCTTAGAGCTTTGCCACAAATGGGTAAGAGTGGCAAACTTGATGTTTCTAATTTCTCTAGTTCCTTGCATCCAAAGGATTTAAAAGATTTGATTGGTGAATTAGAGGATTATTTTGAGCTTGAAGATATCAAAGATCTACACAGGGTTAGGTTAAGATAGAAAAGGTTGAAGGGTCATGCTACCTTATGGTGGAAATAATTACAAAAAGATAGAGATGAAAATGGTGAAATTAAGCTGACTAGGTGGAAGGTAATGGTTTCTGGATTGAAAGCTAAGTTTATACATAAACATTATGAATTATAATTATTCAATAAGATGTAGAATTTGAAGTAGTATTGCATGAGTGTGAAGGATGACATCAAGGAGTTTTACAAGATGAAAATAAGATCTAAGGATAAAGAGATGTCTAAGGAGAAGGTAACTAATTATATTAATGGTCTAAGATTTAACATTAAATATGAATTGAGTATGCTAATTATTGCTACAGTGGAGGATTCTTATTAGTATACATTAAAGTCAGAAGATAAGTTAAGGAGAAGATGAGGTAATCCTAGAGGAAAGGAGAAGAAAGAAAGTAGCAATGACAAAGAGAAATAAATTGTTGAGGTTGAATATGATTAGAATACATTTAGAATAGGAAGTTGGAAAAAGGATTTGAAAGGTAATTATTTCAAATGTGGTAATGTAGGACATAAAGCTTTTCAATGTTCTAAGGGAGCTAGTAAGATCTTGGGCAAGTAGAATCTCATGGCATATGAGGAGGAAGCTACTGATGGATTTGAGGAAAGTATGGTAGAACCTGAGTTGGGAGAGTCTCTTATGCTTAGGAAAATTATGTTGAGTAAGAAAAAAATGAACCTATACAAAGGAGGAATTTGTTTAGGATTGTTTTCAAATTAGGGGGTAAGTTTTGTAAGGTTGTTATGAATAGTTGTAGTAATGATAATTTGGTATCAAAAGAGATGGTGCAGAAACTTGGTTTGAAGAGGCTTAAACATCCTTTTCCTTATGGGATAATTTGATTTTCATATGAAGATGTGGTGGAGGTAAAAGATAAATTTTTAGTTTATTTTAGCATTGGACCTTAGAGATATAAGGTGTTATGTGATGTAATATCCATGAGTGTATGTCATGTTTTATTGGGTAGACCTTAGCAGTGTGATAGAGGAACTATTCATGATTACAAAAGAAATGTGGTCACAATAGAGAAGGATGGACAGAGATTTAATTTAGTTCCTTTGAAGGAAGTAGAGGGGAGAAGTGATAAAAAAATTTAGCATGGTGAAGAGTTACTATTTTGAGAATCAAAATCTAGAAGTTAGTATTGATTAGAAGCATGATCTTGGAAGTAGATCATAGAATGAGTTGGCATTAGATTATAAGAAGAGTAGGGTGTTGCAGAAAAATACTTTTGATCAGAGGAAGTCTTGTGATAGAGGTAAATCAAACATGTGGAGGTTAGGAGGTGGTGGTAAGAGTTATTTACTATGATGTGATACAGAATGTTGAATAAATTGGATTGATGGATTTGGTAGAGAGTGGAGCTAAGTTACTGATAAAGGGACTTGTAGATAAAGAAGATATGTGGGTTAAGAAGGTGAAAGGGATTTATGTCATGAATCCTACAAGATTTTCATAATTTCCTCTTATGGAACATATTTTACTCACCTGAGGTGTATGATATAGGAGCATCCTAGGGTCATTGGCAATCTTACATCACCCAAAATTATTTCCTTTTTAGTTTGTTCTTGTTGCTCCATTTTAGTGTTTTGGTTGGTGATCCTTCTAGATGGATCTTTATCTCATGTGATCCTAATGGAATATTATGAAAATATGATGAATATATGGCTGGGTTAGCATCCTAATATGTTATTTCTTAGTGGAGATGATGTAGTCAAGGTCAAAGGATCCAATAAAGGATTGTCCAAACTGTTAGGAATGGGAACACTGAGAGGGGGGAGTGAATCAGTGTTCACTTAATTTAATCTTTTTGCTTTACTTATTAAACTTAACTTGAATGCTTAAGTACTGAAATGAACATCAACATAAATAAGAAACATGAACTCAACACATAACACCAATGTTGTTACAGGGAAACCCAAATAGGTAAAAACCCCGATGGGAATTGACACCCACTAATAATTTGTACTAGTGTTTAAGGATCCTTGTTAGAAGATCCTTAACCCTATTAGGAGTTGCTTTACAATGTATTTAGTACAGTGACCTGGTCAAGGGTCAGACCCTATTAGGATTATTTTACAATAACCCTGGTAGGGGTGGGGACACACTATCCTAGAGCTCACTTCTCAAGTGGTGAAGGCTACAACCTTCTGATCTCAGATACACACTATATCTGTTGGATGAACTAGCATTATGACACTACTTGTCTAATCAGTTCCTTTAATGCACTAATTCTTTGACCTCTTGAAAAGCTCTAATACATCTTATCAACTCTTTACACACTTCTTCTCTTCTTATTTCAACTCTATAACAACTATCTTGCTTAATTACAATGGCGCATCTAATATCTATATGCGCATACAAAACAATTAACTAGGTTGGCCCTTTAACTGATTACATACAACGCTTCCAATTGAATTGCCTCAAGTGTGTTTACAAAAAAACATAATTACATGTCTACAAAAGTATTACAATAGGTTCATAGCCTTTACAACATAATAATATAACCGCTAACCAAAATACCAACAGTCGACTGCTTGCTTTGTTCTTCTTTGGTATTCATTGTCTGTGCAACTTGAACTCTCTATATCTTCCTCATACTAAATCTTCTGATCATGCACTCTTAGACTTAGCATGAATATGGTCTTACCAACTTAACTTCTAGGGTGCATACCATAATTATATCATATGCACATGTGCTGATGCTCTGACCTTTGGGTACTTTGTGCACTATCCAGTCTTCATCACTTAACTAATTTCTGGTCTTCTTATCATGAGCGCTGACTCCAAAACATCATATGACTTTGTTTCCATAATGATAACACTATATTAAGTCATATACACTAGTATATTCAACTTGACAATAATCTCCCCCTTTGTCACTGATGGAAACAAAGGAATATGGAAAAGTTACTAATTGTCCCTTAATACAAAAAACACTTGATCATACTCTATCTTATATCTCCCTTATATCTTCTTATTATACATTTTCTTTGCATAGCTATAGCTCCATATTATATACATACTCCCCCTTTGACATTAATGACAAAGGTGTTACAAAACTAAATCTATACAAGTACTTACACTGAAAGTACATCTGGGTATGCAATCTGTAAGTTTTGGATCTCTTGCTTCCAAAATGAAATCAATGCATTGATTGTTTGGAGATGGGCACATAATGCATACTATAACTTCTCCATCTTCTCCAAGTCTGAACTAGGACCTTGATCATATGTCACCATGGTGGAATCAATCTCCTTGATATTTTGATTCAACACATCTAGGGAGGGTGCAAGAGCATTTCTAAGCTGAGTCTACCTAGCCCTTATCTTTGACATCTCCTTTTCTACCTTCTTAATTTTTTCAATATGTCCCTAATATACATTGTTACAAATGTTTATATTAGTAGAGGGATCTTCTACTGACTACCTCACCTTTTCAATCATGGTCTCTTCTTTTTGAATCTTCTTGTAGTGATCAGCTATCAACTTATCTTGATTCATACAGGTAGCAATAATTTTCATTCCTTTTGTTGCAAACTCTTTCAAAGTTTCTTGTCCAACTTTAAGTGAACTAAGGTCTAGTGAGAAGTTACTAACCAAATCATTTAGTCTTTTCTCCATATACTTCTCCTATGCAACTAATGATGCTGATTTTTCCAAGTTAGAGAAATTACTCTTGAACTGTGAAAGAATTGCACTTACATCATCAACAAAGTGTACCTTGGACACTTTCTTATCTGTTGGTAACAAGTTGTTCAAGATATTTACTAATTCTACAAGGAGGGCATTCCTCATTACCTATTTCTCCTTTGCCTTCTCCATAGCTAAGACACTGAACTTGATCAGGTCTTCTTCTCCCCATGAGTCCAAACTAGTGGTGTCAGGTGTCAAGCTTGACAACATGGATGCTGAGGGATTGATAGGATTGTTATCCATCACTTCTTGCTTTACTTTTCTTAGCATTTCAACTAATGTTTCATTTCCTTTTACCTCTTCTTCTCCTTTTTTTGTCTCTTTCTCTTTTTCTTTTTCTATCTCAAGTGAGTTACCACCGCATAGTGTTTCATCCTCTTGTGTGCTTACAAAGGCTTCTTTGAACCTGTCCAAGTCCTTATCTATTTTTTCCATTTCAATTTCAACATTATCAATAATGATGGTGCTATCCTTTAGTAACTCTTTCATGGGCACAGACTTATCTGCCTCTGTATGTGTTTCAACTACAGGTGCTGAGTCCTAAGGACCTATCATAGGTACATTAGTGGGCTTTTCCACCTTGACTTCCTTTGTAGGCACTTGATTTGTAGGCACAGTAGGTGGGTACATGTGCCTATTCATGAAAACCTTCTCAAATGCTTTCTATGTTTCCTTAGAAACCAATTCATAGTTCTTATCCATGATATTTAATGTTCTTATCTTGGTTCTGAGGTGAGGTTTCACCAGATCTAACAGTAAGGTCTTCTCCTCTCAAGAACATACTATTAAACTCTCATCTAAGATATTCTCTCTTATTCTCAGATCTTCCTCCATTTTTTGTCTCTTCAAGAAATCTAAAATGTTCCAAACACTATTTGGAATCATAGTTTTCAATTCTAGCACTGTCTTCTTAAACTTAAGCATGTGTTTGAAAATCATGCCATGAATCTCTGACTTATCTATTTCACTGTACTTATCATAAATTTTTCCTATTTGATCAATCCTTCCTTCATCAATAATCCTTTTACTCAACACTTGAAGACTGGGTCTAAAACCTACCTCTGGAGGTGCCTGAGTATTCTTCCTGCTTCTTGCTTCTTGCAAGGATGGATGGCTTGTGATAATTTCTTTCTTCCCCTTAGGAATTGCCTTATACTTTGGAGGAGCAGTAAGGTCAATTTTTACTATGGGTGTAGTAGGGGCAACATCAAATTTACCCTTCTGATCATTTGATTTCTCAATTTCCACCTTCTTCATCTTTAGATCATCAAATTTTGTCTTTGTTGCATATGCGCTCTCTATTTCCAAAGCAATCTTCTCTTGCCTTTCTTTTTCTAGGTCTACTTGAGATACTCCATGAATTTTCAAAATCTCTAAAGTAACTTTGGCAACTTTTCTTTTTGTTGTAGCGTTGTTCAATATAGCATCTACTTCTCTTGTTTTCTCTTCATAAGTCCCCCATCTAGGTTCATTGGGGCCCTTAGGTGCTGACAACAGAACTTGAGAATAAGCCTCTAGAATAGGCTCTTCAAATTCATATCCAAGTGGATGAATCCACTTTTTCCTTGGTTCTACTACTTCCATACAGGTTGTATCAATTTCCACCATGAAACAAATTGTGTCCTTGTATTTCTCAACAATACTTTCCAGAATCCTATATCTCATCTGCATTTTGGCCCTAAATGTCTTCAATTCCAGAGTCATGTAGTCCTTTAGGGTACTTTCTATGGATGCCTTAAATGATATCTAAGGCATAGTGGGAATAGATTTTTCTAGATACAAATCAAACACCTTTCCAAGAATATGGAAGTACATATAGATTATTAAAGACCCAAACCTGAATATCTTGGTCTTGTCATGCTTGATGGTTCTTATGTTGTCTAATAGCTATGCGTGCAAGATTTCACATAGATTAAACTCACCTTTCTCTCTTACCAACCTTATTACTATTAGAATGGTGGCCACTAACACACTATTTACTCTATTGGTGTGGTAGAACCTATATCCTAGTATCATGGACATCAATTTGATGTCTTTCTCTTCTATAGGCTCTATGGTCATTCCATGCCTATCACTTCTTGATTTGCAAGATTATTCTACAAGTTTTGACATCCTTGCCTATTGGAAGAATGATGCTTGTCCTTGAGAGTCCTATCATCTCATGAATTTGGTCTCCTATTATCCTAACCAGCACTTCACCTATCCAAAATAGGTCATCATGGATCCTGCTAAGTAGGATCTTGATCCATTCTGACTCATAGAACTCATATATTGTAGCATATTCCACTATAGGATGATTTTCCAACTGTGCATACTCATCCATGAAGGTTTTATTATGTTTCATCATTATTTTCATGTGCACTCTTATTCTAGCCAAACCTATGTTAATCTCTATTGAGCATTTAAGGTTGTCATTAGTATCAAAAGACAGTAAACAGGTCAGTCGGTCATTTATATTGAGATAGTCGGTAACTAGAACCAAGACAGAGCAGTCGGTAAAGCCTTTACACCGAGCATCACATAGTTAACCAAGCACCAGCAACATTGACACCGATGGTTAGTAAACATTGAGCATCGTAGTATATATCGAGAAGATTATACAGTGTTTACCGATGATCATAGAAAATGGCATAGTAATCAGAAATGGCACATTATTCTATGGAGATGGTTATAACAAATCATAAAATTGTTTACCAAGATCGAGGAACATTTATTGTAAATGATAATCATTAAATGAAATGATTATCTTATTTGTATTAGTTGATCTAGGTTATTTTGCACTGTAGATCTTAGGGTTATGATTATTCTTTGTAGCATAATTTTTGCTTAAGTAGAAAAATAGAACACTACATATTGTATATGTTCACACCATTTTATGAGGTTGTTAAACTGATATATATGAATCACGGAGCACTTGAAGAAATTTCCTATCTTCAAGACAATTAGTTTACCAAGCAAAACAAAGTACAGAGGATTTCAAATTGAGCAAAATCAGACAAGGTTACCAAGAAGAACAAAGCAGAGAATCATCACAAATAAGGTGATATTTTGATAAGCACTTATAGATCTATTTCAGACAATTGAGTTGTCAACTAGTAGATAGTTTACCTATTACTTTCTGACAATTGTGATAGATTTTTTTGTGAAATCTCTTAATAAAGTAGACTTAACAGTCTTTGTATAAATCTCTTAACCGAGTACACACTTCATATAGTGTTGTTAAATCCTAAAACTAGGTAGATCTAGCTGATCTAATATGTTACTCCTAATAGGGTAAGATCACCAAAAGTGATCAAAACTTTTAGCCTTAACAGGCAAACCTTTTCTATCTGCAGTAGTGAAGAATTTATGGGTGTCATCCCCACCACAGTTTTTACCTTCTAACAAGGGTTTCTGCATTACCAAAGTACTTGTGTTATGTGATTGTCATATTGATTTCATATTGGTTACTTTCTTAAGTTAACTAGATGATTGATTTATGCAATTAGATTCAAGTTATTCTGATTAGTTATCAAAGTATTTAGTTATAGATCATAAAGGTTTTGTAAGTAAAGTTTTCAAGGCACTGATTCACCCCTCCCCTCTCAGTACCTATCTCTCCTAATTCCAACAATTGGTATTAGAGCATAGTTCTCTTGTTGAACAGTTTAACCACTGAATGGAAAAGATCTAAGTCATGGAGAGATACAAGCTTGAAAAGACTATTGAGAATCAGAAGATACAAATGTAGATGTTTGTGGAATAGTATAAACAAGCCAAGGAAGAACTGAAGAAATTACTGGTTGAAAGAAAGAACCTTGCAATTCAGTAGAATGAATTAATTTATCATGAAGAACCTATTGATGACATATTTTATCACATTGGATCAAGCTCTGGAAGCATCTCTGATGAATTCGAAAGCATAATCTCTAAATTATCTGAAAAGAATCAGCGTCTATCTGAGCAAGTGAAAGCACTTCAAATCGGTCATGAATCTCAAATGGTGAGAATGGTGGAAATCATGAACAATGGTAGACAAGCTGAACAAGATTAGAATCAAGCTATTGAAGAGCGAAGACTGATGACTGAACAACTTCAAGCAAAATAAATTGAAATCCAGAGACTCATTGATCGTCACTTCCAAGTATCAAATCAAATGATGACAGTAAATCAAGAAATGAACCGAGTAAATGGAGAATTATCAAGAAGACTTGAAGATGTAGCAATACTCAGAGAAGATAATGAAAAATTGAGAAATGAATTAAAAACACACAAGCAACACAATGAGATGATGAAGATAGCCAAGGACAGCTCTAAAAAGATTGATGATTTTTTGACTAATCAGAGGAGATTCAAAAGTAGAGCCGGTATAGGCTACACCGGTCAAGGAGAATCATCATAACAAGTTGAAGAAGTCAACAACAATCAAACTCAGAAACCTAAAGTGATGACATGTTACCACTATGGAAAACTAGGACATACATCTAATGTGTGTAGAAGCAAAGCACAAGGTAAACCTCCTGTCATTCCTAAATTCAATGGATATTGTTATTATTGTGGTAAGTTTGGATAGCCAGCCTATGAATGCAAAGCTAAGAAGAATGACATTGCTAATAATACTACTAAGGAGAAATTATGTTATACTTGTAATAAGCATGGACACACTACAAGGGAGTGTAAGGCAAAAATGAAACAAGTCTGGACACCTAAAGAGAAACTACAACAAAAGCCATATCAACCGAAGAGACAAGGTAACTCATATGTTTGGGATTATAATACATGGACTAATTGTACTACATGTGGTCGGTATGGACATATTGCAACAAACTATTTCAGAAAGAGTCGGATTAGACAATTAAGAAATTGGTCAAATGTAGGAATGGCATGTTTGCACTGTCACAAGGTCGGTCATGTAAGCAACAACTGTAGAGATCGAGCACCAGATGAAAACCATATATTTGAGAGTGGATATAACATTGTAGATATTAAGAAGATAAGGAACACAATGTGGAAGAAGGCATCTACTGAGAATGCTGAGTCAAGTAACACTATCGGTCAAACCTCGTCCATTGGATTGGGTGACATCGGTACCTCCACTTAAGATGATAGAGGTATGTATGGAACTGACATTTTAAATGATCACATTTTACATATAGCTCCTTATATCTAATGTACAAATACCAAATTTTCATGAATGAAGATGCACTATGGTTTATGTCTTATAATTTTACAAATGTTATCTAGTCGGTAAAAGAAGAAACATGAGCTGGTTACGCGTTGGTAATCACTATCCAAGGTTAACTAACAACAGTTCAAACTGATGAAGAAACTCTATGTTAACTGAGAAAAAGATATTGTAGACATTACTAAGTTAACAGTCATCCCATATCAAAAGTTAGGTCATGCATTTAATGCATCAAAGTTTGAGCAGGAATATCGAAAAAGCCTATATATACGCGGAAACAAAGTTCATCGTTACATTGCAATTTCGAAGAAAGGTGTTTTTATAGAGAAGAGTTCGAGCTAAAATTTTTAGAACATATCCAAAGCTATAGTAGATTGAACTGATGACAATTTCTTTGATGATAACAAGTAAGTTCATCTACCTACTGAACACTAGTTATCTATTGTTTGCCGAAACACTAGAAACAATTTATGGCATCATCTTCAACCGCAAGCAAATCACAGAACATTGAGGAGGACGTGGAATTAATTATTAGGGCACACTGTTGGAAATTTGGCTAATGTGGATGCATAGATGTTGTCATTATGGCAACATATGATCTCTATTGAGAGCACAGAATCTCGAATGCAAGTATGGAAAGTTGAAGGAAGAAATTGTCTAAGTATGGATACAGTGATCCTGACAGAGCACCCGATGAAGATTTAGTTGGCGACGTCCACTGGAGCAATATTTTTGTTTGCACAATAAAATAAAGCTTCTATAGAGTATGAGGATACCCCATCTTAGTGTGCATAAATTTTGGAGTAGTACAGACAAAATTATTCAAATTTTACCGAAGATAATTTTTATAGACAGAGCAGTTTTGGAGACAGTTTTAGCGAAAGAGTTAGGGGATTATTTTTGCTTGTCAAAATAATGACTTAACATTATGAAGGGATGAAATCCTAGATGTTTACTCTTGGATAAATATTTTGGAAGCTGACCATGTAAAGTTATTAGCTTTAATAACTCATATATTAGGCATACTTGAAATGTAATGAAATATACAAGTGATATGTAAAAAGGAAGAAAAGATAACTTGTGATAGTTGTATATTGTGATAGCAGCAAAGGCTATTGATGCGAAGTTGTAAGTAGTACCATATTATAGTTAGAAACATTTTTTATTACTATTTGGGCAGTGAGCTCAGCTGGTGATCAAGTTTTGTAATCTAACTCCTAACAGGGTTAAGGCTTCTAACAAGGCCTAAAGTCCTTTAACTAGGACAGATCTACTATATATTGTAAATTGACTCCTAACAGGGTCTAATATCTCTAACGGGATACTTTTGATTAGTGATCTTTGTGGGTACCATCCCCACTGGGGTTTTCCCTTGGCCAGGGTTTCCTCAAGAACATATGATGTGTTATGAGTTCTTTCTATTTACTGCTATGTTTGTTAATCAGCTTGATAATCTTTGTATGCACTAAAGTAATTTGTTATATCCATAAGTGGGCAAAAGAAAAAGTTTGTGAAATACTGATTCACCCCCCCTTCTCAGTATTTCCTATTTCTAACAATTGGTATTAGAGCACAGGTACTCGAAGAAGAAACATTCAAGGAAAGCTTAGCAGCTTGAGTAAGATCTCTATGGATATGGATCAACTTCAAAAGAATCTTGAAGAAGCTCTTGAATAGATTGATATGCTTACTGATGAAAGAAACTCCTTAAGAAGAAAATATGAAGATGCAAAGAATGCTATTGACAAATTAAAAGGTAAGATTGAAGATCTAAAATTTGAAAAGAAATCTGATATGCTTGTTGAAGATTGTGATGAATTAGAAAAAGAAAATGAGATCCTTAAGCATGAGTTGAAGATAGTAAATCTGAAGCTTAGTATGAAAGATGGAAATTTGAGATCTGATAATGAAAAATTGAAAATTGAGAATGAAGATCTAAGGTCAAGACTTGAAAAGGAAACATCCGAATTTGAAAAAGTAAAAATGCAGTATGTGGAAGTTGAGAAGTATAATAAAATTGTGAAAGGTGAATTAACTCAATCTAAACAACAACTTGAAAGGCTATATTCAAAAGGTGATAAGATTGAAAAACAAATTTCTTTTGAAGAACCATTCTTTGATAGGACTGGATTTGGATATAGTATGTTTAGAACAAACCATGAAAGTAAGAAGCCAGATCTGAAGACATCTGAAAGTGTGGAGGAAATAAAGCTAGATGAGAACACATTGGAAGAACCACCTAGAGAGAAAGAAGAATCAAAGCAAGAAGAATCAAAATAGGAAGAATCATCTAAAGGTATGCAAAGAGAATTCAAAGGTAGATTTTTTTCTTGTAATATTATTGGGCACATGAAGAGAGATTGCGCAGGTAAGCAATTTAAACCTTTTAATGGACATTGTTATAATTGTCATAGTTTTGGACATAGAGCTAACGAATGTAGAAGACCTAAAGTAATTTTGAATAATTATGATAGAATGATTGGGAATACTAACAATGCAGATAAGAAATCTATTGAAGAAATGAATCAAAGAAAAGTGGTAGTATGTTTTAGATGCAAAAAAGTAGGACACATTGCTAGAAATTGCAGGTCATAGATTAACCAGCAAGGACAAAGATTTGGAAACAATGGAATCATTTGTCAAATATGCAACAAGTTTGGATTTGCAGAATGAACAATGGAGGTTATCATCATAACCCTAACCCTAGGAATAATGCAAGAAGGAATGAAAATGCAGGAAACAAAGAGAAAAGTTGTTGTAGCAATAAAGATGAAGTAGAATTTGACAAAGGCATAGATCAAGGAGGTATAGTCAACACTGAAAGTAGTCAAGAAGGTAATGTAACCGATGGTAAGGATGAATCTTTACCTGACCCTTCTTTAAGTACTTAAATTATGTAAGTTTCTATAGTTTAGGACATAGGATTAGTGTAGATTAGGAATTTGAATGAGTTAAGTTTTGTGCAGTTAGATATAGGTTTATTATGTTGTACTAATGCTATGGTTAAGTGTGCAAAAGAAAATATTGTGTTTTGCGAGGTCACAGAAAGTTTTATGGTTGCAGGTTTGCAAAATCATCTTTTTGAAGTTTTAGCAGCAAAATGAATGAATGCGATGTCAGATCAAGTTAATGTGAAGTGTTATAAGGTCAAAATTGAAGTTATTATGATTACAAAGTGATTGAAAAGAGATTTGAAACAAGAAAAGCAAGTTGAGGATGATTTGAAGAAGTTTGGAAGCAATTTGCAGCGACGATCATACCGAAACCCTAGATTTGCAAAGTTGAGGTATTTTTTGATGTTTAATCAGTTGATAAGATGGATATTTCTATGGTTCATAATGTTAAGGATAATAATAGACCAAAGATTAAGAAAGAACCAGTAGAACCAACTGAAATTGATGACAGTCTAGCATTATCATCCGTACCAAACGGAGTATTGCACATTGAGAATGTTAAAGGATATTTAGGTTGTAAGTTTGAAACTTTGGGAGATGTAGATTTTAGTGATGATTATAGGAAATTGTACAATCAAGACATGTCAGTTAAACCAGCTTATGGGCACCTAGAGAACAATGAAATTATCAAATATTCCATGAAGTATGAATTCAATGATGAGGAATGTACCAAGATCATTTTAAGTAGAATCCATAATGGGAAATTCTGGATGGAGGATAGAGTTATTGATATAACTGCCGACCTAATTCATGAAGTTACTAGATTATCAAAAGTTGGAGAGATTCCACTAAATGAAAAGAACATGAGAAAGATTGTTTTAGATAACACTGGATCTAGTTATAATGGTAGAGGAATTGTGATAAGTAAGATTAAGTAAGATGATGTTAGGTACCTTTGCAAGATCCTAACAACTAAATTCTATGGTAGCTCAAGGGAAGATGACATGGCTACAGGAATGATTCATGTAGCTTATCTTATGTGTATTGAGAAGAAACCAGTAGACCTATGTGAAATTTTGAAAATTCAGTTATTTGAGAACTTAGAAAAGATTAAGAAGGCTAAGTACACACAGTTTAGGTTTTCATCTCTGATAACCTATATGTTTTTCCATATTTTGAGAAGATTTCCTTACATAGCTGATTGGAGTGACAATGTGAACATAATGGAAAGAATAAACTCAGTCTACATGAAGCACCTTTTTGATAAAGTTAATGACAATGTGAAGCTTGTATTCAAGACTTTTCAGAATATTGTTAAGAACAAATCAAGGATTCCTCAATCCTTAGTTGAAAAGCATAGAGATGACATTTGTTTTATGGTTGACACTGATTTCACCTACATTGAAGTAGTTGAGCCTAGAATGGAATTCATAGACCCTCTTGGCTATGAAATATCTGAAGCAGAAATAGTAGGATATGTGAATAGATTGTTAAAGTGTGAGTTGGATGGTCATGCAAATAGGCTTGGAACCTATGAAGAGAATTTCAACTCTGCAATAAGTTTGAGAGAAAAGAAGAAATCTTGTAAGAGATTTGAATCTACTATGAAGAAAATATTGAAAGAATCTGGTATGTCAAGTCATGAGTTTGACATTGCTAAGAAGACTGCAGAATCCCTAAGGCAAAGTGAAAATCTTATAATTTCACCTGAGACATCAAGTGCAGATCCTGTTGATCCTATTACAGTAAACGTAAAAGTTGAAGTACCTGAAAAAGATGAAGGAGATAAATCTTTTTCTCCTATTCCTAGAAAAAGAGTAAAAGTGAGTGCAATAGGACCCGACAAGAGACAAAAAGTGATTGCACCACCTATAACTAGAAATGTAGTAGTAATTAAAGATGATGATGTAGTTTCAATCAAGAAGAAAACTTGGAAACCAAGAATTGAAAGAGTTAATGAAGATATATTGAAGCATGGAGACTTCACTAAGTTGAATAAATTCTATGATCTATATGGATCATTTGATAGATTGAACTTTGAAAATGCAATGGTTACACATATGATTGTGGCAGATAAGAAACTTAGTACTATTCATGGTAAGATCCCAGAAGATTTGTATAACAAACTTGTGAATAGAAAATAGAGAGCACAAGAAGAGGACATAAAGATGAGAGAACATGTAATCAGATAGTTCTATGAAGTTAAGGATGAAGATCATTTGAAGAGATTCTTGAAGTCTCTTGGAACTTTATTGAGAACTAAGAGAAGAACAATCCTTATAATGGGAGGCAAAAAGGAGGAAGTATAGAAAGAGACAGAGCAAGTAGTAATGCAAGTTCTTGCAGATATAGTTGCAGAAAAGCATGTTGAATCAGACCCTCAGCAGAAGCAATCAGAGGAACCACATGTAGAGGAAGTTGGTATTGAAGAAGTTACATCTTCTTCACATATCAATAGTGGCAAAGAATCAATGGATATTGAAGACACCAAAGTGACTCTAGAATCAGATGATGCAGTATTTCATGATCTAGGAAACATTGTTGACAATTTGGCTTTGGGAGAGCAAGAAAAGGTCACAGAATCAGAGAAGAATACAAAGGCAAACGAAGCACCAATTGTATCAGAATCAGTTCTAGCAGAGCAGTCAGTTAAAGGCAAACAAATTTTGATAGAGGTCACTACCCCTAGTGCACCTGACAATAAGAAGAGGCATATTGATTCAATGTTTGAAGACCTTGGAAAAGAAGTTGAAGATGATGATCAGCTTGAGTTCATCACATCTCTGAATAAAATTATTGGAAAGAATAAGAAGGTGAAAGACCTTGAAGGAAAAGTTAGAGTTTTGACAGAGAAACTTGAGAGTGTGATCAGCACTAAGGTATCTGAATCAGATCCACTTGAGAAAGCTAAAATGGTAATGAATTCTTTTGACTCTGAATTTTCTAACTTGAAGGATATTGCTAGAATAAAAGTTTAGGAAGACTTTGAAGTAGAAATGCAACAAAATTTAAGTGTAAATATTCAAAATGATATTGGTAGTTTAGATGTATGCATAAAGAATTTGAGGAGACATTTTGAGACAGGAAAGAATTTGTACATACAATGCACTAAATTAGAAATCCTAACAGTTGAAGAGGATAAGAATATCAGAGAGAAGTTAGATGCTATTACAGCTGAGACAAACACCTTGACAAGCCCTAATGTCAAGATAAGTTCTGTAGAGAAGAACATAAGGAAATTGAAAGATGAAATTAGAATGTTAGCAGAGGAGAAGAATAGAAAGATGATCAAGGTTAACATCTTGAGAGAGCATGTCTCAATCAAGATATCAATTGTTGACAATCAAATTGAGCAGTGTCTTTCAGCAAAGACATCATTTCAGAAGTTTAGCTTCAATTCCCTGCAAGCTTGTCAGACAGTAGCATACAAATTGAGTACTCTACTCAATGTTGCTGACTCGATCAAGAAGATATGGGAGAAAGATTTTGAATCTTGGAAGTTAGATTTTGGTGATTGTGTTGCAAGCCTACCGGCTTTGCAATAACTGATAATAAGGTATAAAGTTTTTGTAATTTTTGTACACCCTATATTTGTCATTGTTGTCAAAGGGGGAGAGATAGCAGAAAATTGAATATATGTTGAGGAAGGATACTTGTAGGGGGAGCTATTCTATGGAGTATGATATTGTATACATATTGTATAACTTTTGGCCATAAATTTTGTATAAGTGTTCTTGAAGTTTTGTTTGCACACTTAGCCAATTTTCCCATATGTTGCCACCAATGACAAAGGGGGAGATTGTTGGAAAATTGGCTAATATGGATCCATAGATGTTGTCATTATGGAAATGTATGATCTCTATTGAGAGCGTAGAATTTGGAATGCAAGTATGGAAAGTTGAAGGAAGAAATTGTCTAAGTATGGATACAATGATCCTGACAGAGCACCCGATGAAGATTTAGTTGGCGACGTCCACTGGAGCAATATTTTTTTTTGTGTAGTTAACTAAAGCTTCTATAGAGTATGAGGATACCCCATCTTAGTGCACATAAAGTTTGGAGTAGTACAGACAAAGTTATTCAAAGTTTACCGAAGATAGTTTTTACAGACAGAGCAGTTTTGGAGACAGTTTTAGCAAAAGAGTTAAGGGATTATTTTTGCTTGTCAAAATAATGACTTAACATTATGAAGGGATGACATCCTAGATGTTTACTCTTGGATAAATATTTTGGAAGTTGACCATGTAAATTTATTAGCTTTAATAACTCATATATTAGGCATACTTGAAATGTAATGAAATATACAAGTGATGTAAAAAGGAAGAAAAGATAACTTGCAATAGTTGTATATTGTGATAGCAGAAAAGGCTATTGATGTGAAGTTGTAAGTAGTACCATATTATAGTTAGAAACATTTTTTATTACCTATTTGGGTAGTGAGCTCAGCTGGTGATCAGGTTTTGTAATCTAACTCCTAACAGGGTTAAGGCTTCTAACAAGGCCTAAAGTCCTTTAACTAGGATAGATCTACTATATATTATAAATTGACTCCTAACAGGGTCCAATATCCCTAACAGGATACTTTTGATTAGTGATCTTTGTGGGTACCATCCCCACTGGGGTTTTCCCTTGGCCAGGGTTTCCTCAAGAACATATGATGTGTTATGAGTTCTTTCTATTTACTGCTATGTTTGTTAATCAGCTTGATAATATTTTTATGCACTAAAGTAATCTATTATATCCATAAGTGGGCAAAAGAAAAAGTTTGTGAAATACTGATTCACCCCCCCTCTTAGTATTTCCTATTTCTAACACACACTTTGCTGAGGAGAAATTAAAACCTCATCCTAAGGTCACAGCACAAACAGATGATATGGGTGCATTTTCTAGCATTCCTGATAAGGTTTTGTTAATAGAAGACATTAGGTCTTACATTCACTGCAAGATCGGTGAAGTATGTGATTTTGAGACTATAGCAGCTTATTAGCAAATCTATGGACCGGATGATAAGATCAAATCTGAATATAAGAAGATTGAAGAGTCAGGGTTATAATGTTTCACATACTTCCCGCAATCATTTCACAATGACTAGATAAGAATCATGCTGAGCAGATTTCATGATGGAAAATTTTGGTTAGACAAACCTATTGAGGTCACCAAGAAGATTATCAGTAGGGTTATTGGGTACCCTACAACCGACAAAGCAAAAGTATTTTGAAGTTTGTCTCATCACAATGTAGAAAAGAACACTGGAGCTCAATGGGATAGTAGGGCACTGAAAATAACAACTATCAAAGATCCAGTGGTAAAATTCATAGCTCATGTCATCAAGTACTAGATATTTCAATAAAGTAGACCAAATAGTGTACCCTGCAGCGCTGTGGACATGGCTTACAAAATTGTGAAGAAAGATCACCAGGTTGATCTTGCCGAGCTACTACTACACTAGCTGGATGACAACATGAAGACAATAAAAGAAAAGAAGTCCAATACATGTAAGTAAGGATCACTACTTGTCTATACATTCCTCTATTTACAAAAATTTGTACCAAGTATTGGAAAAGTTAATTGGCAATCAGACACACCGATAACTGCTCAAATCGGTGATATGATGACAAGTCTAGGAAATAATCTAAACAAGGAGTTCAATGCATATTTCAAGGAATTTCAAACAAAATTGCAACAAAGAAGTAGAATTCCAAAGGAATTAGTAAGTAAATTTGAATATGACATATGCTTTGTGGTAAGCACAGACCACTCAATGATAAAGGCAGTAGAACCAAGAACAAAATGGCTAGCAACAATGGGTTATGAAATGAATCATGATTTCACTTTGAAATCTATCAATGCATTGCTAGCATTACCGATTGACATCACTGCCAGTAGGTTTGGAGTGTATGAGGAAGCTAAGTCTAGAATCACAATGGACATTGAGATCGGTAAAATGTCAAGAAGGGTAAAGAAAATGAAAAAGGATCTCATAGCAAAATATGGAACTACATCTGACACACCTAAGGAGTCACCAGTTGATGAAGCAACCGAAGGTTAGTTACAGTTGGCTGACAAACCTTATGACAGCAAGGAGACCGAATCAGACAAAGAGAAGGATAATATCTTTGACATGCATGCACAAGTCGGTCTTGAGAATATTGCTCTTACCAACTTGAAAGAGGAATGGGACAACCTCTTGGAGTTTGTGAAGAAAACCCATCCACACATCTTTGATAAGATGTAAGTATACATTACATATTTTTTTTGGGAATTTGGCATTATTATCAAAAAGGGGGAAAACATGTATATGCAAAATAGTATATTTTTTATATGTATATTACATACTACCGGGAGCATGCACCGAGGGGGAGTACTTTTGTACTTAAAATTTTTTTGTTGTGGATATGTATATGGCAGAGACATAAGGAATATATAGAAACATTTTGTCTATATACATTTGAAGTTTTGATACTAATGCCAAAGGGGGAGATTGTTAATCTCTATTGAGCATTTAAGGTTGTCATTAGTATCAAAAGATAGTAAACAGGTCGGTCAGTCATTTATATTGAGACAGTCGGTAACTAGAACCAAGACAGAGCAGTCGATAAAGCCTTTACATTGAGAATCACACAATTAACTGAGCACCAGCGACACCAACACCGATGGTCAGTAAACACTGAGCATCCTAGTATATACCAAGCAGATTATACAGTGTTTACTGATGATCACAAAAAATGGCATAGTAATCAGAAATGGCACATTATTCTATGCAGATGGTTATAACAGATTGTAAAATGGTTTACCAAGATCGAGGAGCATTTATTGTAAATGATATTCATTAAATGCAATGATTATCTTATTTGTATTAGTTGATCTAGGTTATTTCACACCGTAGATCTTAGGGTTATGATTATTCTTTGTAGCATAATTTTTGCTTAAGCAGCAAAATAGAACACTATATATTGTATATGTTCACACCATTTTATGAGGTTGTTGAACTAATATATATGAATCATGGAGCACTTGAAGAAATTGCCTATCTTCAAGACAATCAGTTTACCAAGAAGAATAGAGTACAGAGGATTTCAGATTGAGCAAAATCAAACAAGGTTACCAAGTAGAATAGAGCAGAGAATCATCACAGATAAGGTGATATTTTGATAAGCACTTATAGATCTATTTCAGACAATTGAGTTGTCAACTAGCAGATAGTTTACCTATTACTTTCTAACAATTGTGATAGAGTTTTTGTGAAATCTCTTAACCGAGTAGACTTAACAGTCTTTGTATAAATCTCTTAACCGAGTACACACTTCATATAGTGTTGTTAAATCCTAAAACTAGGTAGATCTAGCTGATCTAATATGTTACTCCTAATAGGGTAAGATCACCAGAAGTGATCAAAGCATGTAGCCTTAATAGGCAAACCTTTTCTATTTGCAGTAGTGAAGAATTTGTGGGTGTCATCCCCACTGTAGTTTTTACCTTCTAACAAGGGTTTCTACGTTACCAAAATACTTGTGTTATGTGATTGTCATATTGATTTCATATTGTTTACTCTCTTAAGTTAACTAGATGATTGATTTATGCAATTAGATTCAAGTTATTCTAATCGATTATCAAAGTATTCAGTTATAGATTAGAAAGGTTTTGTAAGTAAAGTTTTGAAGGCATTGATTCACCCCTCCCCTCTCAGTACCTATCTCTCCTAATTCCAACAACCTACTAGTTCCTTCTTGCAATATATGTATGCACTAATATCTTCCACATGCATAACACCCATGGGAGTGTGGGAGAATGCACCTTCTAGGTCGTCTAGTGTGGACTTGAATGGATGCCTCTTAAACACATATCTCTTCTTCTCAGCCACATCAAATACAATGGGAGTAGCCATTACTTACTTGTATATCACTTTCCAAATGATCTCAAAGACTTTTGAATCGGCGCAATGGATTAAGGCTTTTGCAACTGATCAAATGTACTTGCTAAACACTGGTGAATCAATCTACAATCCTTCACTATCAAATGCTAGGTCTCCTCTGCTCTTTGATCACTCTGAATTCAAATGCATTGAGAGATGTAAAACATTTTGTGTACTTTAAAGTAAAAATTATGCCATTAATGCTTGCCACGTAAACCAAACTTTCATTGAAAATCTTCAACTTTCATTCTGCTATCAATCAGCTAGTGTGTTCTTGCACATGTCATCACATAATCTCCAAAAGGTTAAATCCAAAGGCACATACTCTAAGGGTGAGTATACCAGCCGTGCAGGGGTTTAGAGATAAATTATCTCCCCCTATGACCCTCAGGGCCATTCATCCAGATGTAGAGGGTGCATCCACTATGGATGCATCCAATACATTAACATTAACCTTATCCTTCTTTGCCTCTGACCAAATCAAGCTCACATCTTCTAAAGATTTCACAAACTTAACTTCTCCTTTGGTGTCTAGTATTGATTCTTCTGTCTTTCTAGGGCTTTCCTAACTTTGTGTCCTTGATCTACAGAACTTTGAGATGTGTCCAGCCTTGTTACATGAGTGAAAAATAACTATAGGCCTTATATTCCTTGGTGCATTGACATGGGTTACCATTTTAGACTGTCTAGTTGAGTGACCATTAAAGTTACATATCTGACATGTAACATTTTGAGAACTTCTTATATTTGGCTGATTCTAATTTCTTTGATTATGCTAAGTCTTGTTCTTCTAACTTGTCTTACAATTCATAGCTCTATGACCAAATTTATTGCATGAATAACAATAACCATTGAAAGGTCTTACCTCTGTACAGTTCCATGTTATATGTCCATGCTTGTTACATGCATAATAGGTTTGATCTACTAGCTTGCACTCATTCTTGGATGGTTCAACATTATCTTTAGTCACACTTCTAGTCTCCTTAGCATCTGTGGTATCTTCTAGTGCTTTCATTCTTGCTTGCATGTTGTCAATCTGGTTTTGTGCTTCATTGAATCCAATGTCATTGGTATCTCCTTTAATCTTCTAAGCATACATTTGAGATTCAATCAAATCCTTTCTTGTGTGTAATTTATCAATGTGATTCTTAGCCTCTTTTAATTTAGATTCCAAGGTTTCCTTGTTGTTTCTTAGCTCCAAGATTTCCATGTTTGCTTGCCTCAATTCTTCATTGAGTTGAAGGTTCTCTTTGATCTGTTCATCATAGACTTCCTGATTGTTAGTTAGCTTATCATCCAATTCTTCATTCACTTCTTTCGGGGATGAATTTTCTTCATTTACCTTCTTGATCATTATCCCTAAATCACTGGTAGAGCATTCTTTCAACTCTTTTCTTAGCCTTTTGATAACTACTTGAGCATCACTGAATTTTTCTTTTAGCTCTTCAATTTCTTTTCTAGATCTATCCAGGTCTTCAAGAGAAACTTCAAGATTTCTTCTCAGATGTTTCATTTCTACTTGGTCCATGATCTCCTCAAGTGGTTAAACTTCTTTGCTGAGGACTAGAACTTTGATACTAATTGTTAGGGGGGGGGGAGGGGGTGAATCAGTGTTCACTTAATTTAATCTTTTTTCTTTACTTCTTAAACTTAACTTGAATGCTTAAGTACTGAAATGAACATCAACATAAATAAGAAACATAAACTCAAAACATAACACCAATGTGGTTATGGGGAAACCAAAATAGGTAAAAACTATAGTGGGAATTGACACCCACTAATAATATGTACTATTGTTTTATGATCCTTTTTAGAAGATCCTTAACCATGTTAAGAGTTTCCTTACAATGTATTTAGTACACTAACTTGGTAAAGGGTCAAACCCTATTAGGAGCCTTTTACAATAACCCTTTTAGGGGTGGGGACACACTATCCTAGAGCTCACTACTTAATTGGTGAAGGCTACAACCTTCTGATCTCAGATACACACTATATTTGCTAGATGAACTGGCACTATGACACTGCTTGTCTGATTAGCTCCTTTGATGCACTGATGCTTTGACCTCTTGCAAAGCTCTAATACATCTTATCAACTCTTCGTACACTTTTTCTCTACTTATTTCAACTCTATAACAACTATCTTGCTTAATTACAATGACGTATCTAATATTTATATGCGCATACAAAACAATTAACTAGGTTGGCCCTTTAACTAATTACATACAATGCTTCCAATTGAATTGGCTCAAGCATGTTTACAAACAAACATCATTATATGTCTACAACCTTATTAAAATAGGTGCATATCCTTTATAACATAATAATATAACCACTAACCAAAATACCAACAGTCAGTTGCTTTCTCTGTTCTTCTCTGGTATTCATTGTTTGTGCAACTTGAACTCTCAGTATCTTCCTCATACTGAATCATCTGATCATGTGCTCTTATACTTAGCATGAATAGTGTCTTACTAACTTAACTTCTAGGGATCATACCATAATTATGTCGCATGCATGTGCGCTGATGCTCTGACCTTCAGGTACTTTGTGCACTTTCTAGTCTTCATCACTTAACTAATTTCTGATCTTCTTATCATGAGCACTGACTCCAAAACATCATATGACTTTGTTGCCATAATGACAACACTATATTAAGTCATAGACACCAGTATAGTCAACTTTCCAACACAAACTTGCAGCCAAACACCAACAATGTGGAATAACACAACAAGATAAGCTTCAAACAAGATTTTCATTCAACATGCCCGGTTGTAAGGCCTTCCAAGTTAGGGCCAATTGCAATCAATTACAATAGTAATTTTGTAGACTCCTAGCTAGTCCAGCTCATAAAACACATTAACAACTGGTGGAAACATAAAGGAAGATCTAAACTTGAGCTTGTAAGCCACCAAGAAATATCCTTGTCTCCAAGCATGCAAACCACTAGCTATACTATAACAACATATTAGAAAATAATCTGATCTTCAAGATCTCACAGGATCCAAATGCTATCTTCTGAGACTACCTTCCTTCTTTTTGACCCCCCTAAAAGAACTACCCAAACACTCCTTAAATACATTTCCTCAACCACAAGTCATCTGGAAGAAACAATTAACTCCTAAGCCAAGCTGGCTTCTACTACAAACAAATATTAAATGCAACAATAGTTATCTCATAAATAGCCTTAAAATTATTTAATTCTTCATGTTGGCCTCTAGATCTTTGTAACTAGTACTTAACTGAGGTCCAGGTGTCTACAACCAACCAGTTCTATCTTCACAAGATCTATCCCTCCGGTCATCTTCACTAGATCCAATAGCTTCAAAGTCTTCAGCAGCTTCCTCATAACCATCCTTAGTACCAAGATTCTGAGGTACACCAGCCATAGCCCTCATGATCTCATTGATCATGTCATTCTTCATCAACTCCATCTTAGATCTAAAATTAGATTTCACCTTCTCTGTAATCCTAGACTCCACAGTATCATAGAGATCCACAATCACCCTAGGGTAGAATCTTCTCGAAGGCATCCTCAAATATCTAAAAAAGAAACCCTCTACAAAAAACCATGTACCAACCACATTGTGATAACTTCCAAGTTGAATGCAAGTCATATCAACCTACCACCTTGCATGAACAACTAGGCCATCATTTCACAAGTTCAGTAACGTAGGTCTACAACCCAGATCGCACATAATCTCTTTGCCAACTTTTCTCCCAACAAGATAAACTCGCTTGAGATCAACCTTGCTCAAGATTAACTTTTCTCTGATACAATCTGATGTAGTCAAGGTTGGAGGATCCAATAAAGGATTGTCCAAACTTTCAGCCAAATAGAAATAATGTGAAATAACACAACAAGATAAGCTTCAAACAAGATTTTCATTAAGCATGCTCAGTTGTAAGGCCTTCTAGGTTAAAGCCAATTATAATAAATTACAATAGTAATTCTATAGAATCCTAGCTAGTCTAGCTCTGCAACACATCATAAACTGGTGGAAACATAAAGGCAGATCTAAAATTGAGCTCGCAAGCCACCAAGAAATCTCCTTGTCTCCAAGCATGCAAACCACTAGCTCTACTATAACAACATATCAAAAACTTATCTAATCTTCAAGATCTCATAGGATCCAAATTATATCTTCTCATACTACCTTCCTTTTGTCTGACCCCCCTAAAACAACTACCCAAACACTCCTTAAATACATTTCCTCAACCATAAGTTAGTTGGAAGAAATAATTAACTCCTAATCCAAGTCAACTTCTAGTATAAACAAATATTAAATGCAACAACAGTAGGCTCACAAATAGCCTTACAATTATTTAATTCTCCATGTCAGCCTCTAGATCTACATAGGAGAATGTAACATCAACTGCCAACACTAAATACACCAAGCTGGCCAACCATATATCTAAGAATTCTAGCCAATAAGCCAGAACTACCGAGTACAAGCAAAACAACTGAGCATGCCAAGCATCACCAAGCAAGTACATCAACTAAGCACCATAAGCATCACCGACCACAAGTTCCACCAAGTGATAGAGTTTACCGAGTTCCTTCAATGACCCAGCTTCCTTCAATAACTGAGATCGTCGGTTAAATCTAAAACAAAGCAACACATAACCACTTCAACACACCACCATGCATATTTGTTGAATACCCAAGAATTCCCATGCATCAAGAGATTTCTTAGGTTTGGTTCGGACCTATAGTTTTCCTTCATGGCTTACCACTTTATCTAAGCTTTTGGTTCTTGTGAAGCTATCTTGTGGCTTATGAATATAATTGGTGTATTGTTCAATGATATTACATTTGTGGCCAACCTCCTTGTGTGATTGCACTTCATTTCATAGTCATCTGGAGGTGTTCCTTATGATTTGGTTCTAGACCTATTTATTGTAAAATATTTTCTTCATTCTTGGAGAATGTGATAGTCTTGGCCAACATATGTGTTGTGAAGTTTTATATATTGAGTCTTATGATATTTGTGAGCAGATATTTTTAGAGATATTTTTGGAGGGATTATCCTCAAGATTAGAATTAGGTTTTGAATCTAGATTTATATTGCAATAAGGCATGTGTACCAAAATTTTGTAAACTGCATGTTTCAAGAAAATATGATGTAAATTCTTAATTCTAAGATAATGTGAATGTTTGAATTGGCATGTTTGTTATTCATTGATTTGTTGTTCATTATCTTGTGTTGGTTGTTTTTGGTGTGTTGAATCTAGCTTCATGGTTGGACCATCTCCATTGGGGAAACTTTTTCCATGACTGCATTGCATTCTATGGTAGTCTCTAAGGACAAAGATATGTTCATAAATTTGGACATGGAAAAAGCATATGATAAATTAAAATGGAGCTTCTTACATAAATTACTTGCAACCTTCGGTTTCCAAATTAATTGGATCAATTGGATGATGAGTTGTATCAATTATTCTTCTTTTTTGGTTCTCATCATTAGTGAACCCACTAAGTTATTTCATGATTTTAGAGGCCTTTGACGAGGTGATCCCCTTTTCCCATATTTGTTCATTTTCATGGTAGAAGGTTTGGAAAGATTTATCAAGTCCAATATTAGGCAAGGGTTGATTCAAGAATGTTGGGGTCATGGTCCCCCTTGTTCTCATCTTCAATTTGTTGATGATGTTGGTGTTCAAAATGATTCTTATGCTCTTAAGGCTGCCAATATACCCTCAAATAGATTTTAGGGGTGGTTAGCTCCAAAATGTAATAAGGTCTTAGGGTAACTGGACCAACTATAGGGACAAGACTACCCTCTTCTACTTCTAGCTCTGCAAAACCAAGGTGGGTGCACCTAACCTAGTATAAACTATACTTCACACACCAAAGACAAGGTTTGAATAATAGATAAAAGGATAGTAAGAAAGTACTAAATGATAACCACACATTCATTGACTCTCCATTACTATGGGGTGGAACCTTACACAACCAAATACTGAAAACTTAAGGATGGTTCTTAATTTCATGTGTTTGAATCATAACAACCTTGATCAAGACATGTCAATAAGGAAATACTTATCTAGGCTAGTGCCTCATCCATTGGGCAAGGTTTCTTAGATAGACTACACACACACACCAGAATATATCTAAGATTCAAAGCCATAAACACATTTACAATCTCCTTTACTACTTACAGAGTATCCTTACATAGACAAAAGATAAATCTATGTCCCATCTAGAGCATCATTTCATCTAATCCTAGATTAGAACTCAAGAATGAAGGCATCTACATAAAATGGTTATGCAATGAACTAGAAAGTTCAAAATTTATCTATGTTGACACAAAGGAGAAACAAGAATCAAGTGCCTGCATTAAGTATGAAGAATCCTCAAGTGTATACAATCAATCCAAAGGAACCATGCTTGCAAAATATAGCTTAGACCTTCAATTTTCTTTCTATTGTCAAAATATACCAAAACAGGTCATTACAATTCAGACTGGGCAGAAGACTCTCAACCAAAAAAGTTTGAAAACCTAACTCCCAATAATTCAAAAATGATCACAAAAATCCCTTTATACCAGGGTTACAATCCAAGCACAATGATCATTTCCAACTCAAAATTCAAATCCACCTAACCCCACCGAGGAGTTAACACAAACAAGATAGGGATCAAGCCACAGCATGCTAGCCCTAACAGTCCATTTCAAAGGCCAACTAGCCCTGTACTGGTCCAAGTACCAAATTATCATCAAACCCTAAGAATCCAGCCACATTTGACCTTTACAACACATTTTAGGGTACTATATCATTTACTCCCCTATGGCAAGACACTCCTCTGCAACTATCATGCTAGCCTGGACCACTCCACAGTGTTTGACAATCCATTCTACCCAATCTGGCCACTCAAAAATTGAAATTTGGGTACTTCTATCGTTGCACACCCTCTATAGAATTCAAATTTGAAATTAAATGGTCACTTTATGGCCTTAGGGACAAATCGGCGACTAACATTTAAATCTCAGTCAACTTTAAGTCCTGACCGCCTGATTACTCTATTTCGTGGGTTAAGATTTTACTTTAAAAAAGTGGCCCCAGCTAAACTTAGCGAACTTGCGACAAAGGCTATAGTCAATTCGCCAAAAACACCCTGCCTCCACTAAAAATTTTAGCAATCTCATGACCACCCTTCACTAAATCACTAGATAAAATAGAGAACCACCACTGAAACCCGCAAATAAGAGAACCACATAACTTTATCGGCATTGCCAAAACCTCTGAGAAAAATTGACCGGGCCCACATTGGAAAATCAAAAGCCATCTCAAAATCTCATAGCTCTAACAAACCTCATGAAATGATACACCATCCACCTAATCTACCACCATGTATATCCCTTCAAACCTTAGGGCCCGCAGAATAAAAACATTTAAACGAACAGTTGTTGCATGATCTCTAGCCTCTGACAGATCCATCGTGAAGATAAGACAACCGTCAGATCTTCCATCTCACCATCCCCTTTGGAACCCTCGGGCCCACTGACACAACCAATGAGACAATGCCAAGAAGGCATGACCTATCATCAGACCCACAACTAAGCACCAAACATAAAGAAGATCGGATGGCTGGCACATAATCTAATAAGGTTTGGAGATTCTATGTGATCACACGCCGATCGTCGATCTTGAATCTTTCCTCACCTCTGACATCCCACTGACAAGGCATATAATCAATGGATGGTGCATGATCTTAAGGCTCTGACAAAATTCATGAGAATACATGCCCATCATCAGATTAAAACATTGTCAGAGGCCGGGCCCAAGGAAACAAAGCCGAAGGCTTTAGGAAAAATTAAAGCAGTGACTTAGGGAAAAATTAAAGGGGACCGCTGAGACATAAAACCTAACCACGCCAAAGTAAAGTGGATTGTTTAAAAGGCACCTACAAATTAAGAGTTTAAGTGACCGGATAAAGTAATGAAAAATTAGAATAGGGCCAGGGTTTATTTGAATTTTTAAACTTCCAACGGCTAGTTTCTGAACTTATGCCAGGGTTTAGACCAGAGACCTAGAAAAATTTGCAGAGACCAGGGGAAAAAGGTTAAGGCCATGAAAATTTTTTACCAGTGCTAACAGTGGCTCATACTAGGGGATGCATGTCTCTTGCAGGCATGGCAAGGATTTAGAATCACTGGGAGAGTAGACCAACTCAAAAAATATGACTCAAAAACACAGAGCAGAAAAAAATAAGGGAACCTAAACTACTGTTCATGGAAGAGATACTTCAAGAGAAGTAAAACTTTAAGAATTATCCATGAACAGGAAATTCCAAAGTACCACCAATTAAATCCTTCAAGATATATGAATCTGTTCCCCACTTTCCCTCAATAAGATAAGGGCCCAACCAAATAGGCTCAAACTTTCCATGCTTTCCCTTATCTTCTAACCTGGCATTCCTCATCAGGACCAGATCATCAGTTTCAAAAATCCTTTGAGTTGTCCTCTTATCAAACAAATTTTTACACTGCCTCTGCAATGTCTCATTTCTCTCATGTGCATCCCTCCTTACTTCCTCTAACTGGATCAATTCATCCATTCTTATTCTCATCTCATCATTCAAATCTTCATCATATGCCTGGATGAACCTGTACATTTGCAACAAATTTTTTTGAGGTAATCTAGCACTTATTCCATAAACTAGGTCAAAAGGGGCACAACCTATGGCCTTCTTTACAGTTACTCTATCAGCCCACAATGCCCACCATAATTTTGAGTCCCATGCTTTCTTATTTCTGTCCAACACCCTCTTGAGAATCTTAATAAGGCTTTTATTACTGGATTCTACTTGGCCATTTCCTTGTGGATGATATGGGGAAGAAAATGAAATGTGTATCCCATATTGCTGAAAAAAATCACCAAACTCCTGTGATCTAAAGCCACATTGCATTATCAACCACAATTGTCTCTAGGCAACCAAATCCAATGAGGATATTTTGCATTACAAAATCAGTTACTACTTTACTAGTGGCCCTCCTAGTAGGGATAGCTTCAACCCACTTGGTAAAATAGTCTATTACCACTAGTATATATGAGTGTCCACCACTAGACTTGTTTGAGATCTCACCAATGAAATCAATACCCCACTTCTGGAAAGGAGCCTGAACTAAAATAGGTCTGAGTGGCAAATTTCCATTGAATTTCATCCTTCCTGCAAACCTCTGGCATGCATCACACTTCCTCACAAACTGATGTGTATCTTTAAAAACTATAGGCCACCAAAATCTAGATCTAAGGATCTTGTGGGCTATGGTTTTTTCCATATAGTATCCTCCACATACACCTTGATGCATTTCCTCTAGCAGAGTCTTAGATCTTTCATGATCAACACACTTTCACAATACTCCTTCATTGCTTCTCCACCACAACTCACCATGTATAATGGAATACCTTGTTGACTGTAACTTGACAGTCATCCTCTTACTCTCATTCATGTCAGGGGGAAGGACCAACTTCTACAAGTAATTGATGACATCTTTATACCAATCACAATAATCCATATCACAAATATATGGCCTCTCTTCCTCCTCTAACATATTCACATGATTTGCAACCAGATTACTTTGTGCCATCAACTTTGCAAGACCAAGGCCTCTTACCAATTTTGTAATCTGAATATCTATATTGAATTCTTGGATCTTGTTGATCCATCTACATCTTTTTCCTGATACCTCTTGTTGCACCAAAATATCCTTAACGGTAGCACTAGGGACATAAGAAACCACCCTAGCTCCCACAAGATAACACCTAAAAGCCTTGACTGCTTTGACTAGGGCATAAGCCTATTTCTCAGTGATATCATATTTCAATTCTGTTGCATGTAAAGACTTGCTAAAAAATGATATAGGTTGCTCATATCCATTTGAATTCTTTTGTAATAAAACTGCTGCAACTGTATGATAAGAAGCAAAGGAGAAAATCTGCATGGGCTTACCATAATCAGGGGTCCTCAAAATAGGGGCATCTTTAATGGCCTATTTGATACGTCTAAAAGATTTATCTACTTCTTCATTCCACTCTATCTTTGCATCTTTTTTCAACATCCTAGAGATGGGAATACAAATTTTTGCAAAATTTGTAACAAATCTTCTTAGAAAATTCACTTGCCCAAAGAAAGACTGTACTCCTTTAACATTCCTTAGTGGTGAGAGCTTGTCTATTGCTATAACCCTTTCAGGATCAATTCTTACTCCATCCTTGGACATAATGTGTCCTAAGACCTTGCCTTCCACAACACCAAAAGACCACTTCTTTGGATTTAAAGAGATTCCATACTCTAGAGCTCTGATAAAGATCTTTTCAAGATGTTCACAATGTTGATCCTCCTTCTCTGAATATGCCATGAGATCATCTTGATATACCACTAAAAACTTATTTATGAAATTAGAAAAGGCCACATCCACAGCTCTCTAGAAATTAGCTCCTGCATTTCTCAAACCAAATGGCATTCTAACATAAACATATGTTCCCCAAGGAGTAGTGAATGCAGTTTTAAATTATTTTGACTCCTTGACCATGACCTGATTATATCCAGAGAAGCCATCCATCATGGACATTAACTTTGATCTAGTAACCCTTTGCAGCATATTTTCCATGTTAGGTAGACCATAATTATCCTTTAAAGAATTGACATTCAAATTCCTAAAATCAACACATAACCTAATGTCACCATTCTTTTTTCTGATTGGAACCAAATTTGACACCCAAGTAGAATGTCTGATAGGCTTGATAATGCTAGCATCCATCATCTTTTTAAGTTCATCTTGCATTTTTGGTGCCAAAGTAGGGTTCACAGGCCTTAATTTCTGCCTAAAAGGTTTAGTTCCTTCCTTTAATGGTATCTCATGTTGAAAGAGATCTTCTCTATATGCCTTCAAATCATCATAAGACCATGCAAAAACATGTCTAAATTTTTTGAGAAGATCAATCAAATTTCTTCTAGTTCTTTGAGATAAGCATTTACCTATGTAAATAGTTTTTGGTTCTTGGCTTGTTCCTAGATTCACTTCCCCCAAATCATTTTTCTTGTCAACAATTCTAGCAACACAAGCCCTCTCCTTATCATCAAATGTCCTTTCAAGGGAAACCAATCCCCTAGGGATCCTATTTGACTTTAGTTGCAAAACTTCCTTCCCAAGAACACTTTCTTTTCCATCTCTGATGTCAACATAGGTGCTAAAATCCATTTCTTGACTATCAAAATGAGATTCATACTGCAAGAATCTCAATATATCCTGATCATCAGAAAATACTTGCCAATTCTCAACATTATCTGGGATAGAAGGCCTAGACTTACACTCAATTCTAGATATCCCTGCAAAGGTAACATCCTCTGGCCTTAAGGCTATGTTTGCTAGTAAATCTGCCATCCTATTTTGGCTTCTATCTACCCAATCAATCCCAAAGGCACTGAAACCTTCAATTTCATCCCATATAGCATTTCTATATTGTTTCAACCTTTGATTCTTAGATGCATACTTTGATCTAATCTGAGAAACTATTAACTCAAAATCACCAATCACCCTAAGATGTTTGATCCCATGTTTTGATGCTTGTCTCAAACCAATCAGTAGGGCTTCATATTCAGCAACATTGTTTGTGCAAGGAAACAAGAGAGTGAAAGAAAACTTTAAAGTCTTACCACTTGGGGACACCAATAACACTCCTACTCCAGCACCTTCTCTAGAACTTGCTCCATCAAAATATAATGTCCACAAGACACTACCCTATGCCATGTTACTCTCATCATCAGCCAAAAGGATAGGCCTGACCTTCTCCTGCATCTCATTCCTCTGGACTTGGAATGAGCCAATGTCAGTGTCAACAAAACAATTCATGCTATCCTTTTCATTTTCCTCAATTATATGTAGGGTCCTGGCTTCCCTTGACACCTTCACACTCTCTCCTTCAATGTCAAAAGTGGAAAAGGACAAGTCACATTGAATGCTTCCTCCCATGGAGGCACTCTACTTTCTAGATAACAACATTCCATATTGAGGAGGAATGTCAACTACAAGAACACTCATAGTCAACTATTTGTTGGGAAATGTAGCTAATTTATAAGGCAAAGCCTTGATGGTACCAATAATTGGCACTTCTCTTGAGTCCATAGCTTGGCATCTCCCATGAGGTGTATCAACCTTTAGTCCTAATGATTTCATGATCTCTACAAGCATGACAGTGTTTGATGCTCCACAATCAATCATGCAGTTCTTCAACATTTTACCATTAATAACAAGAGATAAGAAGAAAGGATCAACTGTCCCTACTACATTGTTTACAATATTTGTATCCAAAAAGATTTGAGGGATCTTAGAAACAATTTCTTCACTCTTACTATCAGGTGTGTCTTCCAAGGAATCCACATGTTTGTCATTTCTACTCACCTCTTGGATTCCTGCAGAAGAAACACCATTTACCCAATTCAAGGCCTTGACCTTGTGTTCTTCTATTCTCATCATTTCCAATAGTGGAACCTTGACAGTGATCTGTGAAAGTAATTTAGACATATCAATTGGAACATACTTTTGGTTATTCATGTCTTCCTCAAAAATAGTGACAACCTTATCCTTTGTCAGATCATACTTGTTCTTGAGAGAAGATTCTTCTCCATTTTGAGAAATAGGGACCACAACATCTAATGTTTTTGCTTTATTCCCAGGTTCTGCAGCAGGCATAATTTTCCTTTTTGCCTTCACTTGGTCAGCAACACCAACACCCTTTCCCTTTTCTTCATGTTGTTGTACACTATTTTCTATCCTCTTGATGAACATACTACCTAGCTTACCAATTGCATTTCCAATCGTCCTATTCCTCAAGTTGTAACTGCTTCTAGCTTGAGTGACCATGTCTGCAGTGATTTGAGCAATTTCTTCATCTTAGGGTCTTCTTAAAGAAACTTGCTCCTCACCCCTCACTTTACTACATCCAACATCATCAAACTCTTCATCCTCTTCATCAGAATCAATCTCATCCCATGCATGTGAAGAAGTCATCCCACACCCATCCTTGTCATATTGCTCTTCATTTTCTTGGTTCTTATGTAAGTTCAAAGCAATAACACAATGCTCCAAACTATGAGGAGACTGACAAGCAACACACCATGGGACATCATCAGTCATGTTTACTAAATTTCTATGCAAGGGATCAGGGATCCTTCCATCAGGCCTTTCCTGCTTGGTTGGGAGAATGGGCTTGCCATCTTTCCACTAAGTGTTGTAAGGGTAATTTTGCATTCTTGGTTGTCTGCTAAAGTTGTTTGGAACTGACCTCTCGATAGCCATAGCCCTATTTTTTCCTTTCTCACCAGGCTTTAGACCTTCTAAAACCTTTAGGATTTGTTTTAGGTTGTCATCCTCTTTGGGTATAAAGTCAGCAGACCTTCCCATTTCTTTCTTACTCTGCATTTGAGGCCTGCAATCATCTCTTCTTCCTATCTTTCCTGATATTCTTCTATTGCTCTCTATGTTGATGGCCAATTTGTAAGCTTCCCCAAGATTTCTAGGGTTCTTGTCCCTCAAGAGGTATCCCATTTTTGCATCAAAGGCATTCAAGTATGTCACAAGACATACCCTGTCATCTAGTCTGATAACCTGCAAGAGCCTATGCATAGCCTTTTGGAATCTTATATTAAATTCAAGGACCTCTTCATTCTGATTCTTCTTTATGTTATTGAATTCATTCAAGATAAAACCCTCATTTGTTTTATCTCCATAGTGTTCCTTGAAACAATTCTTGAATTCATTCCATGACCCTATACTAGCATGGGGTAACCCTCTAAACCAATCCCTAGCATCCTCAATCAGGGATTGTACAAATAGCTTCATTATAACATCATCAGGCTCTACATTATAATCATCTATTACATCTATGAAATTTTTTAGATGTTCTTCACATGTGATGACATTATTTTCAGTAAATTTAGGAAGCTTCTTTCTAATTTCATCAAGGATTACATTAGGATAACTAGAAATACCAAAGAAGGTAAGTTGTTTGTACCTTTCATGAATAGGAACTCCATGTGGTGGATCCATTCCTTGAGATGTAGATTTCCTTGTGTTTGAACCATCAAGAACCCTAGTAGCACCCGACACACCATTTTCTTGAGCTGCATTGTTACCCTGATTTCCACCTTGTCCCAAAAAGGAAGCAGCAATATTTGAAGGTCCTGAAGCATGCTTGAGAAAATCTATCTTCTTTCTGACTTCTGCAGTAGAAGCCTCCAACTCTGCTTTCTCTAGCTCTTTATCCAATATCTCTTTCTTCCTTCTAGCTATCTCCAAATCTGAATCTAATCTCAACCCTAGATCTGATGTCCTATCAACAATGAGTCATTCATTGATTTGAATCCCAATAGCCTTTTGTTTTCCTTTATCTCTTGGTCTGGTTTCTTCACATATTTTTTGAACAATAGGTTGTTCGTCTACTCTTTTAGGCTCTAGGACAAAATTAATTGCCTCCAAATCTAGTAACTGCCTCTTTAGCTGATCAGCCCTTATCATGGCTTGTCTTAATTTATCTTCTTTATCCTTTTCTCTTTGCTACCTAATGGAAAGCTATTCTTGAACTCTTCTTTCTAGTTCATAGACCTCCTCAAAGATCTCTTCTGATTCAGGGAGAGTGGTCTCAGAGTCATCATCTCCCACTTGAGTTTCATCCTCATATTGGTTCAATCCCAAATCAACAGCCTCTTCATATTCTAAATTATTTTCTTCTTGACTAGGCCTAGCTTGGGTTTCTTGTCTGGTATCTTTCTTATTTCTCCAAGTATGAGAAACACATCTTCTCTTCTTTCCTCCCCTTGTCTGACTAGGCCTAGAAGTGCCTAGAATGCCTTCTTCCATTATATCTTTAGGATGCTCCTTTCTCCAAGACCTAGTACCTCTATAACTCATCTTGCAAAATAAATACTAACTAGCACTACTTCAGAGATATTTGAGTCACCACCCAAGTGTATTGGGAATATCACAATATAGTTTCTTCAATCTAGAAATACTCAAATGAGTTAGAGAGACAAGGGACAAGAACAACCCTATTTCTTCCAATGATGACCAACTGGTTAGGATGAACATGTATAACACTTCCCCAGTGGAGTCACCATCTTGTTGGTGTTCAAAATGATGCTTATGCTCTTAAGGCTGCCAATATACCCTCAGATAGATTTTAGGGGTGGTTAGCTCCAAAATGTAATGAGGTCTTAGGGTAACTGGACCAACTATAGGGACAAGACTACCCTCTTCTACTTCTAGCTCTACAAAACCAAGGCGGGTGCACCTAACCTAGTATAAACTATACTTCACACACCAAAGACAAGGTTTGAATAATAGATAAAAGGATAGTAAGAAAGTACTAAATGATAACCACACATTCATTGACTCTCCATTACTATGGGGTGGAACCTTACACAACCAAATACTAAAAAACTTAAGGATGGTTCTTAATTTCATGTGTTTGAATCATAACAACCTTGATTAGGACATGTCAGCAAGGAAATACTTATCTAGGCCAGTGCCTCATCCATTGGGCAAGGTTTCTTAGATAGACTACACACACACACCAGAATATATCTGAGATTCAAAGCCATAAACACATGTACAATCTCCTTTACTACTTACAGAGTATCCTTACATAGACAAAAGATAAATCTATGTCCCATCTAGATCATCATTTCATCTAATCCTAGATTAGAACTCAAGAATGAAGGCATATACATAAAATGGTTATGTAATGAACTAGAAAGTTCAAAATTTATCTATGTTGACACAAAGGAGAAACAAGAATCAAGTGCCTACATTAAGTATGAAGAATCCTCAAGTGTATACAATCAATCCAAAGGAACCATGCTTGTAAACTATAGCTTAGACCTTCAATTTTATTTCTATTGTCAAAATATACCAAAATAGGTCATTACAATTTACACTAGGCAGAAGACTCAACCAGAAAAGTTTGAAAACCTAACTCCCAATAATTCAAAAATGATCACAAAAATCCCTTTATACCAAGGTTACAATCCAATCACAATGATCATTTCCAACTCAAAATTCAAATCCACCTAACCCCACCAAGGAGTTAACACAAACAAGACAGGGATCAAGCCGCGGCATGCTAGCCCTAACAGTCCATTTCAACAGCCAACTAGCCCTGTACTGGTGCAAGTACCAAATTATCATCAAACCCTAAGAAATCCAACCACATTTGACCTCTACAACACATTTCAGGTTACTGTATCATTTACTCCCCTATGGCAAGACACTCCTCTACAACTATCATGGCAGCCTGGACCACTCCGCAGTGTTTGACAATCCATTCTACCCACTCTGGCTGCTCAAAAATTGAAATTTGGGTACTTCTGTCATTGCACACCCTGTACAGAATTTGAATTTGAAATTAAACAGTCACTTTATGGCCTCAGTGGAAAATCAGCAGCTAACATTTAAATCTCAGTCAACTTTAAGTCCTGACCGCCCGATTACTCTATTTCGCGGGTTAAGATTTTACTTTAAAAAAGTGGCCCCAGCTAAACTTAGCGAACTGGCGACAAAGGCTATCATCAGTTCGCCAAAAACACCCTACCTCTGCTAAAAACTTTAGTGATCTTGCAACCACCCTTCACTGAATCACCAGATAAAATAGAGAACCACCACTGAAACCCGTGAATAAGCGAACCACATAACTTTATCAACGTTGCCATAACCTCTGAGAAAAACTGACGGGGCCCGCATTGGAAAATCAATGGCTGTCTCAAAATCTCATAGCTCTGACAAACCTCATGAGATGATACGCCATCCACCTAATTTGCCACTATGTATATCCCTTCAAACCTCAGGGCCCGTGGAATAAAAACATTTAAATGGTTGGTTGTTGCATGATCTCTAGCCTTTGACAAATCCATCGTGAAGATAAGACAACCATCACATCTTCCATCTCACCATCCCCTTTGGAACCCTCGGGCCCACTGACACAACCAATGAGACAATGCCAAGAAGGCATGACCTATCATCGGACCCACAACTGAGTACCAAACATAAAGAAGATCAGACAACTGGCGCATAATCTGATAATGTTTGGAGATTCTATGCGCTCACATGCCAATCGTCGATCTTGAATCTTTCCTCACCTCTAACATCCCACTGACAAGGCATATAATCAATGGATGGTGCATGATCTTAAGGCTCTGACAAAATGCATGAGAATACATGCCCATCGTCGAATTAAAACATTGTCAGAGGCCGGGCCCAGGGAAACAAAGCTGAAGGCTTTAGGAAAAATTAAAGCGGTGACTTAGGGAAAAATTAAAGGGGACCGCTGAGACATAAAACCTAACCACGCCAAAGTAAAGTGGATCGTTTAAAAGGCACCTGTGGATTAAGGGTTTAAGTGACCGAATAAAGTAACGAAAAATTAGAACAAGGCCAGGGTTTATTTGAATTTTTAAACTTCCAACGGCTAGTTTCTGAACTTATGCCAGGGTTTAGACCAGAGACTTAGAAAAATTTGCAAAGACCAGGGGAAAAAGGTTAAGGCCATGAAAAATTTTTACCAGTACTAACAGATGACACTTTTTTGATGGGTGTTGCAAGAATCAATGAGGTTGTTAATTGTAGAAAGAATTTATATTTTTATTTGAAAGCTTCAAGACAAAATATTAATGAAGATAAATCTCTTATTTTCTTCTTCAATTCCCCTATTCTCATTTGGGAAATTGCTAGGATTTTGAGGTTTCAAATTGGGACTCTTTGTTATATTAATCTTGGAATTCCTCTCGCAACATCTTTCCTACATTGGAGGCTTTAGCAGGATATTGTGGATAAGTTTCACCAAAAGGTTAGCCATTGCACTAATAGATGGTTCTCTAATAATGGAAGGGTGAATCTTCTGAAGGTTGTGGTCCCATATCTTCCTATTTATAGATATTTTGTGCAAATGGATCCTGCAATCTTTATTAAAGAATTTGGTGTTCTTTCTAGAAAACTCTTATGGATAGGTAATTTACTCTCTTCAAAGTAGAGTTTGGTTAAATGAAACTATATTTTTAGGCCTATGTAAGAAGGTGGGTTGGGATTTCATATTACAAGTATGAATGGTCATGTTCTAGTTGCTAAGATTTTTTGGAGATGGTGCATCAAGCAAGATAAAGGATGGGAAAATTTTCCTAATTTGAAGTATCTTAGAAGAGTTGATGGAAAGGATGTTCCCTAATACAATCTAGTAGGAAATGGTTCCATGACTTGGCATATTCTTAAGCGGGGAGCGTAGTTAGTTAAGAGAGGTCTTTTTTGCATTTTTCGTAAGGATGTTGAAGCTATTTTTTGGAAGGATTGATGGGATTTATTCCCTCCTATTATTTCCCAATTTTTGCATCTACAACCTCTTTTCCAATATTTTTCATGAATTTGGATGGATTAGAGTTGAGGAATTTAAGTTTACTTTTCATTTGGGACAAGGAGAAGTGACTCGATGTAAAGAGCCACATGAAGGGGCCTCCTAAAGGAAGAATAGGGAGAATATCTTTAGGATATTGGCAAGAAGAATGTGCAACACCCTGAAATATGAAGATATTATTGCTTGGGGCCCTAACCCAAAGGGAAATTTTTATGTGTCTATAGGTCAATAAGGTGAAATAGTATCCACAATAAAATGTATGGGGGAAATATGAGAGCTACTTCTAAATCCAAATTCCCAAAGGAGAGATCCAAATTGATCAACCAAAAGGTTAATCCACAATTGAATCAATCTATGAAGAATATGAAAGAGGAAGAAAACCTTATATTTCCCTATGGATAATATGTGCTCGAAATATAAAATAATTGAAAGGCAAGTAATAACCTCAAAGTAGGACAGATTTGGAAAATGCTGATTTATGATGTCTGTGTGCAGTTTCAAGCAATTCTACAACCTATTTTGGACTGGAAATGCTGAGATGAAGAAAAACCAAAAAACTTTTATCTTTCTAACAGTAGGTAGTCTTTGACCCTGATAAAAGATCAAAGGCTACATTAATATTTTGAAGGTCGACTTTGATTTTTTTCATAGATCTTGGAAGTTCACCGAAAAGGGTATCCAAATCCAAGCTCAGATCCACAGTTCTGCACCTGTACCTGCAAGAAAAATAGGGTTTTTGTTGTTTGTTTGAGGGGTTTGCCTTGGTCAAACCCCAGTTTGGAATCAACCTTAATATTGAAATTGAAATTGAGAATGCTAGAAAGTAGTAGAAGTAGATCTAACAATGAAGCTATGTAATTCAATAGATATGCAATTGTATTTGAAATGTAATCAAGTATGTTGATATGAAAGCTTGAACATAACAATGGAAAATGTAAATCAAGACCATGAAATTAAATGCAAAACCTCCATTTTTGTATGCTTGGAATCCACCTTGAGGGAAGAATTAATGGATCTAGAAGATGAACAAAGGATCTTGAAGGAAGATCACACCATCATGATGGCTAGATCTAGGGTTTGAATGATGAATCTTGCATGCTTGAGACAAATCCCTTCAAAGGCTTGAATACTTGAATCCTTGATCTTCAATGGAGAAGAAGACTTGAATGCTTTATGAAATTCTTACTTGATCTTTCTTGAGAACTTGAGTGCTTGATGGCAAAAGGATATGTGAATGATGGATGAATCTTCTCACAAAACTTGATGGAGAAAATGAGAGAGGGAGGCTTCCTTTTATAGTGATCTAGGGCACAAACCTCTAAAGAAGGCTGACATTGGGGAATTAAATCCCAATTAACCTTAACCCATAGAAATGGACCCATATTAAATGCAATTTAAGGATTTACCATTCTGAAACCTGAAATGGCCGACCCAAAAGCGGGAAAACAAATATCTCTGAAACCCGACATTTGAAAATCCTGGGATCCTAAAATTTGAAATCTGGGTCAAGGACGAGGTAGAGACTGCCCTAGGTCAGGGTTGAGGTTTTCCCTAACATAGGTCAAGGTCGAGGTCAAATTTGACCCTCAAGGTCGACTTTGACCTTGAGGTCAAAAACCTCAAGACCTCAATCCAGAGTGCTAGGAAATGCAAAAATATACTGAAAATAGAGACAAAGAGAAGCAGAATGGGGAGAACAAGTCAGATCCAAGAAAAGAGCTGATTCAAATTCCTTGACATGACCCAGACCACTCACTCGGAGGGCTAAATGCTCTTAACATGGAAGTTCTTCCATTTTAAGATGATACATTAAGCCCACACTTTAGCAATAGTATGGATTTGATGTAAACTCTTGGTAAAGGAGAAGGAAGAAAAGGTCCAAGTGGATTCGATCTTATTTAGGGACATAAGCCCCCAAGAAGAGGATTCTAACTCACCATACACGCATGAGGGTATGAAAACAAAAAAAGCAAAAAGACACAAAAGAGGGGTTAGTACTAAACAAACCAAAATCAACTAGCATAAAAAACCTTGCTAAGACACATTTCTCATACTAATATCATATTTTGAAAGCTATCATAAAAGCATGAATGATTACATAAGAAAGACAAGAGCAACACTATAAATAACATAGCTTCATGATCCTATCCTACTAGCATGAAAGTGAAAAGAGAAAAAGGGAAAAGAGTGATTACCTCACCTAGTAAGATGCCCACCTTACCATGAATCACCTTGGAGGGAGAGCCCAATAGGTTCACCCATAAATTATGCTTGTAATTTTAATGCATCTTTTCATGGCTTCTAGAATACCCATAGATCCACCTTCTTGTATCACTATGAATATGAAATGCATGTCTCCTCAAGATTTAGTAGCTTATGTGCATTACCTTCAAAAGATTCAGCATATTTGAAATGTATGTCTTTTCAGGATTTAGAAACTTATGTGTGTTACCTTCCAAGATTTAGCATACTGAAAAATTTGAAAAATGTGTGTCTCCTCAGGATTTAGCAACTTATGTGTGTTACCATTGGAAGATTTAGCATAAAGATGCATGTCTTTTCAGGATTTAGCAACTTATGTGCATTACCTTCCAAGATTTAGAATGTAAAAATAAAAAATTATAGTACAAGGGAGACCCTATATATGCCCCCCTCCTTATCATGGCAGCCTACTAGATAGGATAAGGAAGAGGAATAGGATACCTACTTCACAATGCAAGGATATATCCTATTTATAACAATGTATACCATATTCTTAGCGAGGGATATTAACCCCAACATCCAAGAGTATAGATAATCATGAAAAGAATATGTCACTCATGGAAAAAGGATCCTCAAAGAAAGAGATCTTATCAACAAGACCCCCACCAAAGTGGAGTTCTTTAGATAAAATATCATCTTTCAAAAGGTGAGAACAAAGATTCAATCGCCAATCCCCCTGCAAAAAAGAGGAAAAGGAATCTTTGGAATGAAGGAAACAACTCTAACACAAAAGCAAGGGTGAGAGTTTATAAAGAACATAATTTGCAACATAGAGAAGAAGTGATGACTTAGGACAACAACTTCTCATATAATAAAGTTATCCATAGTCAAAACATCTATCAATATGATGAAATAATATTGCAATATAAACAATGACCACTAAGCTAAGAAAAGCAGTTCCCTAGACAAAGAGAAAGAAGGAGGTACCTTGCCCCCAAGGATAGAGACAAGGGGTATCTTTGTAAAACAAATGTCTTAGGAAAGATATCTTGAATAATAATAACACAAAACCATAGAAAAATAGGAGAGAAAGAATACCAATTAAGCTCAAGACATAATATATGCTAAAATCCTAATGGATCCTAGGAGATTGGATGAAGATACACCTCTTGACCCCCAATCATGAGACAAGAGGGGAAGAAAATATACATTATATCAAAAGGAGGGGAATCCCCTATATCAAAATTATGAAGGAATTGTAAAACTACATGAGAGTGAGATATAATTCCTAAAGCAGATCTTTCTCTAACATATAACTTGAAATTTTTACAATCGGCAAGTAAATGTGTATTTCTATAATGAAAAGGACATTTATATTTGTATAAAGCATCTATTGGCATAGGTCTAAAGATTTGTTTCTTAGAATTCATTAGTTCAACATATACCTTCTTAGCCACTTCTTGATGAGTATTAGGGTTATCTCATCTAGGTGTGGGGAGAGGAATGTGAAGAGGAGGACAATGTTTAACATCACCTACCTTGACTTGATATTTTGAATAACCAACACCATATATATCTAGTTTAGAGGGTATATGAACTGGAAACCTAATACCATGCTCATTAACTCCAAGGCCTAAACCTTTATAATCTTGTTTAGTCACCATATTATATCCAGTAGTGTATATATTATGTAAAGCTTCTACAGGAGGTGATTGTTTATCATGTTCATGAGTAAAGGTTGTATAAGGTGGAATAATAGGTTTTGAAGAAGTTTCTTTACCCTTTCCTTTAATATCATCATGAATTGGAGGAGAAGGTAAATCAAATAAATCTTGCACATCTGCATCCTGAACTATAGCTTGAATCCCATCATAGGTACGGGAAGAGAAAGGATGAATAGATGGAGAATCAGGTATCGGATTAGGATTAGGAATATTAGGATTAGGATTGATAGGATTAGGATTAGGAAGATTAGGAGATATTGTATCATCTACCAAATTCTTCACATAATCCAAAAGAGTAATAAGGCTACCACATAAATTTTTAATGAAAGTTTTGAATGTAGGAGGACTAGTGTCGGTCAACTTCACAAAAGCATAGGCAAGAGAAAAGTGAAGGGTCATCAACATAATGAAGTGAATGATACTCTCATAAACATCATAGGTATTGTAAAGAGATGCTAAAAGAAGGGTAATAAAGAACATGTCCACACACCAAAGAATCTTAACAATCTCCATAGTAAAATGAAATGCAAGAAATGTTTTTATATTTTATTGAATATGTAGATTTTTTTTTTGTATTTTTGAAAATGCAAGAGCATAAAATAAACCTAATCTTAATGCAAGAAGAGATTAAATCTAACACAATAGGGCATCTAAATCCACAAAAGAAAAGAGGGTAAGTATGTTGGGTTTGTTAGAATAACTCAAAGAGGAGTGAATCAGTTATCCACAGTCCCAATCACAAAATATATATCCAAAATAATTTACTAAAACTTCTGCAGCTCAGTAACATAAAATAGTATTTTGTCTATTCTTTTACCAATTACTAGTTAATAACATATAATGATTACCGATCAAATCCAATATGCAACATGTAAAGTATAACAATAAACAATCATCACAATCAACACATAACACAAGAGATTTAACGTGGAAACCTTGTGAAGGGAAAAACCACCTGGGACTGACAACCCAAAAATTGTTCACTCTTCTGAAGTAAGGTCAGTGAACACCCAACCCTGTTAAAGGTTACAAATACACTATGAGGTGTGACCTTGTTAGAGGATTTTAGACCAACCATTATCATCCAACCAGCATTCACTATGGGGTTGACAGGATAACAAATGTACACTCTATGAATGACATTACAAGACTTTCTAGTCCACTCTGTTAAGAGATTTCTTTGTTTACAATGGTTAAAATGTAACAGCAGTTGATCTAATTACAACACAACTTCAATTGCATATTATCAGATCTATCTTAAGCTCATTCAAATCCTCTGATCAATATATCAATTCTATTTCAATCAATATTCAATAACTTACTGTCACTCGGTAATAGCTTTCTAATGCTTGGTAATCTTTGTAGTTCGGTTCTCCTTAACCAGTTTGATCAGGCATGCATGAAGCTTGTTCACATGATATCACTGCAGTCTCCTTCTTCTGACATGATTTCATAGTGAAATCCTAGTCTCTTAAATAGATGAGTAAACCATTTTAATTCCATCCATCATATTTTTCCACTTAATCTCCTTTGTCAATTTTGTCACTTTAACCTTCCTCAGCTGATGTGTCAGTAACACATTTTGTTTCAATCCATTAGATCTTCTTCAAATTATGTTAGCCATCGATCTTCATAACAAATATTATCTTCATCTTTGATTTTGAGCTACTTTACAGCTCATTAACTTCCATCAGTTAAACTAGTCATTTAGTTCTTTTCTTCTACTCGGTTAACAAATAAATGTGTCGGTGAACACAAGCTCGATTTATACTATGATCAATATACACTACACTACGTCGGTGTATACTGAAATGGTTCTTTAACTAACAATACTACCTTCTACATTTTTCTCTATCCATCATCATATATGAATGCAACATAATCAAGTAAATAACATATGGTCATAGACTCATCCATAAGTTACCCAATTTATTATTTATCCTTATCTGTCATATCCATCTTCCTCATGTAGATATATTTGTTCTTCATCTCTTTTCTTCTTCCTTCTACAGATGTTTGGGTATAGTAACTTACAAGATAAGTACTATTGAAACTAGTCACTAATACATTTGGGGTGAAATTGCGATGGCAATTTGCGATGACAGGCAAATGTCATGCGGTTTTGGCTTTTTTTTTTCAAATATAGCCCGACACCGTCGCAATTGCGATGACAATACATTTGGCAACGTCACAAATTGTGATGTTGTCGGGATATAAGGACAAAAAAAAAAGGAACATTGTCATTTGTGTTTTCAACAGCGCCGTAACCCTCTGCGAAATCACATCAGGATATAAGGGCAAAAAAAACAAGAACGTTGTCATTTGTGTTTTCAACAGCGTCGTAACCCTCCGTGAAATCACATCGGGATATAAGAGCAAAAAAAACAAGAACGTTGTCATTTGTGTTTTCAACAGTGCCGTAACCCTCCGCGAAATCACAGCTATAATTTCTGAGTACGTTGGGTTTATTTTTCTTTTGTCATTATTATGTAATCTGGTATTCAGCTGTTAGAGAGCTAAAATACCCAGAAATGAGGACATATCTATGTTGAATTTATTGTTAGCGGCTTTGGTTATTTAGAAGTTTAATTTTATTTGTTCATCTTTCAAGCACAAACGTTTTGTGGACCGTAACGTCTTCATTGTTTCGGGTATGCAGTGAAACAGCCCTAACTTGCAATTGCAATGTTGTCGGGATATAAGGGCAAAAAAAAAAAGGAACGTTGTCATTTGTGTTTTCAACAGCACCATAACCCTCTGCGAAATCACATCGGGATATAAGGGAAAAAAAAACAAGAATGTTGTCATTTGTGTTTTCAACAGCGCCGAGAGAGATTCCCTCCGTGAAATCACAGCTACAATTTCTGAGTACGTTGGGTTTATTTTTCTTTTGTCATTATTATGTAATCTGGTATTCAGCTGTTAGAGAGCTAAAATACCCAGAAATGAGGACATATCTGTGTTGAATTTATTGTTAACGGCTTTGGTTATTTAGAAGTTTAATTTTATTTGTTCATCTTTCAAGCACAAACGTTTTGTGGACTGTAATGTCTTCATTGTTTCGGGTATGCAATGAAACAGCCCTAACTTGCGACTACCTTCACGGTACTTGTGTACATTATCATGTTGTCTTTACAGTGACTGTCCTCATTCAAGTGGCAATTACACAAGGGACAGTCACTGTGAGATGTCCTCATTTGTGACAAGGACAGTCACACTTAGGACATCTCATAGTGATATTCCCTTGTGTAATTTCCACTTGAATGTATTGCTATTGAACCACATTAATGCTTTTCTTCTTCAACAAATGAGGACAGTCACTGTAAAGACAACATGATAATGTACACAATTACCAAAAAATGATCTTGTTAATTGATGTAACACTTTGTCTTGCTCACTCCCTATCCTTCACTAGGGTCTCTTTAGGCCAATGTTTTGACTTGATAGGGTACTTAACTATCCCTACACTCTTTAGGTATCTCTACCCAAGATCCCACTCCTTCAACTAGTGCACACCAACAAGAAATACAATGAACTCTGCTCAATACCAATCTAGCTACTAGGACACTCCTAGTCTTGTCTTCACAAATTGAAACACATTCAACTAGAACTTTACTCCATGGAGAGGCTGGCCACTAGGACCTCTATTGGTTTCAATATTACTCCTTCACCTATACTTTTCATCAGTACTTCAATCCGGTTCATCAAACCATGCCAATTGCACCCAAAAATAGGCTGCTAGCAATTAGGCCTTTGTCAAGCCTTTTTGTTTATATTAAGCCACCTAAAGGGCTTAGGATTCAGATGCCCTTTATTGAGAACTCCAAGATATCTAAGGTCTTCTCCTCCTAGATTTTTTGTACACCAACTGCTACAGCCATGCCTGAAAACAAGTATTTTGACACAACTTGGACAGTCTGACTAAGAGTTTGTTTTCTTAGCAGCCAAAGAAACTCACCCAATCTTCTAATTTGACTTGGGGCTTCTTTAGATGTGTGTCTACCTCTCCATGAGATTTTAGTTGAAGCAACCAATGCATTCAACTTGTTGTAATCTTCTTGTAATGATTTGTCATCCCTAACTGTGCTCAACTGACTCACCTAGGACATCATTGCAAACATAGAAAATGAGCTTCCCAGGGCCCCTCCTTCCAAACATATAGTACATGGAGTCTCCTCACCCATTCCAAGAGCCTGTACAAAATTGACAATGGAATGATGAGCTAAGACTCCATTTGTTCAACCTGCCTAGTTCAAACCAATGATAGGGTACTTAACAAAAGAATTAACAAACTAGTTGGAATGCTTCAAAACTCAAAAAAAACACAACACAGAATAAAAAAACAACTTGTACTAACTTTTCCAATAGACACTATGAGCTATCTAATCCATTAATCAACTGAAAACAAAGAAACAAAAAAACTCAAGAATTCACTAAAACCGTGTTACTCTACAAATCTTCTTAATTCCAAATGTTTTTCCCCCCAACCTTTTGCACAGATCGATGGAGGCCTCTTATAGTTGATATGATGCCTAATTCAATGGTTTCATATAGTTACATAACCATCTTACTCGAAAATGCTCCCTTGCACAAATGTTGTCAATGTTGTGAATGACAACATTGATAACTTGTTACAACCTTTGGGATTTTGGTTCAAAACTTATTGTTCAAACACCATAAGACCCTAACCATGACTTAGTTAGGATATTTAGACCTCACATAGGCCACTTCTACACTTCTTTGCCCAATTTGACCCCTAAATGCTTCATTCCCACTTTTGCCACAATATTGGTAACTTGGGTACAAATTGGCACTTGCCTTCACAAAGGTCACACATGAGGACATCTCACAGTGATCGATTGTCCCTTGTGTAATTGCCACTTGAATGTATTGCTATTGAACCACATTAATGCTTTTCTTCTTCAACAAATGAGGACAGTCACTCTAAAGACAACATGATAATGTACACTCACTATAAGGACAGTCACAAATGAGGACATCTCACAGTGACTGTCCCTTGTGTAATTTCCGCTTGAATGTATTGCTATTGAACCACATTAATGCTTTTCTTCTTCAACAAATGAGGACAGTCACTCTAAAGACAACATGATAATGTACACTCACTATAAGGATAGTCACAAATGAGGACATCTCACAGTGACTGTCCCTTGTGTAATTGCTGCTTGAATTACACAAGGGACAGTCATTGTGAGATGTCCTCATTTGTGACAAGGACAATCACACATGAGGACATCTCACAGTGATTGTCCCTTGTGTAATTGCCACTTGAATGTATTGCTATTGAACCACAATAATGCTTTTCTTCTTCAACAAATGAGGACAGTCACTCTAAAGACAACATGATAATGTACACTCACTGTAAGGACAGCCACAAATGAGGACATCTCACAGTGACTGTCCCTTGTGTAATTTCTGCTTGAATTACATAAGGGACAGTCATTGTGAGATGTCCTCATTTGTGACAAGGATAGTCACACATGAGGACATCTCACAGTGATTGTCCCTTGTGTAATTGTCACTTGAATGTATTGCTATTGAACCACATTAATGCTTTTCTTCTTCAACAAATGAGGACAGTCACTCTAAAGACAACATGATAATGTACACTCACTGTAAGGACAGTCACAAATGAGGACATCTCACAGTGACTGTCCCTTGTGTAATTGCCGCTTGAATTACACAAGGGACAGTCATTGTGAGATGTCCTCATTTGTGACAAGGACAGTCACACATGAGGACATCTCACAGTGATTGTCTGTAATGTCCCCTTTTTGGCTAACTTGGAAAATAGGAACAATTACTCCACTTCTCAGACTTACTCTATCAGATACTTACAATTAAACTAAGTAATGGAGGTTACTTAAGATATCAACTGCTATTTCAGATTCAATCACAATATGTGTGCAAGATGATATTGATACCAATATGTTTAATAGCACTGTCGGATATAATGATATGAAATATGCTATGAATATGATGTTTCCTATCACTTATAGTGATAGTATAATGATGCTATGTCTGATATAAACAATATCGATATACAATCAATAAGTATTGCTTACAGCAATGTATTTGCTATGTCTGATATGATGATGTAATTATGCAAATGTGTAATATCGCTATGAGTGATATGTTGCTATTTCAGATTCTGAATTATATGCTTGCAACTTCAAATATTGATGCTGTTTCTGACTATCCTTTCTATCTGTGCAATCATGGTGTTGTCTCTGATCTGCAATGATAAACTTGAAACCAAACTGCCAAAGGTAGATGCTCTATTGAGTATATCCAAATATGGATAAGTAAATAAAGTTCTAATGATGCCTTGAGTGACTGACGAGAATGCATTCTTATATTGTCTTTAACAAATGAAGAGATGCTATGAATGAGACGTGTCTTGTTTCTTCCTCCATGTCCCTTTGTTAATCACACCTTTCCATAATCCGACAGTTCACATAATATTATTTCATTATTTTCTGATCATAGATAACTCCCAGATTGACTCAATATCAAATCTTTTTATGAAGGTAATCTTCCCTAATTGGTAGTGCAACCAGTAGTTAACATCCATTGTGTTTGTATTAGTTTGGTCTAACTATCATTAGTATTTAGTCAATCGATATTAACTCTTGCCTTATCCCATATTGTTATGATTATATCCAATCTTTCTACTCTGATATAAGTCGATATCATTTTCTGATAATTGTCCATTTATTGGTTGATTGCTGGTAATGGAGTTTGATCTTCAAATTGACTTCCATTCCTGTTAATACTTAAGGATACATTGTACTTATTATCCATGACTGATGCCTCATTCATCAATAGCTTGTGATATAATCACTGATGCTTTTGTGTTTCTACAAGATGTGGTTTATCTCAGACAATCGATAATCTTTCAATCCTTTAGTCGATATCCTCCTATGTGGTGTCTATTGATATAGATAGTAGAATTCAATCTAGTTTATGTTATTGTCATGATAACATAGGAAGTGATGGTGCATATTTGCTAGCGGGTCTTCATGTTTGATATTGCTTTATCGGATATGTCATTGTCTAAACTTGTGCAATTAATGATTATTTATAATATATGAATGGTTATCCTTCTTGCTTATCAATACATCTTCTGAAACACATAGCGACCTATCCCTTATTCATATCATGTTGATCTTGACTTCATAGTATTTGGTTCATTAATCATCCTCTCATGGTATCGATGTGTAATGACTAGTGATTGTTGTATCACTTCTTCATTCCTCATCGTGATAGATAATGCAGATGTTTAATGTAGATGTATATCGATTACAGATATTCGATATTGCTTTAAACGTTATTATTATTATTATTATTATTAATGTTATTGTTATTATTAAATATTATAATTAATGATGTTAGTAATATTAATAATATTATAATAAATATTATTATAGTGATAACATATTGTTTTATATTGAGAGGTTTATTAATATTATTTATATATTAAAATTATTATATCAATAATTGATTTAATATTATTACTTAATATATTATTATAATATAATATATATAATTTATTAATAATTATTTATTATTAATTTATATTATAATTATAATCATAATTATATTATTTATTAATATTTTAATATTATTTAATTAACATATTACTTATTATGCTAACTATATATTATTATTATCTTTTGATAATAATTATATATTATTGTTATATACCGTTAATAATAGATTATTATATATCATCTAATCATTTTATTATTATACTAAGTTCAATATGTCACGGCTCATGACATTGTCCCTTGTGTAATTGCCACTTGAATGTATTGCTATTGAACCACATTAATGCTTTTCTTCTTCAAAAAATGAGGACAGTCACTCTAAAGACAACATGATAATGTACACTCATTGTAAGGACAGTCACAAATGAGGACATCTCACAGTGACTGTCCCTTGTGTAATTGCCACTTGAATTACACAAGGGACAGTCATTGTGAGATGTCCTCATTTGTGACAAGGACAGTCACACATGAGGACATCTCACAGTGATTGTCCCTTGTGTAATTGCCACTTGAATGTATTGCTATTGAACCACATTAATTCTTTTCTTCTTCAACAAATGAGGACAGTCACTCTAAAGACACCATGATAATGTACACTCACTGTAAGGACAGTCACAAATGAGGACATCTCATAGTGACTGTCCCTTGTGTAATTGCCACTTGAATGTATTGCTATTCAGCCACATTAATGCTTTTCTTCTTCAACAAATGAGGATAGTCACTCTAAGGACAACATGATAATGTACACTCACTGTAAGTGTACATTATCATGTTGTATTACAAATGGACCTTATGTTGGTCAGGATATAAGTGCAAAAAAAAAAAGTTGTCATTTGTATTCAAGTGGCAATTACACAAGGGACAGTCACTGTAAAGGCAACATGATAATGTAGAGAAATGTTGTCATTTGTATTTTCAACAGTGCCGAGAGAGATTCCCTCCATGAAATCATAGCTACAATTTCTGAGTACGTTGGGTTTATTTTTCTTTTTTCATTATTATGTAATCTGGTATTCAGCTGTTACAGAGCTAAAATACCCAAAAATGAGGACATATCTATGTTGAATTTATTGTTAGCGGCTTTGGTTATTTAGAAGTTTAATTTTATTTGTTCATCTTTCAAGCACAAACATTTTGTGGACCGTAACATCTTCATTGTTTCGGGTATGCAATGAAACAGCCCTAACTTGCAACTACCTTCACGGTACTTGTGTACATTATCATGTTGTCTTTACAGTGATTGTCCTCATTCAAGTGGCAATTACACAAGGGACAGTCACTGTGAGATGTCCTCATTTGTGACAAGGATAGTCACACATGAGGACATCTCATAGTGACTGTCCCTTGTGTAATTTCCACTTGAATGTATTGCTATTCAACCACATTTATGGGCCCATTTGGACCACAGCACACAGTAGCATCTACAGAGAAGAATATCCCAGGTGTAACAAGTTGTAAGAATATACCAACAGTTCTAAGAAGTTCCCTAGCAAATAGTAGCATCTACAGAGAAGAATATACAACATGAGGGCAGCCATTGTAAAGACAACATGATAATGTACACTCATTGTATGTGTACATTATCATGTTGTCTTTACAGTGACTGTCCTCATTCAAGTGGAAATTACACAAGGGACAGTCACTGTGAGATGTCCTCATTTGTGACAAGGACAGTCACACATGAGGACATCTCACAGTGACTGTCCCTTGTGTAATTTCCACTTGAATGTATTGCTATTCAACCACATTTATGGGCCCATTTGGACCGCGGCACATAGTAGCATCTACAGAGAAGAATATCCCAGGTGTAACAAGTTGTAAGAATATACCAACAGTTCTAAGAAGTTCCCTAGCACGTAGCAGCATCTACAGAGAAGAATATACAACATGAGGGCAGCCACTATAAAGACAACATGATAATGTACACTCATTTTATGTGTACATTATCATGTTGTCTTTACAGTGACTGACCTCATTCAAGTGGCAATTACACAAGGGACAGTCACTGTGAGATGTCCTCATTTGTGACAAGGACAGTCACACATGAGGATATCTCACAGTGACTGTCCCTTGTGTAATTGCCACTTGAATGTATTGCTATTCAACCACATTTATGGGCCCATTTGGACCATGGCACACAGTAGCATCTACAGAGAAGAATATCCCAGGTGTAACAAGTTGTAAGAATATACCAACAGTTCTAAGAAGTTCCCTAGCACATAGTAGCATCTTCTAATTGTCTATACCACTTCACAAGGTATTGTTTGCACACATTGTTTTTGGTTCTTTTGATGACCCTTGTTTTGAAATTGCTATTAGGCCTTGTAGCTTATATGTTTTGATTGCTGGAGAGCTTCTAAAGCTAAGCAAGAAGACCATTGCACAAGTTATAGCCGCGCGCTCAGGTTTGAAAATTGTATATTTTTTAATCTAATGTATATTTTAACTAGACTTTTAGCTTATTTTTGCTGTATATTTTAATCTAAAGGGAATCATGGATGTGAACTTGAAAGAATTTTGTACTTAGTTCTTATGGAGAGAATAGTAGTAGTTTACGGTCTAATATCAAATAGAGTTTTCCAATTACAGAAAGTTAATGAATTCTAATAGCTTATATGTTTTCATTGCTGGAGAGCTTCTAGAGCTAAGCAAAAAGACCATTGCACGAGTTATAGCCACGTGCTCAGGTTTGAAAATTGTATATATTTTAATCTAATGTATATTTTAATCCTTTTGCCATGTCATGTAATATGTCTTGCCTTGTAGCTTATATGTTTTGAAATTGCTGTTAGGCCTTGTAGCTTATATGTTTTGATTGCTAGAGAGCTTCTAGAGCTAAGCAAGAAGACCATTGCACTAGTCGTAGCCGCGCGCTCAGGCATGAAAATTGTATATTTTTTAATCTAATGTATATTTTAACTAGACTTTTAAAATATTATAGGATTTAACTAGGTCTAAGAAGATTTGTGTACTTTTGACAATTTTGCTTAGTCACTGAAAGTTGTAGACCGAAGTTTTCATAGCCCAATTTTTGCTTCCTGCGAAGAACGATCATGTCAGATAATATAAGTGAAGAACAAAATAGGGAGACAATCGCTAGATTGTGGTCTAACTTGAAAAGAAAAGGTGATGGAAAATGTTATTGTCCCTGCAAAATTTGTAAGGGCTTAAACCGTAGAAGACTGCTAATCAAAATAGTTAAGAGACATTGTAGGGAGAATGGTCACATTGAAGGGGGGCATGACTATCATCCACTGGTAAGTTGTTCATTATATCATTTTAACAATTTATATACATATGAAATCACTTGATGATGAGTTGAAGATCATGGTTTATTTATGTTAATCAATTTTATATAGGTTGATCTCCCCAGGGAAGTACATGATATGGAGGAACATGGGGGTGTGAATATCCAAGGTGAAGATAATGATCCCATGGAAGATGGCGATCATGCACCAGAAAACACAATTGAAGATGATGGTATAAATACATTGATCCATGACACATTTAGTCCAAGCAGATCTGATCATGATGATGATGATAGCCTCGATGTACCTCTACTTGAGAAGGCATACGAGCCCCTATACAAAGACTCCCAAACAACTCTTCTCTCTGCTGTATTGTTGTTGTTGAACTTGAAGGTTATGAATGGTTTATCCAACATAACAATGTCACGTATGTTAAGGTATGTCATATATGTCTTTATAGTTAACAAAGGGTGAATAATGTACCACTAATATTATTTATATTAACAACTTATATTTTTTGCTATAGATTGATAGGCGAGTTTTTGTTACCACCATCAAATATTCTACCTCACTCATATCGAGAATTATCTGCTATTATGAAAGATATTGGAATGGAGTATCAAGCAATACATGCTTGTCCCAATGATCATATTATATATTATAAAGAACATGAATTTGCAACACAATGCCCTGTATGTCATACGAGTAGATATCGAACAGATCGAATAACAAAAAAGGTGCCTCACAAGGTTCTTCGTTACATCCCCATTATTCCATGGATGCGACAATTATTCAGGTGTACTAGCTTGGCACAATTTATGGATTACCATGCACGCAATAGAAGTCGAGATGACATTATTCGAATCCCTGCGGATGGTTTGGCATTTATGCACATAGAGGAAAAGTGGCAACACTTCAAAGAAGAACCTCATAATCTCAGGCTTTCATTGGTAGCGGATGGTGTCAATCCATTTGGAGAGATGAGATCTGTTTGCTCGGTGTGGCCTGTTTTTGTTATCAACAATAACATTCCTCTGTGGATGTCAATAAAGAGGGAGCACATTATGTTGGCAATGATTGTTCCAGGTATTTTATCATTTGATAGTTATTAATTTACATGTACTTACAAATCTTACTGTAAAATGGTCACAATAATTATGTAATGTTACTGTTCATTCAAGTAGGTAAATATCAAGTTAAAGATATGAATGTATATATTGAGCCTCTTATTGATGAGTTGGTGGAGTTATGGAACGGTGTCACTATGTATGACGTGTCTAGACCAATAGGACAAAGACAATTTCAATTCCATGCAATACTTGTATGGACAATACATGATGCCCCAGGGCTGACACATTTTTGTGGTATGTTATAGTGAATTCAAGTTGCGCATGATAATTCTAATTATAAAAATCAACATATTTAATAATCCAATTATATCATTATCTTGTAGGTCTTCAAACAAAGGGAAAATTTGCATGTCCAGTTTGTGGTCCAAAGATGAAATCTCGTCATTCAAAAAGTTTAGGAAAGCATGTGTTTGATGAGTACAGACACTTCCTCCACAGGAATCATAAGTATCAAAGTATGGAAAAACATCTTTTCAATGGGAAAGAAGAGACTACATCAAAGCCACGAAGAATGACACCTCGCCTATGGAAGTTGGAATATAATAGAATTAATCATCGAGGTAATGTCGTTCCACTTAATGGTTTATGTTTGTAATTTATATATTTCTATTGTGATTTTTGTTTACTAATTATGTAATTGATGATCGTGAAGGTCGTCAAGGCACTACTGACAACCTTCCAAAGGGACTAAAAAGCTATCCCAGACAATTTAGTAGGTTGCCCTACTACGAGGACCTACAAATTGTGCATTTGTTTGATCTTATGCATGTTGGAAAGAATATAACAGAGACATTGTGGAAAATACTGGATGGAAGGCATGACAAAGAAAAAATTGTCAAAATTTTTAATGACATTCATGAATCCAATCATGCACTGAAGAATTTCATTCACTCAAATAGCAATAGAGATCAGATTAATATAAGTGCCCTTCCTTGGTTATTAACGGAGCAGCAAAGTGATGCCATAAAAGAAGTCATACGAAAAATTCAATTTCCCACAGGATTTGCTGGGAACATAAGCAATCTCATATCAAAGAAAAGTGAATTTGGGCCAAGGCTCAAAATGCATGATTGGCATACTTTCATCAAGGTAAGTTATGTTCTTCTGTATTTACAATATATTCATAAACTACATGTACTATTCATTATGTTATGTTAGAAAATAATGAAATGATTGGTTTATAATTACTGCAGTATGTGCTACCTCTATCTCTCCCAGAGCACTTCAACAATAACATCAAACAAGTGATATATGATCTTGGAAAATACATGAGGTAAGCAGTAATATCTGTTCAATTTGTTGTATATATTTATTATATTCGCGATTTGTTTTTCTTGCTATGTAATCTATTGTATATTATTTTGTAAAGTCTCGTATTTATATATTTTTTGTGACTTGAATCTCTTAATGTAGGTGGTTGTCATCTAAAGAAATCCATAAAGAAGATATAAACTATTGGAAGAGAAGAATTCCTCATTTACTGTGTGAAATGCAAAAGTGTCTACCTCCAACTTTTTTCAATGCACAAGAACACTACCTCATACACCAAGTTGAGGAGATTGAATTGTGTGGACCTGCACACACTAGGTCAATGTGGATGGTTGAGAGGCACTTGAAATCTTTGAAGGCTTTGGTTTGACAAAGAGCACATCCTGAGGGTTCTATGGTAGAGGGATACATGGTATACCAGACTATGGTGTACATTACTGAATATCTTCCTAAGTTTGCTTCAAATATCCATGTAGATCGCATTTGAGATCTCGACCCTTTTAAAAAATTCAAAGGGGAGTACTTGATGGGGAAAGGTAGATTGAGGAAAGTGACAGGTAATAAATTATAAGATGTTATTGTAATAAATTATTTCTTAATCTTCAAAATAAATCGGTTGTAAGTCATCTATTTTTTTTTTGTACAGTTGCTCGAGAGTGGGATGCACTACATTTGTATATTGCAAACAATCTTGATTGGATGACGGTATGGATTGAACGATGTCAACATTCTAGTCACACATTAACATGGGAAGGTGTATCTTCATTGGTTAAAGAAGCTCATCGTCTAATGTTACGCAAAGGGAAATAGATTTAGCATATGGTTTAAGAGATTTCCAAGTACGTACAAAATTATTAATCACCCGTATGTTTATCAACTCACGATATAATAATTTTGACATGTTTCACATATTATTGCAGGTTAAACACCACAAGGGTATGTTCTGTAATGGTCAAAAATTTTGCGTCAAAGTGTTGGATGACACGAAGAAAACTTATGATTCTGGAATAACTGCAGTCTTTCAAGTGACTAATATTTCATCTAGAAATGACTTAGATCCTCAAGAGTCTAAAAATCAATACTATGGCATTTTGGATGATATACTTGAGTGCGACTTTAGTTCCTTCAAATTAGTACTCTTCGTTGTCAAATGGTATAGGCTATGACTTAATCCAAATAATCCTAATAGAACTGTTATTGAACATGATAATGGATTTACAATGGTTAATACAAGGTTGTTTGAGCCAGTTGGGGATGAGCCCTATGTTCTTCCAAGCCAATGTGAGCAGGTATTTTACTCAGAGGTTTCACATAAACCGGGTTGGTCATTTGTTGTTAGACATGAATCGAGAGGAAGGCCGATAAAGTATAATGCGATGGAAGAAGAAGATACCGAAGAAGTAGAAGATGATGTAGATGATGATCACGATCGACAATTATTGGATGATGTTCCTGAGACAAATTTTCATGAAGAAGAAGAAGATGATGATGACGATGATGCTGCTACTGATGATGATGATGAAGATGATGTTGATGTTGATGATGATGATGTTGATGATGACGACAACGACGATGACGATGATGATGATGATGAAGATGATGACGAGGATGATGATGATGATGATGATGATGATGATGAGGATGATGATGATGAAATTTAAAGGTATGCCATCAATCCTTAATGTATTTAATATTCATTTCTTGATAGAAATATATTTGTCTTAAATGGTTACATAGTTTATTCATTATCTATTTAAAAGCTACAAGTTTCAACTACAAATAGAATACTGCTAATGTGTTATAATGTGTACATGTTATAATGTGTTATAATGTGTAATGTGAGCTTGATTTAAGTGTTATAATGTGTACGTTTTAATGTTTTTAATTTTTATGTGATGCTTATGATGGATGTGATTATGATTATGATGTGATTATGCTCACGATAATTGAATTACATTTGCAGGAAATTGAACCCCTTTCAAGAGCATCCCGCACAGTCTCATGGATCGACAGGTATAAGTCAATACACCTTATAGAAAGTCTATTTAATACACTTATCAATAGTAAGATTGATGTCTTCTAAGATCTCTCCCATTTGCAGGTACCAACAAATAGGAATTTGTCAGAAGTGTCTTCCTCGAGTGAGGGAAATATAGGAATAGAAGAGGAAAGTGAGACATGCAGTTTATCTAGAATAGGGAGATTAACTAGAGGTCAAAGGACTAGAAGGAAATTCAATAAACACATGAAATTTTTCCTTTCTCAAGGGGGGTCATGTTCTTATGATGATGAGATGAAAGGTGACATCAAGGTGCCCTTGAGGTACCAACATCTACAGAAACATTGGGTACCCAAGGAACTTCCTCCAATAAACACTAATTTTTGTGTTAATGAGAGGATATATCGCATAGCACCATCATCATTACATGGTTTGGGCCTATTTTCTATGGATGGTATAAAGGTGTCTTACAACAAAGTTTCTGAATTGATGGAGTATGTTGGACCATGTTACGATTACAAAAGTTGGATGCATATTGTTCAATATAAAAAAAGTATGCGTAGGTATGCACTCTCAGAAAATTATATACAACAGCAAGACAATAATCAAAGTAAAAGTGTGGCTATATACATTGATGGAAGGCCAAAAGCAACAGGGAATATTGCGGGTTTTATAAATAGTACACGACCTGGGTCAACTATAAAGCAACCCAATTGCATATTTGAGGCGCGCGAGGGAAATCGTGTATTCATCTGTGTGATAAAATCAATACGTGCAGGGGAAGAGCTGCTTATTCATTACAATTTGAACCGCATAGATACAAACGAGGCTACTATCATGGGGGTGGTACATACTATTAAACCAACTTCTAATCAATGACTCCAACATACCATTTAGTTATTAAATTTTTGGCTAACATTTTTATACTTGATCTTTGACATAGGGGCACAATATGGAGCAATCGCCCGAAGGTGATGGTGACGATATTCCTAGCTCATCTACACATGAGCAGGTAAAACTCATTGTAATTGTGCAAACTAGATAGAAGCAAAATGTTATTTTTTTTAATGTTATTTTCTTCATTATTTTGGAGTAATTTTGATAATACTAATACTATTGTTTTCACAGAGGGCCGGTGGTCAGAGAGAGGGAAAGCAACCTGCAGTCCCTCAGGAGTCCCCCCTTGTGGACCCTTTTTTAATTGATTTAGCAGAGACCGATGACCCGATCGGTTCCATTAAAAAGCTACTAAAGAAAATTGGGAAAGAACTTCTACCATTGGTATCCATACATCCTTAGACTCAGGAAATAAAAGACAGGGCAGCTGAGTTGTTGCACACTTCTAAAAACTTTAAAGTAAGTATTAATGAAATTTTTAATTATTACAAGAGTTCAATAATGGTTTTTATGTTATGCTCTTTTATGACATTAATTAAAATATGGATGCATTGTCTTTATAGAGTTATTTGCATAATTTTGAACCCCATTCCCATGATGAGGCCGGTACTGCAAGTGGTTCAGGTAGATCACATGTTCCATTCCCTACTTGTGTTTTCCACTGAATATATATAGGAATGATCATAATCATTGACAATACATGCTCTAACAATCTTTTTTTTTAATGCTCTAACAATCTTGTCCATGCTAGTCCACGCGTTATATATTTATGCATGCTCTAACAATTTTATTCTTCAGCTCCTTTCCATGATGATATGACAACGCCACCTCCATCCAGGACAGCCACAAATGTCTTGCCGACTGCCATGTCAACAACACACAGCCTAAATGCACCAACTGTTGCACCATCTACTGGTACACAAATCCCTCTTTTTCTCTCTTTTGTTATGTGTTTAAGTGTTATGTGTTTACGATGTAGATCCCTTGATTGTGTTTGTGCCATGGGTGCTCTGCACCAATTTATTTCCCTTGAAGTATTATTTCTTGGAGGCATTTGATAATGGTTCTCATTTTTTTCAATAGGAGATGCAACAAGTCCCGATGCAACATCATTTCCTGGATGTTCCCATGTTCCTAGTACGGGAATGGTGAAGGATTGCGTATTGATCATCAGCGACGATGAAGGCATTCCCTTAAAAGTAGCCAAAGTTCCAGGTACTTTAAAGTTATTATTATTCTATAGTGATATAATAGTAATTTAGTTTTTGATCACTCTTCATCGACTAATGATCCCATGATTATTTTGTAGGGAATGATATTTTTTGGTGAAAACTTGGTGACGAGTGTTTGCGGATATTCGGGCCCACCCTACGTACATGGTGGAACATCATATCCTAACTAAAACCCCAAACCACTATTTTTATTTCATATCATTGCTAGAATAGTTTTCCTTTTCATCAATTTCTTGAACTATATTAAAGGTAGCTTCTCTTCATTTATGAGTCTAACATGTTTTTTTTTACTTAAAAGGTGGAATAACCAAGATAAAAAGTTGAAGGATGATCTTGTACATAGTATGACCCAGCTTTTTGGACCTCGTGCATTCGAGAGAAACAAGCTCCTTGAAAGAGCTGGTTTATGTTTGAAGTATATTAGGGACCAGTACAGGAAATATTTAGAGGTTAACCCAAGGCACGAGCGTCCGCCCTGTGTTCTTGGGGCTGAGTGGCAGGCTTTGATTTTGGATGGAAAGTATAAAGCCGACATGAAAAAAGGAATTACGCTAGTAGAGAGTAGAGCAAGGTATGTGATACTTTTGAGAATGTAATTATGTACTAATTAACCTCTAAATTTTTCCTGTAATTATGTACTAATTAACCTCTAAATTTTTCCTGTACTGGTCTCTAACATATTTCAAACTTTTCATAGATTGCCTGACACATCAAAGGCAACAAAGGCAAGATTAGAAAAGCACGGGACACACAAGCTCGGCTCTGGTGGTTTTTCCAAACTTCAAGCACGAGTTGTAAGTATTAGTAAATGAAAACTTGTATCAATTTTTTTATATATTGCAAGGAAATTTTTTTTGATCAAACAATGCAAGTAAAATTCACCATACCAAGCAAAAATGTAGGGGTCAGAGTTCAATAGATGCCTCACAAAAGAGGACAAGAGAATTGGCTTCCAACAAGGCTATAGAGCCGTGGCTGAACGGCTACAAGCTGAAATCAGTGTGCAAGGTTCAAATAATGATGCATCTGAGCCACGGGTAAATAAGCTAAATGAAATTTATTTCAAATTGAATACTTTACCAATTAGTCTATTTGATGTTAAGTTCTAATATAAAGTGAGTATATCTATTTTAAGAAAGCAATGATAACAATGTGTAGGATATTGGAATGCAGCCTGACAATCCTTCTACACAATCTATCCATAATGAAGGTTCGCATGATGTGCATCCTAGTGGTGGAGGTATACATTTGCTATTAAAATTTTTATATGTAATTACAATTGGTGTTTGGATTAATGTAACATTTTGTATAGCAACTATAGAGGATCGAGGGGTCGGTGCTCATGAGCATGTTGAGGTTGAGTCTAGACAAAATGATGTGGCCAAATCAGGTAATTAAAGAGCACCACAGTTATGTTCTTTAAAATAATTAAATACTTGTAACAATTATAATTAAATATTTTAAATTTAACTCTTTTATTTTTTATTGTAGAGGACCCCCCTTTGTAGCAGCATAGGAATTTGAGATCATCAAGAACAGAGAACAAAACAACTGATGAGGGGGGTATTGATGATAACACTGATGCTCCTCTTAGAGCTTACATAGAAAAAAAAATTAGAAAGAGAAAAAAGAAATGATTGTCATCTAAATACCTTAATTGATAATGACTGAATTTTATGTCTCAATGAATTTAATTATGTGCTAATGAATGTTCATGAATTATTTGTTTATTTTCATATTGATGAATGTTGCGTGTTAACGAATCTAATGTGTTAATGAATGTTATCATGTGATATTGATTGAATGTTACATTTTATTAATAATTGAAAGAATGAATGAATGTTAGATGTTAACGGGGAATGTAGAGTGATGTTAGGGGGAGGGGGGTGGGGCCAAATGAGCTTCCACCTTCACGTGGTTGGCCCTGTTTAGTAGAGAATATTAAACTATATTCTTGAAACAAAGTGAAGCTCAATAAGATACTAAATGAGTCAAAATGGTTATCAAGGTCCTCTATCCATAAGATACTTGTAGTCAAAATGGTTATTAATAAGATACTTGTAGTCAAAATGGTTATCTAGGTCCTCTATCCATTCCATAAGTTCTTCACCATTCAAACTTCCTCCATAACAAGGAATGTGCTCTAGGTTAGTCATGAAGCCTAGCATGGACTCTCTGTCAGATAGAGCCACTATTTCAGAGCCTTTTCTATGCATTTCCTTCAAGCACTGTACAGTGTACAGATGTGAAAGGGAGGGTAGACCAGTGTGGAAGTTAGAGTATTTATATCTTATGCTTTGAGAGTTTATTTGGTAGATTCAAGACACCTTATATCAAAGTTATTCCTTTTTCTTATCTGTTGTTCTGTCAAACCCTCATTTTTTGGGTTATTGCATTCAAATGGCCTTAACTTGCAAATAAACCATAGGATATCCTCTGTTCTTTGTAAAATGCAAGTTAAGGGGGTTTATTTTCATATTTTAAAAGCTTTGGAACATGATACTAAGCCAAAGAATTTTGAGAGCAAGCCCTAGGTCAAGAATCTCAATGTTCTTGACTAGGAGTTGATGGATTATGCAAGATCAGAGGGTAGCGGCAAGTAAAGGACCTCAAACCTTGTTGAATCTAGATCTTTAGACCATGGTGGACATCTTCAAACTCTGATCTTGGTTTCATGCACCCATTTTCAATGCCTTGTTTTGGAACCCACACCCAAAGGCATGCATTAGGTCTGCGGACTCAATAAGGACATTGATATGCTGGAGTGGAGTCAGGGTCTAGGAGTTGGAGGATTGTTAGAACATCAAAAAGGGTACTCAAAAAATATATAAGTTCATAAGGTCCTTTGTCAAATTGAAGAGTTATTGCTGCAGAACAGGTTTTGGAGACCTACTAGAGTCACTAGGTCTATTTGTGATTTTGATGTCTTGGGTTGTTTGGAACACAACCAATGCATGATTCTACATGTTTTAGGGAATCTTAAGAGTTTTCAAATGTTTGATTGGGTTGGCAAACCCTAGGATCAATAAAGTCTCTTTTGGTAGAAAATCAGGGAACTTGTCCCTAAAAGGAAATTTGGTCTTGGTTGGGATTGAGTCAATAAGGTGTTAGAAGTATCTTGAAACCTTTGAAGTCCCTCTAGTACAGAGATTTTAAATTGGTCTGATAGAATTAGAGGCTAAATTGCTTAGGTGTAACATTTTGGTGTCTTGAAGTGGGTTGGGGCTTAAGACCAAGTTTCTTGCTGACCACTCTGCATCACATTGTCTTGCATGAAATTAGTCATTCTGTATACACTGGTCTAGTGTTGTCAATAGACCCAAATAGTTCAAAGATACTCAAACCAATCAGATGTTTTATGGGGTGCATTTTTTTGTTAGGTAGAAAGGATTCTTCATACAGGTGAAAGTCTCGAACCTTTCCCCACTCCCAAAAAAATATCACTTGTACTGTTATGAGCAGTCATGAGGACTAGACAGATACATTATAATATATGTAATTGCCACTTGAATGTATTGCTATTCAACCACATTTATGGGCCCATTTGGACCATGGCACACAGTAGCATCTACAGAGAAGAATATCCTAGGTGTAACAAGCTCTAAGAATATACCAATAGTTCTAAGAAGTTCCCTAGCACACAGTAGCATCTACAGAGAAGAATATACAACATGAGGGCAGTCACTGTAAAGACAACATGATAATGTACACTCATTGTATGTGTACATTATCATGTTGTCTTTACAGTGACTGTCCTCATTCAAGTGGCAATTACACAAAGGACAGTCACTGTGAGATGTCCTCATTTGTGACAAGGACAGTCACACATGAGGACATCTCACAGTCACTGTCCCTTGTGTAATTTCCACTTGAATGTATTGTTATTCAACCACATTTATGGGCTCGTTTGGACCATGACACACAGTAGCATCTACAGAGAAGAAGTTTGGTATGCAATGGTCTTGAAACCTCCTGAGAAATTCTTGGTATGCATTTGTGTGGTGCAAAAGCTTCGTTGAAAGAGAAAAAGAAGAAAAGAATAGAAATGATTTTTTTTCTTTTTATGTCATATACTGTAACCAGCTACTTATAACTTGCAAAAATTATTATAACCATTTGAAATTGAAACTTAGTTTAATGTGAAACTGAGAACTGCTTTATTAGAGCTTTCTGTGATTTAGATTCAGACATCAAGAACATTGTTTGCCTAATATTGTGATTAATGTTTATTTATTAATATCTCATACTAACAAACAATTGATAATTGTAGGGAAAATGTCATTGGGGGTCTTTGAGGATCCACCAGAAGCCAAGGAGAAAATTTATTCAAATGCTAAAGATGGTGTAACAGTCCTTACAGCTGTTGAACCTTGCTGTGTAGATCATCTCCGATTCTCCAAGTTCAATAGTACTGTGGTATTCCTTTGGATACTTCTAATGGTAAATTTCAGACATCAACTTCTTTTCGTATGAAACTACTACATTTGTAATCTGTAGTTTTAAACTTTTAATTTATAAATGTTCATCAGCTTTAGTTCGTATGCTGCCATTTCAAGTATGATTAATGAAGTTACCTTTATCACAGGATGAAAGTGAGCAGTCAGCATACTGGTATGGAGCTGGCAGCATTGATATGGTGACTAGGGCATCATTTAATGGTGGTATTGTGTTTTCCTATGTTTAGGGCATCGGCCTTTTGAAGCATTGCCTTCATCTTTCTTAAGTCTGAGTTTTAAGTTTGTTTATCTCTCTCGGCGCTGTTGAAAATACAAATGACAACGTTCTTGTTTGTTTTGCCCTTATATCCCGATGTGATTTCGCGGAGGGTTACGGCACTGTTGAAAACACAAATGAAAACACAAATCCCTTGTGTAATTGCCACTTGAAGGAGGACAGTCACTGTAAAGACAACATGATAATGTACACTTACAGTGAGTGTACATTATCATGTTGTCTTTAGAGTGACTATCCTCATTTGTTGAAGAAGAAAAGCATTAATGTGGCTGAATAGCAATACATTCAAGTGGCAATCACACAAGGGACAGTCACTGTGAGATGTCCTCATTTGTGACTGTCCTTACAGTGAGTGTACATTATCATGTTGTCTTTAGAGTGACTGTCCTCATTTGTTGAAGAAGAAAAGCATTAATGTGGTTCAATAGCAATACATTCAAGTGGCAATTACACAAGGGACAATCGATCACTGTGATATGTCCTCATGTGTGACTATCCTTGTCACAAATGAGGACATCTCATAATGACTGTCCCTTCTGTAATTGCCACTTGAATGAGGACAGTCACTGTAAAGACAACATGATAATGTACACATAAAATGAGTGTACATTATCATGTTGTCTTTACAGTGGCTGCCCTCATGTTGTATATTCTTCTCTGTAGATGCTACTATGTGCTAGGGAACTTCTTAGAACTGTTGGTATATTCTTACAACTTGTTACACCTGGGATATTCTTCTCTGTAGATGCTATTGTGTGCCGTGGTCCAAACAGGCCCATAAATGTGGTTGAATAGCAATACATTCAAGTGGCAATTACACAAGGGACAGTCACTGTGAGATGTCCTCATGTGTGACTGTCCTTGTCACAAATGAGGACATCTCACAGTGACTGTCCCTTGTGTAATTGCCACTTGAAGGAAAAAAGCATTAATGTGGTTCAATAGCAATGTATTCAAGCGGAAATTACACAAGGGATAATCACTCTGAGATTTCCTCATTTGTGACTATCCTTACAATGAGTGTACATTATCATGTTGTCTTTACAGTGACTGTCCTCATTTGTTGAAGGAAAAAAGCATTAATGTGGTTCAATAGTGATGCAGAGTAGTCAGCAAGAAACTTGGATCTATGTCCCAACCCACTTCAAGACACCAAAATGACTCAACCAATGAATTAGGCTATGATTTCTATAGGTTAATGTTTAAACTCTGCAAAGTAATGAATTTGAAGGTTTCAAGGATCACACAACAACTTATGGACTCAATCCCATTCAATAACAAATTTCCTTTTAGGGACAAGTTCCCTGATTTTCTATCAAAAGAGACTTTTAAGGTTCTAGATCTTACTTCCTACAGCAAAACTTAGAAACCCCTTAGATATCACTATTACAACTTCCAGGCAAATTTTATCATCCAACCACCATCCGTACAGTCGTACAGAGTTCATTTTTCACCAGAAATGCACTAAAATAGGGTTATTTTTATTTTTTATGAAAGCAAAATGATTACAATACTATTCTATGTCTGTCTTCGACCATTTGAAGCCTAAAATAGGCTCTCTAAACATTGGTTCAACCATCTAGGTGGTTAGAACAGTTTATCCAACAAATGTCAACTTTGCTAAGCAACTTTTAAAGTTGCATTACAACTTTGCAAACAACTTTGCCGAGAAGGTTAAAAATGTGTTGTGAAACTTTAGGAACCTTATTAAAGTTATTTTGGACCTTCAAACTTCTTAACAACATCTAAAAGACACCTAATAAACACTTACTATGCTCATTTCATCCAAGGACTCAAAAGATGCCCAAGGTTTATAAGTCACCAAGGGGTCTTGTGTCCAACAAGTGGATGTTTATAAGGAGATAAAATCAATCCTTAATATTTATTACAAACCAAGAAAACATCTAAAACTCCTATTCTAATTTATTGTCATTCAAAAAGACTCTGATTTGTCATTCAAAAAGACTCTGATTTGTCAATCAAAAGGACCTTTCACCAGTCAATCCTTCAAAGCTCCAAAGTGAAAATATTATGTTCCAATTGATAGGATTTGACTCCTTGGCTTCATGGCAACTTCCTTCAATCATGGTGTCTTTGGCTTGCATTAGGGATGCCCCTGCATCAAATAGCAATGCATTCAAGTGGCAATTACACAAGGGACAGTACATGCCCATTAAAGTTGGTGTTTTGTTATCCAGCATGACAATGGAGACAACATACTCTGTGTCAATTTTACTGATCAAATTTCCCTCCACCAAGCAAAGCAACAATCTGGGTATGATAAGGTGAAATTTTGTAGTCCTTTTGGGTATGATAACAGTTCCAATTTCCAATAAGATGGTTCATTTTTATAATCTAGCTTCAATTTCTCTTGTGAAAATCTTTTTTTCATTTTATGGGTGGTAAAATATAATTATTATGCTAGAGGTGTGTACTTATGGATGATAATGAAACAAAATGATAAGATTTAAGACTCTTGTTTTTTTTTTAAATAGCAATTTAAGTTTCCTTCTATTATAAATTACTATTTTTCTATTTTTTAATGTAACTTTCCAGATCTTTTATATCAATTTTATTTATGAAATATAAATATATTAATAATGTTTTAGTGTTTTTAGGATTAGTTTATATCAATTCTATGTATCATCATTCGTCATTCAATTGTCAGTATTATTAATTTAGACTGTGCAATTGTAGAACTACTCGAATATGGGTTGGATGGATACTCAAGCAGGGGAACCCTCCTCAAATATCTCAAGCAGTGAACTTGGAAAAATGTGTCCTGAAGGAACCCTTTCCATCAAAGAGATAAAAGTACAAACAAGTAAAAGAAGCAAGCTCTGCAAATATGTTTTTGAGAAGAAAAATGATAGATTATTCGAGTATGGTTCATGAGGTATATCTAAAAAGACATTTTTTTTCTTATTATAATAAAAGAGGAAGTTGTGAATGTCAAAGTTGAGTGAAACAAAAATTATTTTCATCAAATTTTGTTAGGCTTGCTTTTGGGAATAGTTTCTTACAATATTGCTATTAAGATTTTTATTGTGTAGTTTTTAGATTAGGTTTATAAAATTATATTTCATGAGTAGTGATTCATATTAATCAATTAACGATACTTTTGGAAGGTATTTTCAATGTGTCAAATTTTGATATTTTTACAAGAATTAGATTGTGTAATTTTTTTAATTAAAGTCATTGACTCATATTTCATAGATAATAGTTCTCATGAATCCATCTCTTATAAGATTGAATAGTCTATTTAGGAAGTATTTCTGATAGTATGTCAAATTATGATATTACTATTACCATTAGATTGCATGGCTTTGAAGTCAACCTCGTTGACCCATATTCTTCTCTGTAGATGCTACTATGTGCTAGGGAACTTCTTAGAACTGTTGGTATATTCTTACAACTTGTTACACCTGGGATATTCTTCTCTGTAGATGCTACTATGTGCCGCGGTCCGAACGGGCCCATAAATGTGGTTGAATAGCAATACATTCAAGTGTCAATTACACAAGGGACAGTCACTGTGAGATGTCCTCATGTGTGACTGTCCTTGTCACAAATGAGGACATCTCACAGTGACTGTCCCTTGTGTAATTTCCACTTGAATGAGGACAGTCACTGTAAAGACAACATGATAATGTACACATACAATGAGTGTACATTATCATGTTGTCTTTACAGTGGCTGCCCTCATGTTGTATATTCTTCTCTGTAGATGCTACTATGTGCTAGGGAACTTCTTAGAACTGTTGGTATATTCTTACAACTTTTTACACCTGGGATATTCTTCTCTGTAGATGCTACTGTGTGCTGTGGTCCCAACGAGCCCATAAATGTGGTTGAATAGCAATACATTCAAGTGGCAATTACACAAGGGACAGTCACTGTGAGATGTCCTCATGTGTGACTATCCTTGTCACAAATGAGGACATCTCACAGTGACTGTCCCTTGTGTAATTTCCACTTGAATGAGGACAGTCACTGTAAAGACAACATGATAATGTACACAAGTACCGTGAAGGTAGTTGCAAGTTAGGGCTATTTCATTGCATACCCGAAACAATGAAGATGTTACGGTCCACAAAATGTTTGTGCTTGAAAGATGAACAAATAAAATTAAACTTCTATATAACCAAAGCCGCTAACAATAAATTCAACACAGATATGTCCTCATTTCTGGGTATTTTAGCTCTGTAACAGCTGAATACCAGATTACATAATAATGACAAAAGAAAAATAAATCCAACGTACTCAGAAATTGTAGCTGTGATTTCGCGGAGGGAATCTCTCTCGGCACTGTTGAAAATACAAATGACAATGTTTCTCTGCATTATCATGTTGCCTTTACAGTGACTGTCCCTTGTGTAATTGCCACTTGAAGGAGGACAGTCACTGTAAAGACAACATGATAATGTACACTTACAGCCTATGTACATTATCATGTTGTCTTTAGAGTGACTATCCTCATTTGTTGAAGAAGAAAAGCATTAATGTGGCTGAATAGCAATACATTCAAGTGGCAATTACACAAGGGACAGTCACTGTGAGATGTCCTCATTTGTGACTATCCTTATAGTGAGTGTACATTATCATGTTGTCTTTATAGTGACTGTCCTCATTTGTTGAAGGAAAAAAGCATTAATGTGGTTCATTAGCAATGTATTCAAGCGGCAATTACACAAGGGATAGTCACTCTAAGATTTCCTCATTTGTGACTATCCTTACAGTGAGTGTACATTATCATGTTGTCTTTATAGTGATTGTCCTCATTTGTTGAAGGAAAAAAGCATTAATGTGGTTCAATAGCAATGTATTCAAGCAGCAATTACACAAGGGATAATCACTCTGAGATTTCCTCATTTGTGACTATCCTTACAGTGAGTGTACATTATCATGTTGTCTTTACAGTGACTGTCCTCATTTGTTGAAGGTAAAAAGCATTAATGTGGTTCAATAGCAATGCATTCAAGTGGCAATTACACAAGGGACAGTACATGCCCATTAAAGTTGGTGTTTTGTTATCCAGCATGACAATGGAGACAGCATACTCAGTGTCAATTTTACTGATCAAATTTCCCTCCGCCAGGCAAAGCAACAATCTGGGTATGATAAGGTAAAGTTTTTGCAACAATTTCTTGCTGCTGCTAAGGTTACCATTGTTTATGGTTTCTATTATATAGTTCTATCTATATTGCTATATGGCCTTTTGTTTAGGATTAAGTAGACGAGGGAAAATATTTCTTTTGTGGATTGTAAACAAAACATTGAATTATTTCAGAGAACAGATCTAAATCTATAAGATGCTATGATGGAGCACATGACCATGTACTTGTGAATATTAGGATCCATGTTAATCAAATGACTGCTTTATGTAAATTACTTTTGAGTAAGTAAAAGGCAATACAATTTTTTGAAGTGTGCAAGGATTTTTATGATATATAGGTGTACGAAGAAATGAATCTGTGTTGTTTTGTATCAATATCAAACATCTCTGATATATTTTCATGTTTTTATAATCTATTTTGTAGATGAAAACTGTCCAACAGATAAAGATTGGGAACTTCTCCCAGCATCTGTACCTGCATCTCTCTTATATACTACAAGTTGCTTGCCATCAAAAATTGTAGTTCCCTCACGTGACATTGATGGTGAAGTGTTCTTTTCAGAACCATCATCTGTGGTTACCAATGCTCCTATTTTAGGCAATAAGTTTGTTGCATTCCATGAGCCATTGGTCAAGTTTCTTCTACGAGCTTCTGATGCCTCAAAATCTAAGCAGCGCCTACGCATGCCTCGTTGTGGTTGATTATCATTCTGTACATGAATTATAATGAGTAATCAGTTTTGGGCCTTGGAATCTTGTATGTAACATGCACAGGCATTTCATGGCTAAATGAATCTATTTTAAAAGCATCAACTTTTCTTACATGATGCTGGATACATAAGTAGAACAAGCGTATATCAAATTGGAAGCAATCAGAGCTCCACAATGACATATTATTTAGAGTACTCTTCAGTTTAAGTAATAATGCATATATTGACACTGTAAAGACAACATGATAATGTACACTCACTGTAAAGACAACATGATAATGTACACTCACTGTAAGGATAGTCACAAATGAGGACATCTCACAGTGACTATCCCTAGTGTAATTGCCACTTGAATGTATTGCTATTCAGCCACATTAATGCTTTTCTTCTTCAACAAATGAGGATAGTCACTATAAAGACAACATGATAATGTACACTCACTGTGAGTGTACATTATCATGTTGTCTTTAGAGTGACTATCCTCATTTGTTGAAGAATAAAAGCATTAATGTGGCTGAATAGAAATACATTCAAGTGGCAATTACACAAGGGACAGTCACTGTGAGATGTCCTCATTTGTGACTATCCTTATAGTGAGTGTACATTATCATGTTGTCTTTACAGTGGCTGTCCTCATTTGTTGAAAGAAAAAAGCATTAATGTGGTTCATTAGCAATGTATTAAATAATTTTATTTTTTTTATCCACCCACGGGCGTCGCAATTGCGACGGGAGCCTGTCGTAATGCGATGCAGGCGCCCGTCGCAATTGCTTGGGAGGCCCGTCGCAATTGCGACGGCCCTCCGAAGCCATGCGACGGGGGGGGTGACGCCCATGCCGCTAACAAATCTTAGCGACATTGCAACAGGAGGGTGTCACAATGGCGACGGCTACCCATAGATGTCGCAATTTGCGACTAAAAAATAGCGACGTCTATGGGTGTTGCTATTGCGACACATAGCCATCGCAATTGCGACACATAGCCATCACAAAATTCCCCCAAATGTATTAGTGAGTTGACATCAATGACAATCTATTCCTTCCTCCTGTGCATATCCCTTGCATACTAACCTAGCTTTGTTCCTTGTTACCTCTCCATTCTCATTAAGCTTGTTTCTAAATATCCACTTAGTACCAATAACATTTTTGTCCTTAGGTCTAGGTACTAATCTCCAAGTTTTTTTCTTCTCTATCTTTTATATTTCCTCTTTCATTGCATTAACCCATTCATCATTTTCTAATGCAACTTTTACATTCTTCGATTCATAATCACAAACTAGACATGTACCTTTTCTTTCTTTACTTCTTTTTTGCATGCTAGCTTGTCTGTCTCCAATGATTTGAGTCTCAGGATGATGTCTTCTAACAAATCTTGCCAGTATCCAATCTCTTCTTTCTTGTTCATCCTGTGTAGGTTCATTTGCTTTCTCAATGGGTGCTTCCCGCTCATCGGTTTCTTTTTCCTATTCCTTGTTATTGTTTTCCTGCAGACCAGTTGCCACTATCTATTGTGTCAGTAGGTACTATGGTTGTTCAATGTAACTGAATCTACCATAGTCTTCTAGTTCCTTTGTTCTTTCCTCTACATTCTTATCATCAAACTCATCAACTCAAACATTAGTACTTTCAATCATTTTATTAGTTACTTTGTTAAGACACTCGTATGCTTTACTTTTAGTGGAATATCCCATAAATATCCCTTCATCACCTTTTGAGTCAAACTTCCCATTTCTTTCATCTTTCATAATAAAGAATTTACTTCCAAAAACTCTGAAATAACTTACAGTGGGTTTGTGACCAAACCATAACTCATAGGGTGTCTTATTAGTGTCCTTCTTCAGTTGTACTCGATTTAGAACATAAACAGCTATGCTAATAGCTTCTCTCTAATATGTCTGAGAAACATTCTTTTGTAACATCAATTTCCTTGCATAGTCAACTATTGACCTATTCCTCCTTTTAGGTATTCCATTATGTTACGATGTCCTCGATGCAGAGACCTATCTTTTAATACCATGCTCATTACAAAAGTTAGTAAATTCATTAGAAATAAATTCACCACCTCAGTTAGATCTTAAGCATTTCAATTCTTTACTAGTCTCTTTCTCAACTTTTTCTTTATACCACTTGAACATCTTAAATGCCTCTGATTTTTCCTTCAAGAACATGACTATCATTAATCTAGTAATCAACAAAAAGAATAAAATATTTTTCTCCATAGTAACTTTGAGTTCTCATAGGACCACATAGGTCGGTATGCACTAACTCAAGTAATTTCTTTGTTGAATAATCTTTTCTTTTGGAACTATACTTTTTCATTTTACCTTTCTGACATTCATGACACATAACATGATCAGGCTTAGATAAGTTAGGCAGACCTCTAACCTTTTTCTTTTTACTAACCTTAATCCTATTATCAAAATTCACATGACATAACCTCTTATGCTATAACCATGCATCTTCATCTTTCATCATTAAACAAGAAGACTAATCATTATCAATATAAAACAAATTACCTGTCGACTGTGTTCTAGATCCAATAAGTCTTCCTCCATCATCAAATATCTTCACTTTCTTTCTCTCAAAAGCAACTCAGTGGCCTGAATTATTCAGTTGTACCACACTTAGCAAATTATATTTTAGACCTTTAACCCAATAAGCATTATCACATCTAATTTTATCATTTATCATCAGGGATCCTTTTCCTCTAACCATACAGGGTGCATCATTACCCATTCTAACAAATCCTCCATTGTGTTCTTCAAGATGATCAAATTTCTCTTCATCACCAGGCATGTGATGTGTACAGCCACTATCTATAATCCATGTATCGTTCTTATTAACCTTAGAGATAAGTGTTGTCTCTACATACCTTTCATCCTCTGAGTCATCCTTCATTGCAACAAATACTACCTCCACATCTTCATCAATGTCAGTATCAGTGACATCTTCTTCTGCAATGTAGCACACCTTCTTGCCTTTATCATTATTATCTCGGTTGTCTCTATTTTAGTTTCGATAACTTCTGTTGCCTCTTATTCCATAGCTTCCTTGACCATATTGGTCTTTGTTTCTATCATCATCAAATCTTCCCCTTAAGCTTTCAGCTCTATCTCTTTTGACATTCACATCAGCACTATAAACTTTAGCAAGTTTATCCCAAATATCTTTAGCAGTAGTGCAATTTTTAATATCTTCAAATTCAGCATCGGTAATGGAAATAGAAATATCCATCATAGTAACATTATGTTCATGCATGTCTCTTAGTTGATCAAGGGTCAAGGGACCAGTGGGTGGTGCAATGTAGCCATTCTCCATTAGTGTAAGGGAAAAATTCCCAATTCCAAATACATGCAGCTTCATTCGGCTTTGCCATACTATGAAGTTATCTTTGTTCAGCTTTGGCACTTCCCTCTTATACATTTTGAGATCTTTGTGTTGAAATCCTTTAAAAAAATTTCCAAGAAACCCACGCTTTGATACCAATTGTTAGAATAACAAAGAGGGGGGTGAATTAATTATCCATAGTCCCAATCACAAAATGTATATCCAAAAATAATTTACTAAAACTTCTGCATCTCAGTAACATAAAATAGTTTTTTGTTTGTTCTTTTACCGATTACCAGTTAATAACATATAATGATTACTGATCAAATCCAATATGCAACATGTAAAGTATGACAACAAACAATCATCACAATCAACACATAACACAAGAGATTTAACATGGAAACCTTGTGAAGGGAAAAACCACCTAGGACCAGCAACCCAAAAAAATTTCACTCTTTTGAAGTGAGGTTGGTGAAGACCCAACCTTGTTAAAGGTTACAAACACACTGTGAGGTGTGATCTTGTTAGAGGATTTTAAACCAACCATTATCGTCCAACCAGAATTCACTATGGGGTTGACAGGATAACAAATGTACCCTCTATGAATGACATTACAAGACTTTCTAGTCCACTCTGTTAAGAGATTTCTCTATTTACAATGGTTAAAATGTAACAACAGTTGATATAATTATAACACAACTTCAATTGAAGATTATCAGATCTATGTTAAGCTCATTCAAATCCTCTGATCAATATATCAATTATGTTTCAATCAATATTCAGTAACTTACTGTCACTCGGTAATAGCTTTCTGACGCTCGATAATCTCTACAGTTCAGTTCTCCTTAACTAGTCTGATCAGGCATGCATGAAGCTTGTTCACATGATATCACTACAGTCTCCTTCTTCCAGCATGATTTCATCATGAAATCCTAGTCTCTTAAATAGATGAGTAAACCATTTTAATTACATCCATCAGATTTTGCTGCTTAATCTCCTTTGTCAATTTTCCCGCTTTAACCTTCCTTGGTTGATGTGTCAGTAACATGTTTTGTTTCAATCCATTAGATCTTCTTCAAATTATGTTAGTCATTGATCTTCGTAATAAACATTATCTTCATCTTTGATTTCAAGGTACTTTATAGCTCATCAACTTCCATTGGCTAAACTAGTCATTTAGTTATTTTCTTCTGCTTGGTTAACAAAGAAATGTGTTGGTGAACACAAGCTCGATTTATACTATGATCAGTATACACTACACTACATCAGTGTATACTTAAATGGTTCTTTAACTGACAACACTGCCTTGTGCATTTTGCTCTTTCCTTCATCATACATGAATGCAACATAATCAAGTCAATAACATAAGGTCATAGACTCATTCATAAGTTACCCAGTGTATTCCTTATCCTTATCTATCATATCCATCTTCCTCATGTAGATATATTTGTTCTTCATCTATTTTCTTCTTCCTTCTACAGATGTTTGGGTATAGTAACTTACAAGATAAGTACTGTCAAAACTAGTTGACATCAATGACAACATATTACTGATTTAATCATCTTACATATCTAATCAGCAACTCAGTGATCTTAAATCACAGATCTTCAAGTCATACAATGTATTCAAATTAGTTGTAGTTCATCAGTGTTCACCAAAATGAATAAGGTGAACACACAAGATGATACAAAGGGAAATCTAACACCATAAAAGAAAAAGAGTAAGCTCATCGGGTTCACCAAAATGAATAAGGTGAAATAGTATCCACCCTAAAATGTATGGGGGAAAAATGAGATCTACTTCTAAATCCAAATTCCCAAAAGAGAGATCCAAATTGATCTACCAAAAGGTTAATGCACAATTGAATCAATCTATGAAGAATATGAAAGAGGAAGAAAACCTTATATTTCCCTATGGATAATATGTTCTTGAAATCTGAAATAATTAAAAGGCAAGTACTACTCAAAGTAGGACATATCTGGAAAATACTGATTTCTAATGTCTGTGTGCAGTTTTAGGCAATTTTGCAACCTATTTCAGACTAGAAATGTCGAGACGAAGAAAACCCAGAAAACTTTTATCTTTCTGACAGTAGGTAGTCTTTGACCTTGATAAAAGGTCAAGGGATACATTAATATTTTGAAGGTTGACCTATATTTTGTTCGTAGATCTTGGAAGTTCGTCGAAAAGGGTATCCAAATCCAAGCTCAAATCCACAGTTCTACACCTGTACCTACAAGAAAAATAAGGTTTTTGTTGTTTTTTTTAGGGGTTTGCCTTGGTCAAACCCCAATTTGGAATCAACCTTAATATTGAAATTGAAATTGAGAATGCTAGAAAGTAGTAGAAGTAGATCTAACAATGAAGCTATGTAATTCAATAGATATGCAATTGTATTTGAAATGTTATCAAGTATGTTGATATGAAAGCTTGAACATAACAATGTCAAATGTAAATCAAAACCATGAAACTAAATGCAAAACCTCCATGTTTGTATGCTTGGAATCCACCTTGAGGGAAGAATGAATGGATCTAGAAGATGAACAAAGGATCTTGAAGGAAGATCACACCATCATGATGGCTAGATCTAGGGTTTGAATAATGAATCTTGCATGCTTGAGCTAAATCCCTTCAAAGGCTTGAATACTTGAATCCTTGATCTTCAATGGAGAAGAAGACTTGAATGCTTTATGAAATGCTTACTTGATCTTTCTTGAGAACTTGAGTGCTTGATGGCAAAAGGAGATGTGAATGATGGATGAATCTTCTCACAAAATTTGATGGAGAAAATGAGAGAGGGAGGCTTCCTTTTATAGTGATATAGGGCACAAACCTCTAGAGAAGGTCGACATTGGGGAATTAAATCCCAATTAACCTTAACCCCTAGAAATGGACCCATATTAAATGCAATTTAAGGATTTACCATTTCAAAACCTGAAATGGCTGACCCGGAAGCAAGAAAACAAATATCTCTAAAACTTGACATCCGAAAATCCTGGGATCCTGAAATTTGAAATCTGGGTCAAGGACAAGGTAGACCCCACCCTAGGTCATCCCTAACCTAGGTCAGGGTCAAGGTCAACTTTGACCCTCAAGGTCAACTTTGACCTTGAGGTCAAAAACCTCAGGACCTCAATCTAGAGTGCTAGGAAATGTAGAAATATACTAAAAATAGAGACAAAGAGAAGCAGAATGGGCAGAACAAGTCAGATCCAAGCAAAGGGCTGATACAAAGTGCTTGACATGACCCAGACCACTCACATAGAGGGCTAAACACTCTTAACATGGAAGTGCTTCCATTTTAAGATGATACAGTAGGATAAATAGAGTTGGATAGGTTGACCTTTGCGAAGGTTGATGTTCAATAGTGAAAATGGGTCTCTAATATAATGTATTAGCCTAAGTTTAATTATTTCTCATAGTTAGTTGTGTAGAATGGACGTCTCCCTTGGGAAAATCTTCAAAAAAGGGGGTTTCAAGGGCCTTCAATTTGTGTTTTCTGTCATAATAGTGAAGAAAGTACATCTCACCATTTCTTTCAATGTTCTTTTGATCGAGATATTTAGCATTTTTGGTGGAATTCTTGGAGGTATTCTTGTTTTCATGCCACCTCTCTAGCGGAATTCTAGATTAGTCTTGGAAGACCACTGACTAAGACTTGCTTCCTCCATATTGTATAGGATATTGGGTCAAGTTTTATTATTTGGAAATTATGGCTAGAAAGAAACCATAGAATATTTTAGGACAAGAATTTGTTGGTAAAACAAGTGTGGTTGTGAGTTATTTACATGATTCAAGAAACTCTAATGGCTAAGTGTGATATTTACAGGGATGTGGCCTCTGATGGGTTACCTATTAATCAAAACTTAAATATCTAAAGATGGTCATGGAGATTATTTTAGGAGAACATAGACTAGGTTATGACATGTTAATAAGAAATTTTATCAAGATAGTAAGTGGCCTCCTTCATAGTAGGGTGTTCTTAAGATCAACATTGATGGGTCTTTCAGAGGAAATCCTATTTAGGTGGGTATTGGAAGAGTTGATAGGGTTAATTTGGGGAATGTGATTTTCCTCTTTTCCATGTATCATGGGAAAAAATATAATAACCTTATGGAGGCCCTTTTTGTTCTCTAAGATTTGGATAGAGGATGTTCTCTTGTATGGAGCAAGATTATTTATGAGTTTGATTCTCAAGTAGTAGTGGATATGCTAAATAAGTAGGAGGTAGAGGATATGGAGTGGCATCTGGCCTTAGTGGGTAGAAAAATTCTTAGTTTAAGGGAATCCTTTGATTCAATCTCTTTTTTCTATATTCCCTAATAATGGAATATGGTTACTAATTATTTCGATAAGTGGGCCTCTATATGACTGGATGGGTGGGATATTACAGAGTGGGGTTAGCTACCCCTAGAGTATACTAAAGAATTTGAGATTAGTACAAAAGATATGATGACCTATTTGTATCATGTGGGCTTGAATTGGCCCTTTGATCTATTTTGTTATTTCTGATTCAATAAATTTTTACCCCTCTTTTTTAAAATATAGAGAAAAAGTGGTAAATTATTTAAATAAATAAAAATTATTTAATCAATAATAGAAGGAAAGGGGGCATGTTAATGGGTTTGACTTGGCTAATTTAATCTCAGAGGACCACAAAGGTGTAGAATAGATCAAACTAGAAGAGGGATGGATCAAAGTGAATATTGATGGGGCTTCAAAAGGAAATCTAGACTCATTTGGAGTTGAATATGTGGTGAGGGATAGGTCAGGTAGTATCATTGCAATTGGTGCCAAGAGACTGTAGGAAAGGACAGATAAAGAAGAAAAGGTTTAGGTAGCATTGCAATTAGTTTACATGGTCAAAAAATGACCATTACAAAATTGCACCTAGAAGGTGATTCATTGATTATTATAAATACAATAACCAACGGTGAGATTATAGCTTGGAATTTAAATAAATATGTCAAGTTAATTGGTGGAAACACACTGGAAAACAAGTTGTCAAACATGGTGATGTATATGAATAAGACACAACTGGAGGATTTTTGGGCAGATTTTTTAGATTTAAATCTTGAGTATTTTTATTATTTTTACATCATTGATGGCAAGTTGAAATCATGAAGTGGTATAAGAAGTAATGAGCCAATCGTAGATATAAAGCCTTTTTATGGGAAAGGATAGAAATTATATTTTCAAACCCTATAAAAAAGATAAGAAGGTACAGAGAGGAGAGTACCATGGGGTGGTAAGAGTGGGTTTCATTAGGAATATTTTAGAGAAGCGTTTGAGGAGCGTCATTAAGATTGAGTAGCCCATCTTTTTGCAAATGATCAGCATACTATTAGGAGAGGAATCCATGAAGATGGAACATTGATATAGGGCCAATATGGATATTAAGAACATGTTTTTAGCACATGGAGAGGAAGTAGATAGTAAAGAGGAGGTCAACTGGGTCATGAATGAAATTTTAAGAAAGGAATGGATTAACAAGATGAGATCCATTAGCGTGATGGCTCTATCAAGAAAAGGTTTCTTGGTGTGGCATGTGGATTGTCTACAAGTTGGTGGAAATGATCCATCTCTATTCTTGTTCATCATTTGGAGTGTGTCTAGTAATAAAGAGAATCATAATATGGAAGCTCAAGTGGGATGGGAGGTGTTCAAGGACTTTCTTAGAGAATGGGAAAATGCAAGGTGAGCTTCTAAGAAAGAAACCATGAGGAAAGGTACGAAGACTCATAAATTTTAACCAAAATATTATTGGGTCAATGGTTGTCTCAATAAAGAAAAGGAGAAAAAATAGTAGCTCATTTTTTGTCTATTTAGTGGTCTTTTTTGTATTATAGAAAGTAGCATCTCTCTTTCATTTTGTTTTGTAAAAATATTGGTCTTGTTTGTGTGATGATTCAAGTATAGTGGCTTGATTTTTGGAGGCCAAGGGGTAAAAGTGATTTTTGTGTTACTTCGATGGAAGACTTTATCTATTAACAGGGTTAAGGATTTTTAAAACTATATTGAATATTCAATTATGGCTTTTGTGATTAAAATTTGTTGACAGTTATTTATGAGTTATTGTATAGAGGGAGCTTAGTATTTCCTAGATGTAATTTGGATGGTGATTAGGAAATTACAAAAAATTCCAACTAATAAATTTAGGGTTATAAGTTGGGGTAGTACTCTAGTGGTTTTTCCTTTCTAATACTATGCATATGTAATGGTTTTATTTGATATTAATCAAAAATAAAAAAAATATGTTACCAATCAAAAAATAATAGAAGGAAAATGCTAATGAATTATTTAAATAATAAAATTATTTTATTAATACAGGAAATGTTAGCTAAATTAAAATATAAAAAAATATTTATTAGAAAAAAATTAGTTTAATTAAATATCTAAAAATTATTTAATTAATATGGATAGAAGAATAACGTTAGGGATGACACAATGAAATGAAAATGCATTTATCATTTTTTGATGTCCACAAAAATCACCTTCGCCTCTTGAAGCTCCCTATCCTCCACCTAAAGCTTCATCTCCACCCTCTAAGATTCCTACTCCTCCCCCAACATCACCCTCACATTCTTATCCTATACATGATCTAGTATTCCATCATCTTCCCTAACCAATGAATAATTTATCATTGATAAAATAACTACTATAATTAAAATATACAATTATACAAACGATAGACATGCAAATGTGGAAAAATAAGTCCCACCATCAAGGAAACAAGAAGAAACTCTTTTCAAAATTAATGCTTAAGAGGAAGAACAAATTCAAAGTTAAAAATATGATGGATAATAGTAAGAAAAGGAAGATCAGATAGACCAGATAAATGAGGGAGAGCTTCTAGGGCATGATCATGAGAAAAAAAATGAACAAGAGGAACAAAGATCAAATGAGGATTTTAATAAATCTCTTCAAGGTCAAAATACTCCTTTCACATCAAATGTAGAACATCTCCCAATGTGGTTTCAAGTCACACTATTTAGAAAAGGTAGAGGAAATAAAAGGAGTTGTAAGAGGAAGGCTTTGATGTCTTATATGAAGCCTCCAAGACCTGAAATAGAAAGAAGAAATGGGAAAAAAGGATATCTTCCATAACTATTCACGAATATGAGTATCGAAAGGTTTAATTTACACAAAGATGGTGAATAATACCAAAGAGGAGACACAATCACATGATTACCAAATACAAGATGTGTTTTTGGGAGTTCTAATGAGGGTTGAAGAGAAGCAAGCCCTACAACAGGCTTTGAACAATATCTTCAACCGTATGAAAATGTATGAGAACACTAAGGAAGAGTTGAAATCACAAATTGTGCAAATCAATACATATGTTAGCCATCTTTTGAGGCTAGTAATTCATCAAAACATTCATTAAACTTTCAAGTAGCCTTAATAAAAGATAATCAATGGAAAGATATTAATAGACTCCTCACTTGAGCTACTGAATGGAGAGAAGATCTAGAAACATTAGGAGATGTAAGTGATAAGGAAAGCCATCAAGATTCATCATTCTCTCAATGATGAGGTGATCTTGATACAGTAATGACTAATAGGAGTTCATTATAGTGTAATGATGAGGGAATAGTATATCTCTATTTTCTTAAAAAGTGAAGACCAACAATAAAGAAGAAGATGTTTCAAGTAGTAGTGATTGATAATGAAAATTAGAATAACTAACAACAATGGATAAATGCCATAAAAAATTATATCTTATCTTTTAGGAAAAGTAAAGACTAAATAATGTAGAACTAAGACTTGGCTAACCAAGTTTTATCAAGAGTAGAAGAGTTCATATGAGTCTTGGCATTTTTGGGGGAACTTTTGTTCAACTAAAAGAATCATCGATAAAAGAGAAATATTTTGAGAATTTGCATCAATTAGATAAAAAAATACCTTAATGGTCTAATATAATTCAAAACTGAATTATCAAATGTGAAATTAAAGTTAACAAAAAGTTAAAAAGATCTACCTATTCTCAAAGCATAAAAATTAAATATAAATTAAGAATTTATATCTTGAGGATTTAAGTGAAATGGTAATGTTTTTGTAGATGCATTTTCAAAACCATGATTTGAATAATGAAGTGTTTATTTATCCAAGAATGTGGTAAGGAGTTCCAATTTTGAGTTTGGTCAAAGAACAAAGATGCAGCACCTACCTCCCTTCCCACATGATCTTTAGCTAACAAGTAGTCGAACTGGATTTGTTTGGTATGGCATACACCTTTTTTTTGCTTGTACAACACATGGAATAAGAAGAAAATTACACTTTTAGAAGGTTGCATGAACTTTAGTTCTCATGTGAAGACATGGCAGTGGCTATGCAGCCACGAAAATTATTAAACATACGAAGGGGAAACACTTAGTTTTTTTTTCAAAAGTTTGCAAAAAGTTATATTAAAAAAATGATTTTTGTGGCTAGATAGCCACTACCTAAAGACATTGGGTATTGATTAAGGCCACAATCTTTCCTTTTTTATTCCTTCAAATAACCATGTGTTTTTTCAAGAGTGCAAATATAGATTATCTATTAGTTGGGGTTTAGTATGCATGCAATTTAGTTTCTAGTTATATTGAGTTGAAAATACAAGCACCCTAGCTCACTATGCCTAGATCTTCAATTTTTGGATTTTGAAAAGTTTTGTAAAACCTATATAACATAACATAGGCATTAGAATTAAGGGTTGAATATTCATTTTCTTATAATACAAATAGATGTTCTATAGTGTGTAATATATTGTAGAATGTGATTATTAAAAAATTTCCATGTGTAATTTTTTGTAGTGTGATTATTGAAAACTTACGATCAAATAATCAAACATTTCCTTGCTAGAAATGATTTTTTGATCACATGGTATTCATATGCTATGAATCTACTTTCTCATGGGTTTGATAAGATGGTTGAATCTATGTTGTGGATTACATCTTTATTTTATGTTTGGTTATGGCATTGTAATCTAATAAAATCTCAAAAATATTTGAGTTTATGTATTTCCTTGGATAATTGTATCAACATTATTCTTAATTGTGAGTTTCTTAATTAATAGAGTGTTGGTTAACATATTCAATATTAACTCTTAGAATGAATGAATGAATTTTTCATTGTCATTGTTTATTAGTTAGAGTTTAATTAAGTTTCTTTTCTACCCTATCTCTTTTTTTATTTATGATGATATTGGTTATAATGGATTTATTTGTAAGAAGCACTTTAATTTTGAACCTACTTACAAGAATGTACTTGTTTTAAATTTACAATGCTATAAATATTGCATGCTAACTTATTTTGGGAGGTTTGAAAAGATCTGTAATTCATTCACTTCTAGCTAATATATGCAGCTACTAGAAAAGATTGCTTGCATAACGTCCATTGAGTCATTTTTGATATATTCAAGACCTAACTGCATGAGAACCTTGGAATATTTTTTGTTACTTTTCAAGTGGGATAATCCATATTTACATCACCTAATAATTGTTATGCTAAAACCACTACTAACACATACTCATCTTAGCTTTAAAAAATAAACACTTTTATGTATTGGAATGTTTACTGTAGACACCTAAAAATGTCCCATACCAACAAGCGAAAATTTCACTAACATTCCTCTTAAATTATTAAATAATCTTTATTATTTAATTAATTGTGTTATTCTAACATATTCTAAAATCAAAATCATCATTTCTCCTTAATTCTATAATTAAGTAATTTTAATTAATTACCTTAATTATTAACCATCCAATCAATATTTCATTAATTATTCATCTATAAATTAGTTAAATAATTAAACATTATTTAATTATTCCTTATGTCATTCAATTAATTAAATAACCAAATTTAATTATTATTCCCTCCTAATTATTGAATTTCTGTAATAATTAAATCAAATTATATCTCATATTAAATAAATGATATTTATTTAATTAAAATAATTATTCCCCTCTCATGATTAAAAAAATTATATTTATTTAATTACAACTAACAACTTCTCTCATTAATAAATAAGTAATTATTTATTTATAAAATATCTTCACATGTGAAAGTAAATAATTCTTTTATTTATTTAATCATGATTTATTCCTCCAAAGCTAACTCATATTGACTTTTAGTTCACTCCACAATTCCCTCTCCTAACTATTAAATCCACATTGTTTATTCATCCCTCAACAATCAATTAAGTTTTCAGTCTATATCATCTTAAAATGGAAGCACTTCCATAATAAGAGCATTTAGCCCTCTGAATAAGTGGTCTGGGGTCATGTTAAGTGCCTTGATCAAGTCTTTGCATGTATCTAGCTTTTCCCCTTCTTATGCTTCCCTCTCCACCCATTTTTCACTTCATATCTACATTTCCTAGCATTCTGGGCTGGGGTCCTGAGGTTTTTGACCTCGACCCTGACCTAGGGTAGATTCGACCTTGTGCCTAACCCCCAGTTCAAATTTCAAGTTTTTCTGATTTTCAGGCATCGGGTTTCGGAAAGATTCTTTTTCCCACCTCTGGGTCAACCATTTTAGGTTTTAGAATGGTAAATCCTTAAATTGCATTTAATATGGGTCTATTTCTAAGGGTTAAGGTTAATTGCGATTTAATTCCCCAATGTCGACCTTCTCTAGAGGTTTGTGCCCTAGTTCACTATAAAAGGAGGCCTTCCTCTCTCATTTTCTAATCCATTACATCACATCTCTCAATCAAGTTTTCAAGTGCAAGAAAGTGAATTCAAGCATTCAAGAAAGCCTTCAAGAATTCAAGTGTTCAAGCATTCATCCATCAAGGAGATCCATTGTTAGCCATTGAAGGATTCAATCTCTTTGGAGCCCCCTTGAAGATCCATCCCTCTACATTCATCCAAGCCTCCTCATATACAAAGATCAATTCAAGATTGGTGTTGAAGATCAAATGCCATTGATTTAAGACATCCTACATTCATTCTACATCCATTGGAGCATACCTACTTGTGGATTTGTGGATTTGAATCCTCTACAAGGACTTCAACATAAGCAAGGTGAATTGTTTCATTTGCTTTGTTTATGCACATTACAATTCAATTCAATTTCAAGGTTAATTCCTAAATTGGGGTTTGACCAAGGCAAACCCCCCATACAAACAATAAAACCCCCTTTTTCTTGCAGGTGCAGGTGCAGAATTTTGTATTTGAGATTGGATTTGGATACCCTTTTTGGAAAACTTCTGAGATCTGTGAACAAAATCAAATTCAACCTTCAGAATAAGAATGTAGCATTTGACCTTTTATGAGGGTCAAAGACTACCTACTATTAGAAAGATAAAAGATTTTTGGGTTTTCTTCATCTTAGCATTTCTAGTTTGAAACAGCTTGCAGAATTGCCTGAAAGTACACACAGACATCAGAAATTGACATTTTCCATATTTGCCCTATTTTGAGATTAGTATTTGCATTTCAATTATTTTAGATTTCAAGCACAATTCCATTATAGGAAAATATAAGGTTTTCTTCCCCTTTCATATTCTCCATAGATTGATTCGATTGTACATTAACCTTTTGGTTGATCAATTTGGATCTCTCCTTTGGGAATTTGGATTTAGAAGTGGATCTCATATTTCCCCCATACATTACATCTAATAGAGGTGATGCCATATTACCTCTATTCATTTTGGTGAACCCAACAAGCTTACTCTCTTTCTTTTTGGTGTTATATTTCCCTTTGTCTTATTGTGTCTGTTCACCTTCATTATTCATTTTGGTGAACCTGACATACTTACTCTTCTTTCTTTTGTGGAATTGGATGCCCTATTTCATTTTGTGGTGTTAGATTTCCTTTTATCTTGTTAGTATTATATTTCTCTTTTCTATTAGATCTTACCTGCTAATTAGATTTCAAAAATACAAAAATATTCATGCTTTGTGTGGTCTTAGTTTAGTTCATTTGCATTACATTGGTTTATGAGCTTTACTACTACTAGTCCTACTTATAACATTCCAGTTAGAAGAAGTCGTAGACTCATGGGTGCCTTTGATCCTGAATCTTCCTCTCCTTTCCTTAGGGTCCTGGATGGAAATTTGATTCTTCATGATTCCAATCCTACCATGGAGAAAAACTCTTCTCACTCATCTCATGATGAGGATGATGCTTTAAGAGTTGCTCCTGAACAAGTCCAAAAACTTTCAACTGAACTTGATAAAATGGGTAATTGGCTTATTCAAGAGAACTATAATCAAGATTCTATTCAAGCTATAGAGGCTCTTAAGAAAGTTCTTTGTGATAGTGATCAAGGTGTTAACATCTTGCATGGTATTACTCACCTCGTGCATTCAAATGTTAAACCTTTAGCTCAAGAAGCTCAAGATTTAGGGTTGATAACTCCTATCACTAGTGTAGAACCTCCTAATCCTTTACCTAATATTCCTACCTATACTCCTTCTTTGGTGACTATGACAGTTCCCTCTATTCCTATGAGTGTTCCTCATGTGTCCCTTCCTACATCACAACCTTCATATCATAATGTTCCTTTTACTTATTCCAATCCACTTCCAACTATAGTTCCTAGTGTTCCTCCAGTTGTGTCTTTTATTCCTATAGCTTCTTACACTCTACCTAGTGTGTCTAATGTTGCTATTCCTCCTATTTCCTCTAATGATTCAAAAATCATCAGTTTGGCTCAAACTGTGTCATCCCTACAACAATAACTTTCTTCCTTAACTCAAAACAAGTTTAGTATTCCTACATGTGATATGGGAAGTCCTTTTTCCTTGGATATTATTCATACTCCTGTTCCTCAGCAAGGTGATATGCCTCATCTTGAGAATTATAATAGAAAAGGAGACCTTGTTCATCATGTTAAAACATTCCAAATCCTTTGTAGTGATTATGCTCATGACCATAGGATTTTAGCCAAACTGTTTGCTAGAACCTTTCGTGACAAGGCCTTACAATCATATTGTTCCTTGCCTCCTTATTCTATTGATTCCTTTCCAAAACTTGCTAATGCCTTTATTCAACAATTTCAAAACAACATTGGCCCACAAGTGTCTTTGATTGATTTAATGCATTGTAAACAAAGTGCTAAAGAAAAATTAACTGAATTTATTGGTAGATTTAAGCATTTGCATGCTCAGATTTCCTATCATGTTCCTGATATTGATATTCAATGTATGTTTATTTCAAATTTGCAAAAGGATATTAGAGATAAGATTCTGCTTACTGAATTTACCTCTTTTCAACAACTTTGTGCAGTGCTTCATCATTATCAATTACAAGTGAGTCAATTTGAGAGAAACACTCCAATGGCTCATGTTCTAGTTAATAAGAGTGATGTTTCTCCTAATCCAAAAAAATTTCAAAAATTCAACAACTATGTCAAGATAAACAATCAAGCGAATGTAGTTGCTGATCAAGTTGTTGTTGCATCCCACAATGCCACTTCTACATCCACTTCTTTTTTATTAAATCATACGTTTACTCCTCTTTCTAAATAATTACATGCTATTATGAATAGGTTGTTAACTACTAATATGATTACTTTACCTCCTATTCGACCTCTTTTACCTGCTATGATTGCATCTAAATCTTTTGATCAAAATGCTTTTTGTCAATATCATCATCAGAATGGTCATGATACTAACAAATGTTATTCTTTAAAACATAAGGTTCAAGACTTAATTAACTCTAATGCCTTATATGTTGATAATCTTGATGGTAGTGGAAACAAATATGTCTCTCCTCCGAATCAAAACTTTCAAATCTATACGAATCCTTTACCTACACATGATACTAATACCATTGCTCAGCCATCTGCTATGGAAATTATGTATGATTCAAAGATGGATGATCTCAATCATGTTGTTAGTCAAGTAGAGCATGTTGGTCAATCTGTATCTCCACCTCAACCTAAACCTAAACCTCAAGTTCAATCTCAACCTCGACCAAAACCTAAGCCTAAATTGAAAACTCAACCTAAACCTCAACAACAACCTAAGAATAAAAGACCTCTGGAACTTTTGATTACCTTTGATGACTCTGAGACTATTAAAGCTCCTAATGGTCCCCTTTACATTTATACTAGGATTTCTCAAAAACCTACTCGTGGTTGTCTTGTTGATCCTACATCCTTAGTCAATGTTATAACTGAAGAAAATCTTTTTATGAAAAGCTTACAACATGATTCTTATGATACATCAGATGTGTGGATTAAAACTTGCAATGGTTTTCTTTATCCATCATTTGGTTCTATTACTTTACCGATTGAACTTTGTGGAAAAATTGTGAACACTACCTTTGTTGTGGTTCCTACTTCTGATCCACTTCAAGTTAAGCTAGGTTTGCCTTGGTTAAATTGCATGCATGTTGTTGCTTCACCTATCCATAAGTGTCTTAATTTCATTCATGATGAAGAAGTGAAGATGGTTAATCATATTTTATATCAACCTTCTAGGCCTAGAGATTGTGTTGCTCTTGATTTCTTTTGGCCTTCATTACCTAATTCATGTCCTTCTCGACCTGATAATATTTTTCATTCATATCAAGCCTATAAACATCATAAGATTCTTGAATTAAGCATTCCTCCCATGGATCTTAATCATGGTCTTTTTCCTACACCTTCTATATCTCCTTTAACTATGGCTTCTAGTTTGGTTAATCAAGTTCCTTCTATCGATCTTCCTAAAGAACCTATCAAAGATCTTGTGATTGTTTCTCCTATTCCTGATCATCCTAGTGATCTTCCTAAAGAACATGTGAAGGATCCTACGATTGTTCCTAGTTCTCAACCTATTTCAAATAAATCAAAATGTAATCGATCTTCCAATGAACATCATAAAAAGCATCATGCTCATGCTAAAGCTTGTAATTTTGTTCTTCAAAGATCTCTACCTTCTTTGGATAAATCTATGCATGATGTGTTAGAAGAATTTGTTCCTAATAATGATGTTAAGATGCATGATTATGATGATTCTATTCATATCTTGGATCCTATTTTGATTAATTTGGATGAAGAAGATACTCTTGATGATACTGATGATATTAATGATGAATATGAGACTATCAACATTGACATTTATTCACCTAATATGCTTTCATCACAATTAACTCTTACACCTAGTGTCGAACATTGTGATTCTCAAGAGGATCCTTGTTTGAAACTGGCTATCATTCCTACTGTGTTGGATATATTCCCTCTTGCGAGTTACCCACCTTCCCTAAATGCTATACAATGAGATGGGGAGAGTAGGTGGCATGCTTGATTGGCTTGTCCTTCATGGTAGCTTTGTTGTGTGTTTTCCTATTGTATTGTGCTTCTCCCATAATGTGTTTGCTAAATGTTGTTAGATTCTTTTATACGATCCTTGTTACTCAATTGGTACAAGGTGATAAAGGAATTGAAACTGTTGTTCAAATTCCTCTATATGTATCTCTATTCTTCTATGCATTGTTCAATGTTATGTTGTAATTGTGCTATTGTTTGTAACTATTTCCTTGTGTAATTTTCTTGGAATCCAGATGTGGTAGCACTAAATTCTTTTTGGTCTCTGTGTCATGGTCCAAAAATATTCTCCTTTGTATATCTTATGTGATCTTTCCTCCTTTGTGATCATAGTTCTACTTTCTTTGAGGAATGATGTCAATTCAATTGCAATAATATCATATATATATTATCTTATGATCATACTGACCCCATGGTAGATAGATCCCTTATGTGTTCTATGTATGTTTATGTGATATTTCCCTTGATTTGTCTTCATCTGGGGGCATCTCAACATGGAAACATAATCAGTGGAGGTGTTTATGTTTTCATTAAAGCCATTGCTCCTATTAAAGTGTCAGCAATGACTTTAATGTGGGGGCATACGGTCTGCTCACCTATTGCACACATGCACTTTTTGATATGCACATGTTTTTCAATATACTTTTCTCCCTTTTTGGATTAGTAACTAATCCTTAAAGCATGGATTTATATTTTAGGATCTCTTGATCCCTCCAGTTTCAAATATACATATATTTTGATCCCTTAAGGTCAGAGGTGTCCTTAAGACTGGATCCCTTTTTTTTTTATTCTTATGGAATAGAATATTCCTAAGGATGAATCCTTGATGGGTTGACTAGTGAGTAGCCACATTCACTAGGTGATTCAATTCCATCTTTCCAGTTGCATCATTTCCTTGTGTGGTTCACAATGGGACATAAGTTCTCATTGGGTGAGGTAATCACACACTCTTTCTCTCTCTAGAGATGTCTCTCTTATTGTGATCTGGGAGTCGACAAAGACTTGAGTCCCTAGGGGCTTAAGGTTTCTCTTTGTCCCTTGGATTATGATAAGATTATCTTTTCATTTTGATCTCCTTTACCAAGAGTTCACATCGAGTCCATACTCTTGCTAAAGTGGGGGCTTAATGTATCATCTTAAAATGGAAGCACTTCCATGATAAGAGTGTTTAGCCCTCTGAGTAAGTGGTATGGGGTCATGTTAAGTGCCTTGATTAGGTCTTTGCATGTATCTATCTTTTCCCCCTATTCTTCTTCCCTCTGCACCCATTTTTCACTTCATATCTGCATTTCTTGACATTCTGGGCTGGGGTCCTATGGTTTTTGACCTCAAGGTTAAAGTTAACCTTGAGGGTCAAAGTTGACCTTGACCCTAACCTAGGTTAGGGTTGTTAGAAATAGGGAATACTGAGAGGGGGGGGTGAATCAGTATTCTACAAACTTTATATTTTTCCCAATTATGGATATAACAGATTATCTTTATACATGCATAACATAAGAAGCTAAACAACATGCATAGCAATAAAACTAAAGAACTCATAACACATTATTTGTTCTCGAGGAAACCCTAGCCAACAAAAAACCCCGGTGGGGATGGTACCCACAAAGATCCACTAATCAAAAGTATCATGTTAAGGATGTTGACCCTGTTACGAGTCTATTACAAACATATAATGTATCAGTCCTGATTAAGGGACTATAGGCCTTGTTAGAAGCCTTAACCCTGTTAGGAGTTGGTAGTACAAAATGTGATTACCAGATGAGCCCACTACCCAAAAAAGTAATGTACAACATACACTGATTACAAAAATAGCTTAAGTTACATAACCTTATATTGCTTGCATCAATATCTCTTCATTACTCTTTCACTATCACTATTACATATGCATCATATATTTTGCATCATGTCATTACTTCATTACATCACATTACTTCACTATAATACATATCATCTTTCCTAATTACAATTACATTTGTACAAATTAATTTATCCAAGATTTAACATCTAGGATGTCATCCCTTTATATTATTAAGTCATTATTTTGATAAACAAAATAATCCCTTAACTCTTTACTAATTCTGCCTTCATATTCTGTCCTGTCGGCTTGACACTGTCTTCGGTAAAACTGTCATAACTTCTTCTCTACATGTCGTACTAACTTGCACTCTGAGATGGGTGATCAATAGTCATCATAGAGTCTATGTTCAAGTGCACAAGCACTGAACTTACTCCAATCAACATCGCAAATAAAAATTGTGTCCAAGTTCACTAGTAAAAATACTGTCTCATACTTAGACAATTTTGCAATGCGCTATGTCCTACTTGCTCTCTGACTTGTGCAATCTTCATGTGGATCATATGTTTCCATAATGACAACATCTATGTAATCAACTCAGCCAAATTTCCAACAAGGGTTGACCTTGTCCCTGACCCCCAGTTCAAATTTCAAGTTTTTCTAATTTACAGGCATCAGGTTTTGGAAAGATTCTTTTTCCCGCCTCTGAGTTAGCCATTTCAGGTTTTGGAATGGTAAATCCTTAAATTTAATTTAATATGGGTCCATTTCTAAGGGTTAAGGTTAATTTGGATTTAATTCCCCAATATCAGCTTTCTCTAGAGGTTTGTGCCATAGTTCACTATAAAAGGAGGCCTTCCTCTCTCATTTTCTCATCCATTACATCACATCTCTCAATCAAGTTGTTAAGTGCAAGAAAGTGAATTCAAGAATTCAAGAAAGCCTTCAAGTATTCAAGTGTTCAAGAATTCATCCATCAAGGAGATCCATTATTAGCCTTTGAAGGATTCAATCTCTTTGGAGCCCCCTTGAAGATCCATCCTTCTACATTCATCCAAGCCTCCTCATATGCAAAGATCAATTCAAGATTGGTGTTGAAGATCAAATGCCATTGATTTAAGACATCCTAAATTCATTCTACATCCATTGGAGCATACCTACTTGTGGATTTGTGGATTCGAATCCTCTACAAGGACTTCAACATAAGCAAGGTGAATTGTTTCATTTGCTTTGTTTATGCACATTAAAATTCAATTCAATTTCAAGGTTAATTCCTAAATTGGGGTTTGACCAAGGCAAACCCCCCATACAAATAAAAAATCCCCCTTTTTCTTATAGGTGCAGGTGCGGAATTTTGGATCTGAGATCGGATTTGGATACCCTTTTCAGTGAATTTCCAAGATCTACGAACAAAATCAAAGTTGACCTTTAGAATAAGAATGTAGCCTTTGACCTTTTATGAGGGTCAAAGACTACCTGCTATCAGAAAGATAAAAGATTTTTGGGTTTTCTTCGTCTCGGCATTTCTAGTCCAAAATAGGTTGCAGAATTGCCTGAAAGTACACACAGACATCAAAAATTCACATTTTTCAGATTTTCCCTATTTTGAGGTTAGTATTTACATTTCAATTATTTTAGATTTCAAGCACAATTCCTTTATAGGGAAATATAAGGTTTTCTTCCTCTCATATTCTCCATAGATTGATTCGATTGTGTACTAACCTTTTGGTTGATCAATTTGGATCTCTCCTTTGGGAATTTGGATTTAGAAGTGGATCTCATATTTCCCCCATACATTACATTAAATAGAGGTGATTCCAATTTACCTCTATCCATAGTCAATTCATTCTTCTAATCTATGCAATCAATTGACTTATTCATGCACTCAATTGAATCATCCATGCAATTACTTAACTCATTGGTCTATTTTGTTAGCTCACCATTCCAGTCAAGTCATCTCTCCGATCTATTTTCACATAGATCAATCAATCTCCCAATCAAGGCAGTCAAGTAGAGTTGAACTCCTACTCACTCTGAGTTCAACTCCTCAATCAAAGTCAATCAACCCTTCAATATTATGGTTGAAACCCCTAAAATCTTATAAATAGCGAGTCTTTTCTCATATTTGGGAGAACCACAATTGCTTTGAATTCTTATGCTAGCATGATCTTGAGCTCAATTCTAAAATCCCACATTGCATGAGAAGGAGAACACCAAGGAAGGATTTATGGCTTTCATATTTTATGTTTTGGATTGATTTCATAATGTTTGATTGATTATGCTATTGTTTGTCTTACATCCTTTCTTGAATATTGGGAATACTAATTGCTCTAACAATCTCTTTTTGGTTGAGATTTTATATGTTATTGCAGGTTTCTATTGATCCCCTATTACCCAATTACAAATGGTGAACTCGACATGAAATTTGTTCATATCATTCAAACTGCTGTGAGTATTTTTATGAAGTTTATTTTGCAAATTTGCACTAATATAAGGAGGCAATGGTCCAAAATTTAAAAAAATTGGATTTTTTTAATTTGTTTCATAATTTTTTATGATATTTCATAAAAAATCAATTTTGGGTACAAATCAGCATATTTCTTTGAGACATTTACATTTTTGGAAACGTCTTGAAATTCTAAAGGGGTCTATTCTCTCTGATTTTAATTTTGTTGAAAAATATTTACAAAAAAAATATATCTATTAAAATTGGTATTTTCTAATAAAATAATCAATTATACTTTGAAAGTTTTGTTTCAGGTTGTTTTTGACATAAGGAATTTATAGTAAAATAATTAGATTTTTATGGTTTTTTTCATTTTTTTATAAACTTTTTATGATATTTCATAAAAAATTATTTCTAGACACAAATCAACATTTCTTTTTGAAAAAGTTACATCTTTGGATAGGCCTTGAAATTCTATAGGGGGTCTATTCTCTATAATTTTAATTTTCATAAGAAATATTTTCAAAATATATATTTGTATATATATATATATATATATATATATATATATAGAGAGAGAGAGAGAGAGAGAGAGAGAGAGATCTTTGAAAACTTCTTTTTATGTGCAGGTGCAAGTGAGAATCGCTTTATCAAAAATATTGTTTTAAAACAATAAAATAAGTTTTCCTTCTCTTCTATCTAAAAGCTCATTCTCTATTATAAAATGGCACATTTTCATTTTTGAAAATACGCACTTGATGTAATGCACTTGGCCATCAAAACACAAAAAAGTCAAGATTCAAGAACCCGTAAAGTAGATAAGAAGAGAAAGGGAGATAAAATAGAACAAGATACCAGCTAAGATACAAAGAATCAATGCTTTGGAGATAGAAATCAGAGAAGAAGAAGTTATTGACACCTATGTGGACAAGGTATGAAGAATTTCTAAAAATTTCAATTGTCACGACATTAACCTTATTTCTAACAAAGAGTTCCAAAACTAATTGCTAGGTTTTTTCAATACTAACTTTTCCTTTTAGCATATGGCTTCGAAGTGGGTTTTAATCTTGTTAATCTAAAATTGATTCATCTTTCATTTTGGTACTTCAAAATGAACAATGCATGCTCAAACATCATAACATCATACTTTGTTTTAGTGCTTAAAATTGACGTGTAGTTAAAAATCTAACAAGGCAAAGGACATTTGAGATTGGTGTAATAAAATTAAACAAGGCAAAATACATTTAGACTTTGGTGCATCTAAAATTGGACAAAACAAATCTCATTTGGTTTGGGCTTAAAATTGAACTCGTGTGCTTGCGTGGATGATAGTTCAGTTCACATTTGACTATTTGTACTTAATATGATAAATTTGTGTTTGGAGTTCTTAGTGCACTTGCACAATCTGTTAGATTAGCAACCATTTTTATTTTAGAGAGGCTTGTCTAGAGGGTTCTATTAACCTATTATAGACGATGACCTCAAACCATAAAATCTTTTTGGTTGGTATATAAATAAGACTCTAAGAGAACTCTTGTCTTATCTCCTCAAGCTCAGGTGAGGTGTTTTGATGATAGTCTAGACCAGGTGAATTATCCCTAGGTATCCAACATGGTCAACTAGGCTCTTAAGTGAGTCACACGCATACAAACTAATTGGGGAGATTCTACGGAACTTACTATAACCTGTTAATTAGAGGCCACCTTATTTATCTTTGAATATTTGTCTTCTTATAGTGCAAGCTGAGGCTGAAAAAGAATCTCCCCCCAAGATTCCCATCATATATGTCCCAAGTACATTGTGTTGTGAAAGATATCTTCATTAACATGACAATAATACTGAAAAAAGGTGATAAAATAGACACCTCCAAGGAATTATTATCTCTAGTTGTGTGGCACTTATGTTGTGTGATCTGGAAGACACCTAAGCAATGGGCCTATAATATTTCACATGAAGCCAAATTTGAACATAGATTAAATTGCATGTATACTACATCCATTGTGATTCACTTCGTAAAAACTTGCATCTTGAAAAAGTTGTTAAAAATACATAGATTTTTTATTTTCAGTCAATCCTGCAGCTACACAATAATTTTTGAGTTTGTGAGTTTGGTCCTACAATAGTTATCCCACACTATTGGTCCTACAACATTTTTCCTACAACAAGATTGTTCCTAGAACATGTTTCCTACAAGACTTTGGTCCTACAATAATTGGTCCTACAACATTTTTTCCTAAAAATATTGTTTTCTACAATAATTGGTCCTATAACATTTATACTACAAGATATGCCCTACAACAATTGGTCCTACAACATTTTTCTTACAAAATTTGTCCTACAACAATTGGTCCTACAAAATTTATCCTAAAAGATTTATCCTACAAATAATTGGTCCTACAACATCTGACAAACATTACATCTTGGTTCCTTTTGATCAACATACTTAGATAGACATATCTTAGAAACTTTCATTTTGCATAGTCATCATATTAGTCTCAAAATCCAAAATCTTAAAAACATAGCTTGCATATCTTAGGGATAAAGTATTGCACTTCCTAGAATCATTTTTTCAAATTTGAGGGATCATTTTCCTAGGACATTCCTATAGTGGTCTTGCATTTTAGCTTTGAATTCTTAGGACTATATTTATATACTGGCCTCAGCACAGGCACCTTGTCATTTTGGTTAATATTTATCTTAGACAAACACTATTACTAGAATTTATCACTTTTTGTCCTACCTTTTGGTGTCAAGATAATCTTCATTATCATTTGGGTCTTTTCTTAGAGGGTTTACCATTAAAGTTTCTAGAATCTCTCTTAGGGTAAGGTTCTTACAACTTAGATGTCATATTTGATTATTTATTCCTAGTTTTCATTATCATCCCATATAAAAAAAAAAAGATAGAATTTGATTTCCTTAGTTCTCTTTCATTCATCATAGACTTACATACCTTGAACACATGATTGAAGAAGAGTAAGGAAACAATGGAGTACAATCAAATCCTTGACCATGATCCCAATCAGGAAATTGAATTTTCACCAAGAACATTGTCACTAAACTACAACAATCCTAAGACATTTTTGTGCCATGAGAAAACACCAGATGATAATTTGCAAGTACATGAACTCTCCCCTGAAGAAATTAGAGCTAGATGCATGAAAGAAGAATTTGATGAAGCCCTAGCTGATAAGGAGATGAAATCAATCTCAGAATCCATGATAGAGGCTGACCCAAAAAAATACCTTCACATGTTTATACAAAAAGGTGATAAATTACTAGTTGGGTTTGACACATCTACCATAGTGGAAGACATACATGTACCACCAGCTTGGGTAGCCTCATTGACACCTATACCAATAGTTCAGTCCTTGCATCCACCAGTTCTGTGAAAAATTATTCCCAGGTCACCACATCTTCTAGTACCCTAGGGATCTAGTACACCAATCCCTTATTTTCCATTTTTCCATCTGCATCTACTACACTCACTACCATATAAAAACCATATATATTGTCCTTGACTCATCAAGCAATTATTTTACAAATAATGGCAGAAAGTTCCTCCAACATAATTCCCCAACCTAAGCAGGGGCTACCCCTATTGGGAGAACCTCAACCAAAGCTTTCTAATGTTTCTCTACTAGGTTTCCCTTCAAATTTAGGACAACCCCAAATCAGTCAAGGGGCACCTCCGACTAATCTAGATTACTTGACAATGTTTTCTATTTTCATCCAAAAAATAATGGCAAATGGGCCTAACACTTCCCATCTTATATCAGTACCTCAGAATAATCTTGTACCTTAGCATATACTAGTACCTCAACAAAATATATCATCTCAGTACATTCTAGTACCCCAACATAATCTCATACCTCAGCAAAACCTAGCATCTAAGTATGTTCGAGTACATCATCACAATCTAGTACCCCAACATAATTTGCTACCGTAGCATAATCTATCATCCCAATACATTCGAGTACCTCAATATAATCTAGTACCTTAGAAAAACCCAACATCTCAATACATCCCAATACCTCAATACACCCCAACATCTCAGCATGTTTCACCACCATGCATACCTATAGAATCCCAAAATAGTGAAGGCCCATTTGTTGACCCTAATGCACCACCTACTACATCAACACCCACTTATTTACTTGCTTAATAGTTACAAACCCTTTAGTAGAAGCTCATAAATCTACAAACAGGTGCTTCTAAAAGGTCTTACACCATAACAAACCTTATTCCTTATACCTTTGAAATGACACTACATATGCCACCATTTCTAACAAACTTTTCCATGCCTAAGTTTGATAGGTACAAGGAAAAGGGTGATCCCCACAATTGTATAAGAGATTTTTTCATAGCTTGCATGGAAGTTTCTCATGATGATACATATATTATGAGATTATTTCCACATACTCTTAGTGGTACCACCATGGAGTGGTTCTCTAGACTCCCTCCTAGGATATGGACATGGAATGAACTAGCATAAAAATTCATATCGCACTATTCACATAACATTGTCATGGAAGTAACACTGATGGATCTTTGAACTACCAAGAAATAGAATGGAGAGAGATTTTCCTCTTTCCTACAACATTGGATAAATATTGCCTCTAAGGAATCCTTCCATTTTCTAGCCAAAGAAAAGATCACATGTTCATTGAAAACTATCAGTTATACCTAATATGTGAGCTTAACTCATAATACATTGAGACCTTTGAAGAGATAGTTGAGGAAGGGATAAAAACATAGATATCCCTCACTTTGAAGGGAATTATCAAAGATACTAGTACTCCATCACCTTATGAAAAAACTAAATACTGGTCCAAAAAGAAGAACATGACAAATGATGAGGTTATCAATGATGAAATGGCACAACCAATGCTACGTGCGCTAGCACAAACACCAATCCAAAATACCCAACCAAAAAAAATAATCCACAACATTAACAACATAGCTCCTAGGAAAAATCTAGAACAAGCATATACTACTAACCAACCAAGTTATGAAAGAAGGAGACCTACTCCTCAATGATATTTTACACCTCTTGTAGAACCTATTAGAGTGGTGGTTTTCATTGCACCAAAAGATTGACCTATCAATGCCTAATACAACCACTAGACTTATAGAACACAAGAGGAAGTTAAGCCATATCATGAATCTTGAAGGGGAATGTTGGCAGTTAGTCCAACAATCCCCCCCATCAGCATTACTCAAGGAGATTCAAACTTATGACCAAGATCTAATACCACTTGTTAGAGGGGTGGTTGTCGCTACACCAAAAGATCAACCTATCAATGCCTGATACAACCACTAGACTTATAGAACATAAGAGGTGGTTAAGCCATGTCATAAATCTTGAAGGGGAATGTTGGCAGTTAGTCCAACAAAATCTCTTGAGACAATCTTGAAGAAACTGATACAGTCACACTCAGTCACTTTTCCTGAGATAAGACACTATGAAGGTCCTAGAATACCAACATGGTGGGATAACCACATTAACTGTAACTATCATAGAAAAAAGGGATATAAGATAGCTGGTTGTATTCAACTAAAACAAATTGTCCAAGATTTCATTGACTATGGTGAGATAGAAGTGGTAGCAAACTCTGGTACCACCAACCAAGATCATAAGGTTTTCTGAACCCCATTGATGAATCATGAAAAAGGTAAGGCCTCTACCTCAGGACAAAACAACCAAGAAAACCTCACTTACACTAAGTCAAATCTAGATTTAACCATAAACACCATCACCATCCAAGGTATAGGAATAAGTTCTCCTGTTACCACCCATCATACTGAAACAACTGTATAAGGAACCACATCCAAAGCTATTATACCTAGTAAGTCATTTGTCCCACCATCAGTTCATTATAATATACTAGACCATCTGAAAAAGACTCCAATGCAAATCTTTATCTATGAATAGCTTCATATCTCACCTAACCATAAATTAGTCTTATACATGTCCCTACAACAGTCAACCATCCTAAAAGATCTAGAAGTTAACAAGTTTCAATCCATGGTAGGGTATCTATCCACTTCACATCACGTGGTCTTCTTGAAAAAGATCTTCTAGCACACAAACTATCTCACAATGATCCTTTACATCTAAAATTTTTCATCCACATTCACAAAATTAGATGATTCTTGATACATGGAGGAGCAGGTGTGAATATATATACCCTAAAATTGATCCAAGCATTGGACTATTATGAGAGTTGTGTAGATATCACAAAAGAGATCATAATAAGATCTTATGATGATGAAGAACATCCTTCTAAGGGTGACATAAGTCTCCCAATCAAATTGGATCTAGCAATGCAAGACACTATATTCCAAGTAATAGATCTAGAGTTGGGTTACAACATACTCCTAAGGAGACCATGGATTCATTCCATGTAGACAGTACCATCTACATATCATCAATGTTTGAAATTCCCTCATGATGGAATTAAAATCACTATACCTAGAGACAAAGATCCCTTTATATATTGCACCAATATCAAGGGAGTTATTTCAAATCAAGTACCCAACAATCAAGAGGCATCAACTATCTCTTCTTCTTAGAGTATAAATCCCACAAGTTTGGAAAAATCAATAGCAAAACCCTTATCAAAACTAAAAATCCAAGTACAAGAAAATGGATGTGGAGAATACACCTATGTAGACTTATTTTGTATAGGAAAGTTACCTATCTCACCTAGTCATATGGAAAACCAAGAAAACCTCAAGAGAGGAAGCAGAAACTAACGATTGTCTATCCACCCAAGATTTTCTAAGATGGGGAGATATACATGAAGAGATCATTAAAGACAATCTATCATCCTAATTATATACAAATGAAGAACCTCCAGAGCCCATAATCCTAGTACACAAATATGGAAGGGGTTATATTATAGGCCAAAATTAGGGGTATAATGGGCATTCATGCCTAGGAAATAAAGAGAAAGGAATAGTGGAGCCAATAGCTCCTACTCAAAGCCCAAGGCATCAAGGTTTAGGTTATAGACCACTTGTAGGGGGCATCTCAAATATCTCATTACCAAGTGATATTAACACTTGTGTTTATAATGAATTTGATGCATTTGAGGAGTTCCATATAGACACATACTCTAATGATTATGAGTGGGATTCCCCTTGTACCACAAACACCCTACATCTTGACAAAGCCATTTCCAAACTATTCATACATGATAAACCTACATCTCACAAAGCATGGATTTCACTATTCTGGAATACATATGAACCTTCTTCCTTGTCCTCATTTGAAATCCATGAATCAATAAATGATTCATGTCTCAATATTATAACTAAACTTCTCATATCATCCTTGTAATACCACAAAATTGGAATCTTGCAACCCTAACCAATTTTGTTGTTTTTAGTCTCATTTTATCATCTTTCTGAATCATCGAAGTCTTATTGTACTAGGCAATTGTGTCTTCCTAATTGACTTAATGTCAAATGCAAAAGACCCTAAGTCTACATTAATCACATGCTATATTTAATTCCTAAATATTGACTATAATTGGCTAAATAAACCCTATGATTGATTAATTTAATTACAAAGTCCTAGCACTTTAATTAAATTAAATTCACCCCTTTTAGGTAAAATGCATAAAAAGGAATTAAATAATATTTGGTTTTTGAATAAATATCCTCATGTCAATAATTAAATTTAATTATTTAAATAATTGAGCAAGTTCATTTATGAGGTCATATTTATTTATTTAAATTAGATATTATCTCCAAAATCCTCACTTCAGTTCAGAAAAGGAAACTTTGAGTTAACTGGAAATCCAAAAGTGCAATAAATCAGTTAACTACTCCACTCACTCCAGAAGGCAAACAGATGACTATCTCTCTATAGGAAACTTGCTATTCTGAACTAGACTCTCTTTCAATCTTCACCACTCATCTCATTCAATCTTGACCATCGATTGAACCCAGGATTCTATAAAAGAACTCTTATTTCTCATTCAAATGGATGCAACTTTTCAGTAATGAAGTGTTGTCGCATTATAATCTCAAATTGTTTGCATTCAAGCTCTCATTTTCACTATTTTAATATCATTTTTAGCTTAATATCATGCTTAGATTAATAATGCATTTCATTTTAAATTAATCTTCTTACATTATTCTTAGATTAATTTCATTTCTCATCATCTCTAGATTAATTGTGTACTCTCATTCTAGCTTAATTTCACTTGCATGTTAGCTTAAATCCTCCATTCTAGTGCTATTCTATGGTTGTTGGACTCTCGATTCTAAGAGAAATTCAAAACCCTACCTAGATAGGAGGCAACAGGCCGTCGAATAATCTAGGCATGCAAGATGAATGATCTCATATTCATTCTTGTGTGTGACTAATGAACAATGACTATGTTGAAGTGTATGGCTAAGTTAGAGGCCCATATTTATCATATACATTTCTGGCGCCCACCGTGGTGTAGAATATTCAATTTCTCACCTCATAGATTTTTTATTTTTTGTCGAACTCCATACTCTATCTATACGCCTCTTCTGCAAAATCTCATGCAAAATTTAGTGTTGTATCATGTGAAGTTGTGCTTCTATGATAATTTCCTCATGTGATAAAGGCACTTCATCACGCGGGACAGTGCACTCTCTCACGTGAGATTCGACACCAGTAATTTATAACTTGTAGTTTTCAAGATTTTGTTTCTTTGTTTCATCATATTCTCTATTTTTTTGTGATTTCTTGATTCTATTTTCTAATATAGCTTAATAGTGGGCTGTAGGATGTATTTCAAAGGCTCCTAAAAATATGACTATGCACACTTACTAACAATTTGATTGCAGGATGCTTGACGAAGATCGCTTGTCAAAGTACCTCAAACCCACTCAAACATTTTGTCTTCTTTATTGCTTTCTTCACATAGTTTAAATAGGGCCTTGTTAAAATCTCTTAAGGGTCTTGATAGTAGAATAGGGTAATAGGCTCTTCATTACATGGAAGTGATGACCATGGATGAATCTGAGACCCAAACGCTACTAGAAGGATAGATACCTGGGGAAGCAAGGAAAGGTAACAAATTGATTGGCACACTTGCTAGTGAGGGGATTATGCTCTTCTCTCTTTGAGAGAATTAGAAACCCAAAAGCTTTTGGATCTATTAAGAGAGGATTTATCTCAGTGATGAACTTGTTAGGTGTGTTTGGGTAAGGTGTAGAGGTAGAGGATTATGCTCTTCTCTCTTTGAGATAATCAGAAACTTTGACACTTGAATCCAAACCAAGTTTGAGTCACCTTTAGCAAGCTTGCCAGAAGTTGAACCTCTGGGAATGACCCAAGTGGGTACACACCTTTTGTTGGTGATTCCACCCCACTATAATAAAGTTTCTTTTTTGAGAAAAAGACTCCAAATCCATGTTAATTTCTTTCTCTTGATCTATGATGTCAAACATCTTGAGAAAGCCCTATCTATTATACTAACCGGCGTCACTCCCAGTCCTACTTGCCAAGGGTGTACACTTTCAAGTGTCGGTGTGGCTGAGAGGCCCTAGCCTTTCTTGCAAGGGCATCAAAGATTAATGTGAATAGAAGCTAATTAAACACTCTTTTAGTTAGTTTCCTACCCGTTTCACCTCTGAAAGGGGACATAATCTTTGCACAGGGAGAGGGAAGAATCTCTCCCATAGATTCTCACCATAGGCATGCACCTAGATGTTTGAAGCTGGTATATAAAATTGGCCCTTGCTTCAAGGGTAACCTTTGAAAATATTCTATTGAGTCCTTGGAAACACCAAAAACATGGGTGCTCTCTAGAGGGTGACACGGTTGTGGGAGGTGAACGCATGCACATAAGCTATGAGGCACAGATTTTGTCTTCTCTGCCATTTTCTTTGTAGGGATAACTAAATGTTTGTTTTGAGTCTTAAAACTATCCAACATATTCACACTTTTCAAGACTCCCATGATTCTTCTAAGTTTCTTTATCCTTAGTGGAATTTTTTTCGACTACTGATTGATTCAAAACTGCTTGCTAGTCCAAAAATTTGTGCTTGTTAACGATTTCTTTCAAACATTCAAACTGAGCATTTTGTCAGAGAATAGTCAAAGTTGTATCTCGTAAACTATTCCTATCTCAAAAATCAGTCCAGACTAACTGATTATGTACTTTCTCATATGTTTAATAGAAATTATGAGCATGAGATTTTGGCTCTTTGTGTACTTCTCCATGTGATATTTCACATCTTTACGTGACCTTTCGCCGAAGTCTATTAGAAATCCTATTGCATTTTCCTAGTTTGATCTTGCACTTCCTTGCATGAGTCTGGCATTCCTTCGTGCGAGCCTGGCATATCTTCGCATGAGACTACATTTTCTCACATGAAAGTGTCCCACTATTTTTTAGAACAGTGAACTATTTCCCATCTTTCGGTTGTCTTTCTGCCTGGTCTAGTTCCTGTTTAGGGTCTACCTGCATGTCTTCCTGCTTGTACATAGTCTGAAACTGGATGTCTCAGGTTGAGAACTACGTGACGATCATTTGAACTCAACTTGTCTCTCTATTATCCACTTGTTTACTATGTTATCATACTTTGTGACATGATATTCATCTCTCAGTTGTTCTATCCTTACTCTCAATGACTCATGTCAAGTATATTTCACCTTTTTCACTCTTTGCAACTTTAAGAGACATAGTTCCAAGCATAGTCCTAGTTCTTTCTCACTTCACAATCTTTTTCTATGACTGTTGCAACTTGAAGTAGAAACATATTCCCCTTACACATTTCTAGACAAGGTAGAGGTAGACCTCGCAACTGAGGAAGAGGTCATTCCCAACTGGTCATGCAATCTGAGTGTTGTAGAGGATATTCACATTCCTCCTCATCCGCTACATCTAGAGAGGGGTCATCTCGATCTTTCTCTCCTATCATTCAACTCTCATTCCCTATGGACCTTAGTCAGGGCCGAAACCCATTATTTCAAGAACATCTGAACTATGAAGGGTCATCATCTAAAGCTAACCCTCTTGATACACCAAAGGTCTCCTTAGCTGTGACCTCTTGCTATACTACACACCCTCACACTAAGTTTGTACACGCTACGCACTTGCACACTAGCAAGATGGCAGACCAACATCAAGAGTGTGAACATAGCAGAGCTCATGATCAAGCTCAAAATGAACAAGATAGATTCCAATCCCAAAGCATCTTTGACATCCTTGGTAATGATGATGATGAGATAACCCAACAAGACATTGAGGCTACCTGAGCTAACAAAGGCCTCCTTAAGATGATGGAGATCCTAATGAAAGAAGAGAAGGAGAAATACTTTCTCAAACTGGCCAACCAAGGGGCCAAGTTACCTCCAAACAACAAAGTTGAGACTCTCATGGTCAAAGAAGAGGAAATAGAGACCACTAGACTACAAAAATTAGTTCAAGATATGCAGGACCAAATCAGTCAACTCATGAAGAACAAGGACAAACTAGAAAACCAGTTTATACTACAGAGCATATGTCTGTTCCATTCAATAAGAATCTTTTCATGCCTCCTTTTTCCAAAGGAGTAGAACTTCCCAAATACAATAAATATTTGGGTACCTTTGATCCTCAAGATCACTTGAGATAATTTGGTGCTCTGTCTATGGATTTTATGCATGACCAGGCTTACATCATGCGTCTCTTCCCACGTAGCTTGGGAGGGTCTTCTATGGACTGGTTCTCTCAGTTACCTACTAGAATCAAGTCTTTCAATGAGATTTCTAATTTGTTCCTCCAACATTATTCACACAACATCCAACACTCAATTAACATCTATGATCTTTGCATCCTAAAATAATGACATGAGGAACCTTTCTTGACATTTCTCCACAGATGGAGATAACTTCATACAAAGTATTCTCGTAAGATACCTAAGTCTGAAAAGCTCAACATCTTTTTAGATAATCTTCTTCCTAATTTTGGGTACCAGGTATAGCTACAAGGTCCTTTGACCTTTGATGACATGATTAAACAAGCTATGAGAATAGAAGCATTCATGGTCAAAAAAGGAGAACTAACCCTACACAAGGATAACAAATAGGGGTCCTCAAGCATGTTGGCTTTTAAACTTGTTCCCACACAGTGTCAGGTTTACACTATGATTGACAAACTGGTTAGTCTCCACTCCAAAGTCTGATAGGGAAAAAGGGCCAATTGATGAGGACAAAGAGCATCCTCCTTCTTCTTTGAGCTCCACATCACTCAGGTGGGTATTGCCTTATCTGCACACTCATGACTCTTCTTGGTAAACAAAAGGCCTACAGATAGATTATTTTGGAATAGTTTTCAAACTCTTTTAGGTATCCTGTACCCCAATGAGAACAAGCCTTATGCAATAACCTATTTTCATAGAATGATTCTGAAACCTAGAATGGACCTCCTACTACTACAACCAACATGAAAGCAAAAGCTAGTTCATTTGAATGATTTTAATGTTGGGTTGAAAGGACCCCTGAGATACCCTAAGTCTCTCATAGACCAGTGCCTTATCCAATGGGCAACAGAGTCAAATACATCACTGCAATAGAGGGCTATGAAACAAGAAGACAATACATTCTAATATGTTGATGCCTTACATCAAACATACACCATTAATCAGACCTCACTTCAACAATCCACCTGTGTACCCAGATATGCTATCACCTATTCAAAGGATTTTAACCCTCCCCTTAGAAGAGACCTATAAACAAGCAATACATTAATCAGCATCCACTGAAAGACAAGCATGACATACCCTTGATGCCCCATCTCATACACATCTGAAAACTAATCTTGAACTCAGTTATCTTTGTGAAGACAACTCTATTACAGACACATAGGAAATGCAAATAGAAAGATTAAACATCCTTCATGCTGTAATCAACAAGTTCAAGATTCAAATGGAGATAATCTAATAACAGTACAAATATATTGAATTCTTATATATAAAATAAACTGTTACAACCTATATTATCTTCTCCAAACTAGAAAGGAAAGAGGGAACACCCTATATGCAAAGAAGAAGGAAAATATCTACAGGAAAAGGACCATTCATGGAACTAGCTCACAGAAGAAAACTGGAATTGGAACCCTTCAAAATGATCTTGAAAATCCTTTTACAGGAACAAGGATTGCAACAAACAAAGGATCATTTAGGGAAAAATTAGGTCTGCAACAACCACTCTAAACAAGAAATGAAAGAGTGCAAGAAAAGCCTAGAAATCTGGGAGAATCAGATCACATCTGATTGTACAAATATTTGGCTTCATATTCAAGGCTTACTACAATTACAAATTGAACTGATTTCTTGTAGCAGACAAAATAAAAATTAATGCCAGAGCCAGCAATGGAAAATCTTGCATGTACAGGTCATGGAAATCTATGACAAACATCAAACCCTAACTTCCTGTGTCAAATAACAGTCCTCTATATTTACTTGGCATGGCACCCTAGGATGGAAAAATCAGATCTGCATGGCAACCCATGTCTTCTACATCATTCCCCAACTACAACTGTTCTAGAGAAATCAATTTTGAACAACCCTTTTATCTCATACAGCACTCTACATCAAACCCCAGAGGAAAAAACCCTGGAAAGATTTGAATTTGAAAAATAACGGCAACAAGCTCAAGTTTAAAACATGACCATTGATCAAGCACTTTCCCAAAAAATTGGGTGGTCCTCACTAATTTCCACATAGTCACAAAGCCATTGAAAAGTATCTGGCCACATCAGCACCCTGCAACCAATGAAAACTAAGAAAGTCAGTCTCTCCTGGCAAAAGGTCCCACAACTCATTGACATCAAATTAGAAGGTGGGCACATGATTGCAAGGGGGAAGAATATTCCTTGTGATCAAGTGCCAACTGTTGATTCAAAATTCTCTGACCGCAGGCCCCACTGACAAGTTCCACATCACTAAACCCGTGGCCAATCAAAAATGAACAAATCTGTAACCCCTGGTAGTGGGCCCACCATGTCATTAACCCTTCAGCCAATGAAAAATATGCACAATGGCTCCAACCAATAGAGGACCCACCTCATACTCAAGCCCTTTAATTAGACAGTCAGTGCATGATCTCATAGCATGGAAAGATTCCATGAGATCATGTGCCAGTTGTTGATCTTGAATCTATTGCTAATGTCACCGTAACCTGACTCCACCCTGCCGTATAAGCTACTTTGTCAAATCAAAGATTGCCATGTTGTACAAAGTGGGTCCCTTTCTAAATTATTCTTTAATAACAAGGTCTTGTCAGCCTCCACATAGTTTGAATTTCAACCAATCACAAACATTCATGTCACAATGACATGGTAGTCAAGGAACCACCGCATAGTCAGTAGAAACAAGGTGGAAGATTGAATGGCTGGTGCAAGATCTCAAGGGGGAAGAATATTCCTTGAGATCATGCACCCACCATAGGATTAAAAGGGGACTGAAAGCTGGGCCCACCGTCATGTGAACTAGCGATTGAAAGGAAGATAAACTGTGACGCCAAGTCGCTAGATGTTTTTAGGAACCGCTAGGAAAATAAAAGACCACGTAAACAATGTAATCACCCAATCACTGAATAAAAGTACTAACCACCAGAGAACCTAGAGAGAAAGTGACTGACCATATTCACTAAATTGCTGAATGGTAAAGAGCCATGAAACATTGTTAAGCGATTCAGCAAACAACAAGATGGAAAATGACCACATGCAGAAAGGGGACATAAGTGACCCAAAAATGTAATGAAGAATTAGAATAGGGCCTAGACAAATAAGGTTTTCTCCATCCAATGGCTAGAATTATGAAATAATACGTAGGGTTTCAAGCTAAAGATATTGGAATACATTGCAGAGACCAGAGAAAAATTGTATAGCCATGGAAATTTTTGCAAGTGCTAACAAAGCAAAGACAAAAGTAAATTTGTCAACAAAAACTGGGATGTTGTGAATGATGGATTTGTTGACAACATGACTCCAAAGCCTCTGAAGGCTATTTTTAACCTTACCTCTAGTATGCAAGCAACCAAAGCCACTAAAAAGGCTACGATAGACAATCTGCCACCTTTGAAGTATTCTAGAAGCAAACCTTGGGCCCCTCAACCTAAACATGAGTTCACTTCCCTAGAAGAACCTCTTGATGTGGTTTACAAGACTCTCTTGCAAAACCAAATACTCACTCCTCTATATAACTTGCATCCTTATGACATGCAACCATGACCTACTTGGTGGAATGAATCTACATACTATCATTACCATCAAAACAAGGGTCATAAAACTTCTGGTTGTATTCAACTTCAACATAAGATCGAGGATCTTATCAAAAATGGTGATATTGTTATGGGAAACCACAACAAGAACTTGGATCACCAAACATTCAAAGACCCCTTTCCTCCTCATGAGAAGGGTGATTCTTCCAAGACCAAGAATGCCAACACCAAGGTCAACTATATGTACAGTACCAATGAAAATGTCATTAATATGGTTGAACCTATTGATGTCAAATACTATGATGTGATCACCATCAATGGGAGCGAGGATGCTCCTTGGCCCAAGATTTTGTTTATCCTACAAGGCCCTATGTCTCTATCTTCTAAACCAGAACAGTCTCAGGTTTGTGTGAACATTGTTACCCGATCTCGTGCAAAGATCATTCTCAAAGGTCTTGAGCCTTCTACATCTACACCGAAACAACCTATAGATAAAGTTATTTTTGGCTCTACCAATAAGAATTATAAATTGGTCCTCATGCCTAGCAATGCTAATTACAGCATCCTAGACCAATTGTAACGTACCAACTCTCAGATCACTATCTTTGAGATGCTAAAAAATCTTTCCTGCTCATAGGTAGATTCTTGATAAAGCCCTCACTGAGGCAAATGTCCCTAAAGATCTTGATCTAGACCAGTTTCAATCCATGGTAGGTCACCTAACCTCACCCCACTACTTGTCTTTCTATGAGGAAGATGATCATTCTTTAAGCCATCCACACAATAACCCCCTTCATATTGAAGTCATGATTAGCCCAAAGTACATCCGATGTGTCCTCATTGATAATGGTGTTGGCCTTTACATATGCTCTGGTAGCTTTCTCACCCAATTAGGCTATGGTGAAGATTGTATAGATGCTTGTAAAAATTTCACCATCCAGGCTTATGATGAAGAGGAACAAAAATCTTGTGGGCTTGTTGTATTGCCAATACGAGTTGAACCCATTGAGAGGGATGTCATCTGTCATGTTCTAGACATTCCTCTTGCATACAACATACTATTGGGAAGACCATGGATCTACGAGATATAGACAGTTCCTTCCACCTATCATTAGTGTATCAAGTTCCCATTCCATGGAGAATAAGTAACAGTACCTTCCAATACGAGCTATTCTTGCAATATTCTCACACAACCTATTGATAGCTTTGTCCCAACCAATGGAGAGTCTATTGAATTCTTTAATGCCAAACTCAAGGAAATGGAACAGGCTCTAAAACTCAAGGATACTAGTATGGGGGAGTATCAAATTGAACCTATGTTATCCTTGATAGCTCTACCTCTATCTCTACATTCCTATGGGAGACCCTCTAAGAGTAAGAAAGATTTTGTTGTCTCTCCTCAAATAGTCTATGATGGCACCTTTGTATAGGCCACAATGCCACTAGAAGATGAGGATGAATATAGAGCTATTACAGCTTGGATTTATAAAGGGAGGGACACATCTGAACAAGTCACTCCAACTCGCAACATAGAACATGAACCATATAGTGAAGGCTTCAAGCTCATGAAACACTTCAGCTATAAAGGGAGTGGCTCTATAGGGGTGAACAACAATGGATTTCTTGAACCAATTGAAGCTCCAGGTTGACAAACAAGAGACACTACTAGTTTAGGCTTCAAGAAGATCCCGTTTCATTTAGGGATTAAAAAATTCATACCAGAACTGGAATACCAGTTGAAACCTAAAGACACTACTAAAGCTGCAAACTCAAAGGACATCTCTGATGAGGATACCTTTCCTTATCCTATTCCTCTAGATCTTGTTGCACTCTTTGTACAGCAAGATGATCCTACACCACATGTCAGTAAGGTAGAGATTGATAGTGACTCTGATGACACCACCTCAATGACTCCACTGAAATATGATTAGTTGAGGAAAATACAAATTGCTCATCCTAATTATCAACAAGAATTTTACATGTCATCACCCTTCCAAGAGTGGTTCAAATAGGAACAAATTCAATAAACCATCATTGCTACAAGGGATGAACATGAGTTAGATGGTACAGCAAGTATTGATGGAGTTCCTATATCAAGAATTACTGACTCGCATGAGTATAAGTTTGATTCTCTATCCAATATGACTTCTGACAAGGATGTAGACACTGTACACACATTTGAAAACCTTGTCGATGTAGGTGAAGGGTCTAGTGTTAGGAAAAATGAGTTAGATTCCACCGATGTTAACTTGTCCTCTACTATGGACATGAGGACTCGAATGCATCTCTAGATGAGATTGCTTTAGCTATCAACTTTCTTGTTTGCACTTTTGATGACTATACCATGAATGCACTTGAACCTTTCACTTCTCTTTCACTCCACCATCCTGAGCTCATAAATTGGAACTCTTCCTCTCCATCCAGTGAAGTCCTTATGTTCCAGAATGATTATGCTCTTTCTTTCTACCTTAACATTGTCAAACTAGTAATGTCCTCCACCAGTGAAGATAGTGTCAACATGACTAAGACTGATATCAAGTGTCATAGTCACAAAATAAAAATAAAAAAGAATAGGTACTCTGATGGTGAAAACCACATTGTGGTAGTATCAGAGACAAAAAAAGTAAAAATAAAAGACATATCTGAGGGTGAAAACCTTTCTGAGGTGCCTGAGGATGGGATACTTGATACACTTCCAAGTCATTTTTAGGAGAGATCTTTAGTGTTGATTGATCCAACTCAACCTGTGAACTTGGGCACAAAGGTTGAACCTCAGATTATTCATTTGGCACAGTCATTATCTGCAACAGAGAAAGAATAATTCATCACTTTCTTTATGAGCAAGAAAATTAATTTTGCATGGACATACTCTGACATGCTTGGATTTGATCCTAATCAGATCATGCATCACTTGTTTATTGCACCAGATATTAACCATGTTAAACAAAAGCTCTATAAGATGCATCCGCATGTGGAACACTTAGTCAAGGCTGAATTGGAAAAAATTCTCAAAGCTGGTTTCATCAGAGTAATTGACTATGCTGAATGGATTTCCAACATTTTTCTAGTTTCTAAACATGACAAATCTATCCGAGTCTGCATAGATTTCTGAGATTTGAACAAAGCATGTCTGAAATATGACTTTCTATTACCCAACATTGACATGATTGTGGACATGATGGCTAGTTATGAAATGTACTCATTGATGGATGATTTCTCTGACTACAACTAGATAAAAATCATGCTAAAAGACCAAGAGAAGACTACCTTCATGTGCACTTGGGGAAATTTCTATTGGAATGTCATACCCTTCGGACTTAAAAATGTTGGAGCCACATATTAAAGGGCTGTCACCAAAAAAGTGTGCATTTGGATTTGTGTGTGTGAATTTTGTACCTAGCTATAGACACAACACTTCGGTAAAACATTAGAGGTTAGCAAAAATTGAAATCTGCAAGTAATTTAAACTATGATAACCAGGTGATTTACTGCCTTCTAGTAGGTGTGAGTATGATGTTCTCATATTCAAATCGAGATCAGTGACAATGCAACACCTAAACGAAGGATTTAAGATGATGAAAATAATGAAATATGAATGCAAATTAATCTATATTTTTGTATTTTCTATGCAATAAGAATGAGAAACTGTATGAATCTAAGCTATAATGTATGAAATTGAGTTTGAATGCAGATTTAATCTAAGAAATGCTATGAATGCATATAAAAATATATGATATGAAACTATGAATGCTCAAAACAATAAATGAAAATCTCACAATAGCCTTGATTCGCAAAAGATTGATTCTTCAGTCACAAATTCGCCAGAGTGAGGATGCAATTTCGAGGTGTTGATTGTGAAGAGCTGAGCCTTGATTTTATAGAAATTCAGGGCTTGAGGATGCATTGAGAAAAGCCATAAATCACTCTTGATAAACTCAGGTTGATTTTTGAGTTAACAAGAAATTAAGAATATTTAATTCATAAAATCATGCAAAAGCAGTTTTTATCTCAAAATAGAGCTTTAGTTCTCTTTTTCAACTCATCATCAAATGTTGAATTTTAGAAAGTTTACAAATTGAAATTAGCAACTATTTTAAAGTTGACTGCTTTTGTGATTGTGCATGACTTAATATACATTAATTTAATAAATAAAGTGATTTATTTTCCACTTAACTGATTTTGAATTAAAACAATTGATTTATGGGTTAAACAATTATTAAATCAAACTTTATTCCAATTAAATCATTAAATTTGACAACTTTGATTTTAAATCAATTAAATAAATATCCAATTGATTGTTTGTAGGAATTTTGATTTATTGTCAAAATAAAAATAATATTAATTAGGAATAAATGCAATTAAATCTAATTAAATAATTAAGTGGCAGAATTAAATTAATTAATTAAATATTCATCATATTCAATTAATCAACTTTAGGATAAATAATAACATTTATCGCAAATAATAATAATATCCAATTGATTGTTTGTAGGAATTTTGATTTATTGTCAAAATAAAAATAATATTAATTAGGAATAAATGCAATTAAATCTAATTAAATAATTAAGTGGCAGAATTAAATTAATTAATTAAATATTCATCATATTCTATTAATCAACTTTAGGATAAATAATAACATTTATCGCCAATTAATTAAAGATAATTAGATAAATTAGGAATATTTAGGAAATATTCCCTGATGCAAAATTAAGATAAAATCAATTAGGATTTCAATGTGAAGATGTGCCTTAGGTTAGGACTTTTATATCAATTTCATTCGATGTGTCAATATAGGAGGTTAATGAACCTATAGCCCATTTTTGGGGTATTACATTTTGCCCCTCTTTGAATTACTGTGCAAAGCGTAGTGGTTCAAAGATAGCATGTGTCTGATATATGTATGAAACTGATTTGATTTGAAAGATTAACCGATTCTAAGATAGAAACTGATTTAAAGATTTAAAGATTCAAGACTTAAGATTCAAGATTTAAGATTCAGGTCCTGAATGACTAGAGATAATGTCAACTATAGCAACAATGAATCGGTGATTACGAAAAAGTGTCAAAACACCTGATTCTGAACCTTATGATTGTGAATAAGTGAGTGACTAATTCCAGACCTAAATGTCCTTGTATGAATCATATTGGTATCACATCCTAAACCCATCAGTTATGAAGAACCAAGGAAATGACACTAATGAACTGATAGTTACGAAAAGCTGATACAGTTTACAAAATAGATTTAGGATACTAGATTGCAATAGATTTTCCCTAAGCGATGAGGACTTTAGATGAATCAACAACTAGATGTGGTTGTTGTCTTGATTATTGAGAGAAAGATTTGATTGATAGAATTGAGTTACAGACATTGAATGATGTGCAATACCATGCCCCCTTCGGGATGAAAATTGAAATCTGACAAGAAAAGTCAGCGTTGAATGGTTTAGAAGCATGTTAATTGATTTGAGAAGTGGTTGTACACATTTGAGAATGCATTCTGCATCGTTTAGAGGTCCTGGAGACCAATTTTGACTAGGTTAAACCATGAGTTGACCATAGTTGACCAAGTTGAAATTTTGATAGTTTGATGTAAGATAATCAGTTAAGTTGAATTCTAGATTTCTGTTATGATTGAAGGTCGATTATGCAAGTAGTTAATAATATGAATGATCTCAAATTTCAATTTTGATCCCAAAAAAGGATTCTACTTGCTATTTCATTGGAGGAACCTTCATACAATGCTCAGTCCTTGTGTCATGTTTAGCATTTTTGGTTTTGAAGAATTGTTTAAGTGTTCAAGCCATTTGTGAGATCATGCAAACTGCAAAATGAAATGCAAACCTAGGACCTAGGATCTAGTTACTAATCATGTGTCAATTTTTTGTCATCATTGAACTTTTAGGTAACCGAATAAATCAATACAATGCCCACTAGTTATGAAACCATAGACATATGAAAATCAATTTTTATGCACAAGAATCAATACAATGCCCACTAGTCATACAACCATGGACATATGAATATTGATTTTATTTTTAGAATGTCAGATTAGATATAAGCACCAAGGCACAAACGCCAAGATGACCTGAATATCATGTCCATTTTGATATAGAAATTTGTATAAGCATCAGAACATAAACATCGTGATGACCTGAATATGCCTTGCATTTATAAACACATCAAACAGTCAAGAGATCATTCTAAATCTAGTGTGAATTACCCGTAGTGACCCTTTATCATTCACATCCTTAGGCAAGATCATGTTTCACAGTAGGAGAAAGAACTCACTCAAAAAGACAATAGTTAGATCAAACTTCCTTGAATTTTCCAAGTATCAATGGTCAAGGTACTTATGGCCATCCAATTCAAGATAGAGGCTCTTACAGACGGACACCATTTCAATCCAGAATTTCCAAAGTTGTTAGATTTTCACATACAAGCAGAAGACAAAGAAAAGATTATGCCCCCAGTCATCACTCTCTAAATCATGTAAAGGACATCATTGAAGAGCTTGAAAGGACACAATATGCAAAAATCTCAATGTGAATCAGTAAGCATACAAGGAGATAAAAGCATGTAAAAGCATAGATTGTTTTCAGTTTGATGTTTGATTGCGTTGTTGTAGATGCAAAATCCTTTCTAGAGAGGAGACTAACTAACTAACTCAGGTGCAGCTTCAAAGGACTCTGACTAGATATGACTCATCTAAGATGTACTGGAGGCCATAGGATATGACATTGATTGCCCCCAAGTGTTAAGCATTGATAGGATACAAACGCTTGAGCTGATTAGTGTACAAACTAACTTTATTGAAACAAGGATATATACAGACTAAAGAAGACTGAAAGCTAGGAAAGACCAAGATTGCATTGATAGATGGATCCTTTTGAAACAAGTGGCGCCTATTTGCCAGGTTTTCACCATCTTTGCAAAGATTCTATTTTTTCTACCAAGGTGCCTGTTTCCAAGTTTTTACCAAGGCACTTTTCTTTTTCTTATTTTTTTTGTATTTTTCATTTTTCCAATTTTTTTAATATTTTTGGTATTTTTGAATCTTTTGATTTTTTGTGAATCATCAAGGTGCCCATTGCTAGGTTTTCACAAAGATGTTCATTTTTTCAAGACTTTTTCATATTTTTATGATTTTTTTAAGGACATTTTACCATACATTGAATGCCTTAGGCATAGAATTTCTTCACATGGAGAACATTGATTGGTTCTCAGAGTTGTTCTCCTTCATTCGTTGAGATTTGATAGGCACCAGAGCCAAAAGTAGCAGTGATTACAAAGGGAACCAACCATTTGGGTTCAAACTTCCCCTTTCACTCTCTATGTGATTGATTTTTAAGATTCTCTCTCAAGACTAGATCGCCAACCTAAAATTCTCTGTGTCTAACTTTCTTGTTGTAGCCTCTAGACATTCTTTTTTGATACATTCTGAGATGATCGTACGGTGTTTTTCTATGCTCATCTAGTAGTTCAAGTTCTTGCAACCTAGACACTCTGTATTCATCATCAGTTACTAGACCATGCATTCTAATTCTTAGTGATGGAATTTTAACCTCAATAGGTAGTACAACTTCAGACCCATAAACTAAAGTGAATGGTGTAGCCCCAGTGGGTGTTTTGATACTTGTTCTGTAGGCCCAAAGAACTAGATTGATCATAAGATGCCAATCTCTTCATGTTTTATTAACTATACGGTGCAAGATTTTCAATAGATTCTTGTTTGAAGCCTCTACGTGTCCATTCCCTTGAGGATAGTAGATAGATGACCAATGTTGTGTAATCTTGAATTTGGCACATAGTCATCCAATTCTTTGTTCTTAAATTGTCCACCATTATCTGTGACTATGGAATTTGGAATACCATACCGGCATATGAAGTAGTTCAAGATGAACATGGATATTTGTTTTCCAGTTGCTTGTGTTAAAGGGACTATTTCTACCCATTTTGTGAAATAATCTGTAGCCATGATTATATGGGTATGTCCATTAGAAGAATGAGGATGTATGGATCCCATAAGATCAAATGCCCATTGACAATTCTTAGCAAACTTGATAGACTCTTTCTCCATTTTTGACCAATAGTACCCAACCCTAATAAGTTTTCAAGCTAGTGTTAAATCATTCGAGTGTGACCCACAAATACCTTCATGGACTTCCTTGAGTGCATGTTGAGACTCTTTCCATTCTAAACATCTAAGTAGTGTACCATCTAGACCTTTTTTGTATAGATCATTACCAATGATGACATATCGGGATGCATTGCGGATAAGGTATCATTTCTCATGGTGATTGAAGGTATTGGGAATGATTTGGTCTTGGAGATTGGAGAAAAGGTTTTTCTATCAAGATGAATCATGACCAACAATAGTACAGATCATTTGGATTTTAGGGCAATCATATGTAGGATAAGATAGTGCTTCCACCAGGAACTCGTAGTGTAGCTTGTGTTCAGGCTGTTGTAATAGAGTAGATAGTGTTGCCATTGCATCGATAGCCTTATTCTCTATTCTAGGAATTTGCTCAAATGTGATGGATATGAAATATTTATTTAGATCATCTACAATTCTCTTGTATGGAATGAGCTTTTCATCCTTCATTTGATACACATCATTGACTTGATGGATTACAAGTTGTGAGTCTCCATGAATGTGTAATTCTATTACTCTCCACTCAATTGTTATTTTCATACCATTCAAAAGGGCTTCATATTCAGCAATTTTGTTTGTACAGGGAAACTTTAATCTAAATGCTTTGGGTATTGAGTACCCTTGAGGAGTGATAAACAAAATGCCTACTCCAGATCCGTTATGTGTATAGGAGCCATCAAAGAACAATTGTCATTCTCTAGAAGAAAGATTCATGCTAGAGGAACCTAGAAATTCCATTTGCATTGGTGTGTCATCAAAAAAAGGTGCATCTTCTAACTAATCAGCAATAACTTGGCCTTTAATAGCTTTTCTTTCAACATATTCAATGTCAAATTCACTTAAGAGCATGACCCATTTGGCTAATCTACCCGTGAGGGTAGCTTTTCTTAATAGGTACTTTAGTGGATCAATCTTAGCTACTAAATGCATGGTATGAGCCAACATATAATGTCTCAATTTTTGTGACACAAAGATCACAGCCAGAAAAGCTTTTTCAATCATAGAATATTTCTTTTCATATGCCACCAATGTTCTACTGATATAGTATATAGCTCTTTCCTTCTTGTTCTCATCATGTTGTGCAAGCAATTCCCCCAGTGATGTATCTGTAGCGGAGACATATAAGATCAAAGGTTTCCCTTGAATGGGAGACATCAAGATAGGAGGATTTGATAGATATTTCTTGATATGATTAAAATTATTTTCACATTCCTCGCTCCATGCAAAGGTCACACCTTTATGTAATGTCTTTGTAAAAGGTTGTGATATGTCCGCTAGTTGAGATATGAAGCATCTAATAGATTGAACTCTCCCTTGCAATGTTCTCATTTGACTGATGTTCTTGGGAGGTTGCATCTCCATGATAGCTTTAACTTTAGCTAGATCTACTTCAATTCCTTTCTTTGAAACAATGTAGCCTAAAAGCTTTCTAGAAGTGACACCAAAAGCACACTTCTTAGGATTTAGTCTAAGACTAAATTTTTCCATTCTATCTAGTATCTTGCTCAAGTCATTTAGATGTTCAAATCTTGTCATAGATTTTGCTAAAGTATCATCAACATAATCCTCCATAGTTCGATGCATCATGTCATGAAAAATAGATGTCATAGCTTTTTGATATGTAGCAACAAAATTCTTAAGCCCAAATGGCATGACATTCCAACAGAAGGTACCCCAAGCACATCTAAAAGTAGTTTTCTCTTGATCTTCTCGATCAATTTTTATTTGATTATATCTAGAAAAACCATCCATTAAAAAATACATCTCAAAGCCCGTAGTCATGTCCACTATCATATCAATGTTAGGTAATGGAAAATCATCCTTAGGGTATGCCTTGTTTACATCTCTAAAATCTGTGCATACTCTTATTGATTTTTCTGGTTTTGAAATAGGTACAATATTAGAGATCCATTCTGCATAATCAATAACTCAGATAAATCTAGCTTTTAGGAGCTTCTCTAATTCAGCTTTTACCAAGAGTGCAACATGTGGATGCATCTTTCTTAATTTTTGTTTAACAGATTTTATTCCAGGAGCAATAGATAAATGGTGCATTATAAGATCAGGATACAACCCTAGCATATCTGAATATTTCCATGCAAAGTTGATCTTCTTTTCTATTAGGAATGTAATAAATTTTTGCTTTTCTTCTTCTGATAAGGATTGTGCTACATGGATCAACTCTGTTTCTTATGTTGTTCCCAAGTTGATGGATTGAGTGGGCTCAATTAGAACTAGAGATCTGTCTTGTAAATGACTCGGAAGGACATCAAATATCTCATCCTTAGGCATCTCAGAGAGGTTTTCACCATCAGATATGTCTTTTATTTTTACTTTTGTAGGTTCTGAGACTGCCATAAAGTGGTTTTCACCCTCAAAAGTCCTTTTCTTTTTATTCTTATTCTTATTTTTCTAACTAAGATACTTGATGTCTGACTCTGTCATACTAACGCTCGGTTCACTGATGGAAGTCCTCATAGGATCAACTTCATTTAGGTAGCAAGCAAGGGCATAGTCATTTAGGAAGGTATAAATACCATAGCTCAGATTTGTGGAAGTTTGGTCAAGAAGGTCAGGATGTTGGATGGTCAAAGAGGTAAAAGATTGGGAAAGAGTGTTTATAGATATGGATCTATCATCATTGATCCTAACTTGACGCTCGAGTTCAAAGGTGATATTACAACTTAAGACGTTCAATTCATGAATAGGCTCAATGTCATTATGGAAGTCCACTTTAGCCATTGGTGGATCAAACTTGATAAGTTCATCATTTCTCTCTAGACTTAAATTGGGTTTAGGTGCATATTGGTGAATAACATCAACATGTTTTTCTATAATAAGCTCATCTTCTTCTAGAATGGCTCCCCATTCATAGTCATTAGATTCTTCATCTATGCCTCTAGGAAATCTAAGAACATGAGTAAAGTTGGGATGAATACCCCAAGAAGGGTTACCCTCAGATTTTGATTTGAATTCATACTCATGAGAATCTATCTTAGAATAACTACCACCTTCCTCTTTATCTATTTGATTGTCTTTGAGATTAGCTGGTTCTTGTGGTGCAACTATCTCTTGTTCTATAGTAGGTTATTGTGTTTCTACTACATTAATTCTTTTTACTAGATCATCTTCAACTTCAAGGTCTTTTATTTCTTTAGGAAAATGCTCATAAGGAATAAGATCTTCAGTGGTGCCTGAACCATCAGTATTAGATTGTTCTATTGTTTATCCCTTTAGTTGATTTGTTGTGGATGGCTCAACCTATTCTAAGACATGTGGGGAGTTCTTGCTAAGATAGAAAGACTTCTTCTTGTATCCTAGACCTGTTGTATTCTTGTTTGCTTGGCCATGATGATCAAGAGGTGATAGAAGACCTTTACCCTATAGTCCTAGAGGTCCTTTTCATTTATATCCCATTTTCATGATCAATTTGTCTCCTGGGCCATATGACTTAGAAGGGATATTCGGTATTTTAGCATCACATTTTTTAACAACTTGAGATTTAGGTTCATCTTTGTATAGCCATGTGAGCACAGCTTCATCCTCTTCAAACTCCTATTTAGATACTTGTTCTACAACAAAATTTCCTTTATATGCCTCAAGAGGTTCTTTAGACTCTAGTTTGGACTATTTCAGAATTTGTCCATAGGACTTAGGCGAGAAAGGGAGAGACGTCAAAGATAAAATTGGCTCTATAGTATATTCTCCCATACCGTTGTCTTTGATTTTAACCTCTTTAGCAATGTCTTCCATCTTGGATGTTGAAGCAACATCTAGCTGCTTAGTGGAAGATTCTTTGTTATTAGGAACAAGTTTATCAGCACTCTTTCAATGTATTGCTAGTTGTATATAGATCAGCTAGGATCATCACCTCTACTCCTTCATAAGGAAATTTCAAACATTGATGGTACATAGAAGGAATAGCTTTCATTTCATGTATCTAGGGTCTCCCTAGAAGGATATTATAAGCCAAAGGTAAATCAAGAACTTGACATATAGTATCTCTAATGACAGGACCTGCTCTGATAGGTAGAACAATTGTTCCTTTTGAAGATCTTTCTTTCTCATCATATGATTTGATAGTTATCTTCTTTCTAGGATCAATGGCCATTTCTAAAAATCCCAATTGTGTAATCAAGCTAAAAGAACAAATGTTTATACCAGTGCCCCCATCTATCAACACACATTTGACATGATGGTTTTGGATCAAGACTTCAATATGCAAGGGTTGGTTATGCGGATGACTCAAGGAGTTATCATCTTCCTTTGAAAAGGAAATGTAGTGTAAAGATGCAAGATGACCAACCATATTCTGGAATCTATCTAAATCAAGGTTATCAGGAACATTGGATCTGAGCAGAGCTTTGTCTAGAATGGCTCTATGAGTTGGACATATCCAAAGCAACTCAAACATGGAGATTTTTGCATTTGTGTGCTAGAGTTGTTGAACAATACTATATGAAGTAGGCCTCATGTCTTTAGGATTTGAATATTTAGATGTAGCCTTCTATTTAGAAGTAGATGAAAGATTGAAAGGCACCTTAGGGACATTGGATGAATCTGGTATTTTTCCTTGCAGATGTACCTGAGCTTGTGATTGAGTAATTGCATTTTTTGATTGATTATCTCTATCTCTTCTTACAATTGTGATGACATTGCAATGCTCAGATAGGCATGGTTCAACCATACTGATAACAACATTGTTTCCAGAGTAGGCATAATTGACTTTAGAACCAATATTAGGCTGAGAAGAAGAATCTTCTTTACCATATTTAGGAAATGGTTATGTGAATGATGTATGATCATTATTGCTCTTATGATTGTTAAATGTGATGTCTCCTTTATCAATTTTATCTTATATGATGTGCTTCAAGTGGATGCATTTATTAGTCTTATGACCCTTATTATGATGGAATTCACAAAATTCATTCTCCCTCCACCATTTCATTTTAGGTTCAGGATCAAAGACTTTCATCTCAGGCAAGTAGATGATTTTCTTTGCCAATAGAGTTTTCATGGCAGATTCCAAGGACTCTCCAAGAGGAGTGAATTTTTGATTAGGATCTATAGCCCAAGGTCTACAATTAGATGACTTTTTGTTAGATTCGGATGTTTTAGCTTTAGTGGCTTTGATGGCTTGGGTGCCAATAGTGAGATTGAAAGTGGGTGCCTTAGGTGGGGCATGAATATTATCAACAATGCCATCTGTGATGATGCCTTTATTCTTATTCCAATTTTTGTTCTTATCTTTAGAACTAGATCCAGATTCATACTTATCCTTTTGAAGTGATATGTCTCCTTTTTGCACAAGTACTTTCTCAATTTTGATTGCATTTTCTACCATCTTATCAAATGATGTATGATTTTGCATTTTCAAGTGGTAGTTGAGTTCTGGAACAAGATTGTTGATGAAGATTTCTAGCTTCTCATTTTCTAGAATGGGTCTAGCATATAGAGAAAATTTCTTCCTCCATCTCTTGAGAAATGTCAGGAATGGTTCACCTAGATATTGTTTCAGATTGTAGATGTCGATCATGGTGATTGGATGTTGAATATTGTAGGAGAATTGTTGATAGAATAGTTTTATTAACTCCTCAAAATTTTTGATAGTTGGAGGCATTCTAGAGAACCAATGAATGGTTTATCCTTCTAGAGATCGAGGGAAGAGATGCATTAAGTAGGTTGGTTCATGCATGAACTCCATGGATTGAGTATAGAATTCTTTGACATGATCTTGAGGATCAAAGTTTTCATCATACTTATCATACTTAGGTATTTCCACTCTTTTAGGGAATGGCGGCATGTACAAGTCTTTATCAAATGGAAAAGGGCATAGAGCCTCCATGGAGAACTCTTTAGGTTCCTTTTTTTTTCAAGTTTGTTAAGTTTGACTTGCATGACATGCATCTATTTCATCATAGCTATGATAGGAGTTTCTTCCTCATGTGTAATGATATCTTCCACATTAAAGTTTGGAGGAAGTTTAGCTCCTTGATGAGCTAACTCTAGAAAGTATGCTTCTCTATCTTCTTTCAAGAAATGTTTCATCATTCTTTTAAAGTTATCATCATTTTGATATTGGGCAATTTCTCAAGGTGTGGGTTCTTGATCCATACCGTGTTGAGACTGATGTCCTTGGGACCCATGATGTGTCCCTCTGTGAGACATGTTAGGATTTTTAGGGATCCCTAGATTAGATCGAGGTGGATTTTGTTGATTACCTCTGTGAGTTGATGGAGGGGGTATGTAACCAATTTTTAATCAAAAATTGTCAAGACCGTCATCTTCGTAAAGACCAAAATTGTAGAGTTGTTCAAGAGTTGGACCCTTTTGAGTAGTCAAAGGTATAGTGTTAAGTACTTCTCTAGATTTCTTGTGAGAGGAAGCTCTAGTTTCCACCATTAACCTTTGGTGAAGCAAAAGAATAAGATGAAGACAACTGAAGAATGAATTGATTCAAGAAGATTGAATGACGCAACCTTGTCAAGATTGAAGTGATTAAAGATTAGATCGGACATAAATGAAGGATAATGCACCATAGTAGTGTGGGTAGACACCCAAAAAATAGTGGGCATGAGCTCACAACACTTAACCATTTAGTAAAAAGATTGAATTTGAAGATAATTTTGACAAGGTTTTGACACAAGATGAAAAAGACTCAAATCGATAAATCAGAAGGCTAAATCAAACTCAAGAGACCACTTTAGGAAAATTAATGGATTCTTTATAGGCTCTACTCTATTTCTAATGCAATGATTTGTTTGATAGATTCCAAGATTTGTTTCTCAACTCTAGACATGCAGTTTCAGACAGTGTGCAATAGGAAAATAGGTATACCGACCCTAGACAAAAATTAGATATGATGGAAAGTTGACCAACTGGCAGCAATAAGCTCTCTATTTTGCAAATTTTAGGATAGGTTCGCATGAAATAATGTTATTTTGCGTGAGGAAGTACCAAGTTGCGCATGAGAATGTGTTGTCTCGAGTGAAGGAATGCTCAAAAAGTGAAATTTTGTGCGATAAAAGGACATAGTTTGACAGTTTAGACACAGTGCTGGCTGTTCTCTAATAGAATATTCAGTTCTCACTCTAGAAAAGGATTTTTGCTCAAATATTGTAATTTTTTAATGTTTTAGTATTAGATTATTATGCAAATTTTGAAGATCCATGTAACAGTTCATTTCAAGTAACCAAGAAGATATCAAGCACGTAAAACAGCAAGCAAAGGAAGCAAGCAATCATCTGAAAACAATGAACAAGGGAAAAAGCAACCTTGCGCATGAACAAGAAATAGTGACTTATTGTGCTAATCCCTAGAAATACTACTTGTGTATGTTCCAAAAAAAAATTCATTAATGTACATATTCCTAGAAAATGAAAAATTTGGCCTCACTAGGGTTTGTAGTAATGATCTAACTATATAATTTTTGTGATCTCAAGAGGGAGAACTCCAATCTAGGTGCAGTAGGGTTTTGACACATTTTGAGAATTTAATCAATCAAGAGCTACTAGGGAGATCTAACAACCCAACAAGAGACCACACCTATGAAGATTTCCTCCACAAGGACATTTATATATTGGTTGTTGCTACCATGGCGAAAATGGCTATTACCGCTTGAAGTTCTGTCCATGTGGTTGACCCAATTAAGGGAATGTCCACTATGGTTAACCTTCTCTAAAGGTGACTCACAAAAGATACCACATGGAGACTGGTTCCAAATTCAAGGATCTGAGTTTCTGATACTACCCAAAAAGGGAGTAGAGCATAGTCCTCTAGCCTTTTCACTTTTAACCAAAAAAAAGTAGACAGATTAATCTAACATGCTAAGACCAACATTATCTCACAAAGATCTAATAAATCAACCACTTATGATCTATCAACCCCTCCAGAGAGAGAATGTATCAATCAAAAGTTGAAGACACACAAATCTAGTAGAATGTGAGACACTCTCAGTAACCTCCCTACCTACAAGGGGATCCTTCATCAAGAAGAGCTTCACATGAAAACAAGCAAAAAAATCCCACTCTCTCAATATCATCCACAAATATTATTCATAGGGCCTAATTACTATGTGTAACAGATATGCAAAAAGTAAATCTATGTTCATTTTAGAGCCCAAAACTGAAGTGTGAATTATGAAAGCTATAAAGTCACTCAAGCTTGACACAAGAGAGTTTTTTTTATGTCCCAAAATGAAGTGTTATCATATGTAATAGAATACCTGATTTCCTCACAATGTGCTTAGTAGATTTTACCTGTTTTAGCAATTTTTGAGCATTTGTCTTCTATCTTTTGTACCCACAAGATGTACCTGCAACTGCACCTGCAAACCACTGTTATGAGAAACTTACCTATTCTTGTACATGAAACCTACTGTTATAAAAATCCATAAAAAAAGAAATGCAACTTGTCAACCCCATGTGGTAGAAAATTAGGTTAGTCAAAGATAATATGTCATTTGATAATTGAAAAACCTGTTGTCATAAAAAATCAGATTCTGACCAATCTATACTAAATCAATAATAACTTTTGAAAATCAAAACAAAATTAATCCAAACCAATGGAAAATGAAATCTAACTAGATTACCTTTCCAGAAATATAAATTTTGGATCTTTATCATGTCATATGTGCATGTACCAATAAAAACATCGGTCAGATTTCATAAAATCAGGTTCAGACTAGCCTTCACTAAAGTGATCATAAATTTTACAAATCAAAATGAAATTAATCCAAACTAATGGAAAATGAAAGATAACTCAAATACCTTTCCAAAAATATAAATTTTAGACCTGTATCATATCATATGTGTATGTACCAATAAAAATATCAGTTAGATTTTTGGAAAAACAGCCCAGAAATTTATCACAAAACTCACAAAAATTAACCTTGTGGTCATGGGTTCGAGATAAATGATAGAAATTTGATAGAATAGAATGAAAACCCATTTTAGGGCCTAAAAATGGGTGCCATAAATGTGTGTGTGAATTTTTTACCTAGTTGTAGACACAACACTTCAGTAAAACATTAGAGGTTAGCAAAAACTGAAATCTGCAAGTAACTGAAACTATGCTAACCAAGCGATTTACAGCCTTCTAGTAGGTGTGAGTATGATGTTCTCAGATTGAAATTGAGATTAGTGACAATGAAACACCTAAACAAAAGATTTAAGATGATGAAAACAATGAAATGTGAATGCAAATTAATCTATATTTTTTTATTTTCTATGCAATAAGAATGAGAAACTGTATGAATCTAAGCTATAATGTATGAAATTGAGTTTGAATGCAGATTTAATCTAATAAATGCTATGAATGCATATAAAAATATATGATATGAAACTATGAATGCTCAAAACAATAAATGAAAATCTCACAATAGCCTTGATTCGCAAAAGATTGATTCTTCAGTCATGAATTTGCCAGAGTGAGGATGAAATTTTGAGGTGTTGATTGTGAAGAGCTGAGCCTTGATTTTATAGAAATCCAGGGCTTGAGGATGCATTGAGAAAAGCCATAAATCACTCTTGATAAACTCAGGTTGATTTTTGAGTTAACAAAAAATTAAGAATATTTAATTCATAAAATCATGCAAAAGCAGTTTTTATCTCAAAATAGAGCTTTAGTTCTCTTTTTCAACTCATCATCAGATGTTGAGTTTTAGAAAGTTTACAAATTGAAATGAGCAATTGTTTTAAAGTTGACTGCTTTTGTGATTGTGCATGATTTAATATGAATTAATTTAATAAATAAAGTGATTTATTTTCCACTTAACTGATTTTGAATTAAAACAATTGATTTATGGGTTAATCAATTATTAAATCAAACTTTATTCCAATTAAATCTTTAAATTTGACAACTTTGATTTTAAATCAATTAAATAAATATCCAATTGATTGTTTATAGGAATTTTGATTTATTGTCAAAATAAAAACAATATTAATTAGGAATAAATGCAATTAAATCTAATTAAATAATTAAGTGGCAGAATTAAATTAATTAATTAAATATTCATCATATTCAATTAATCAACTTTAGGATAAATAATAATATTTATCACCAAATAATATATAATTAAAGATAATTAGATAAATTGGGAATATTTAGGAAATATTCCCTGATGCAGAATTAAGATAAAATCAATTAAGATTTCGATGTGAAGATGTGCCTTAGGTTAGGACTTTTGTATCAATTTCATTCAATGTGTTGATATAGGAGGTTAATGAACCTATAGCCGATTTTTGGGGTATTACAGGAGTTATATCTGGAAAACTAATGGGTTACATCATTTCTACAAAAGGCATAGAAGTAGATCTAGAGAAGGTTCAAGCCATCATGGAAATGCCTCTACCATGTAACATCAGTCAAATGAGAGGACTCTAAAGTCGATTATAGTCTATATGGTGCTTCATCACATAACTGGCCAACAAGTCACAACCCTTCACCAAAACTTTACACAAAGGTGTGACTTATGAATGGAACGAAGACTATGACAAAGGGCTCACACAAATCAAGTAGTATCTTGAAAATCTGCCAATATTTATGCCTCCTATTCATGGGAAGCCACTCATTCTCTACATCTCTGCTATAGACATGTCACTAGGTGTCTTACTAGCTCAAGAAGATCATAATAACAAAGAAAGAGTTATTTACTACATTAGTAGGACTCTAGTCTCCTATGAAACAAACTACTCTGTCATCGAGAAGGATTTCTTAGTAGTGGTTTTTGTTTCATAGAAACTACAGCACTACATGCTTTCTCACACTACACATCTCATTGCTAAGATTGATCCATTAAAGTATTTACTCAACAAAGCTACCCTCACAAGTAGACTAGAAAAATGGCTCATGATACTCAGTGAGTTTGACATCGAGTATGTAGAAAGGAAAGCCATCAAAGGGCAGGAAATCACATATTAGTTGGAAGAGGCACCTCTCATGGACCATCAACCATTGAGAATTGAATTTCTAGATGATTCTATCATGCTTCTCACACATCAAACATGGACTATGTTCTTTGATGGTTAATTTACCCAACAAGGGTCAGGTATCAGGATATTTTTCATCATGCCACAAAGGTACTCTTTACCCAAGGCATACAAGATGTTGTTTCCTTGTACAAACAACATCATTGAGAATGAAGCCCTGATCAATGGCATGAAGATAGCCATTGAATGGTGGGTAGATGAACTCAAAGTCTTCGGAGACTCACAGCTAGTCATTAATCAGTTCAATGACATCTATCAGATGAAGGATGACAAATGGGTTCCTTACAAGCGGATGGTCAATGATTTAAGAAAGTACTTTGCACATATCACCTTCCAGCATGAATTCTTGGTGGACACGTTACTCTACCCATCCTATGATACCCCTGAATCTTAGATGATCTATTCAGTCATTGAACATGATTCATCTCGCTACCATCACATCTACTCCTACCTCTATGACCAAATTGTTCTGAATACTTACACCCAGAATGAGAAACATCACTTAATCCATAGTGCTTCATGGTATGTCATCATAGCTAATGACTTGTATAGGTGAGGTCTAGATGGTACCTTCCTTAGGTATTTATAACCCAACAAGTCTAAGAGTGCGTTAGCTAAGGTGCATGAAGGCATCTATGGATCTCACTCAAGCAGCCTAACACTAGCCTGTAAGCTTATTAGAGCTGGTTACTATTATCTAGATATGGAGAAGGAAGCTACATAATATGCTAAGGCTTGTAAATAGTGTCAACTTCATGGGAATCTGATTCATTCTCTTCCCAAGGAGCTAATTCCATTCATCACTTTCTGGCCATTTCAGCAATGGGCCTTTGATTTGGTGGGTCAGATTCATCCTTCTTCCTCGAATGGACAAAAGTTCATCATCATTGCTACAAATTATTTCACTAAGTGGGTTGAGGCAGTCCCTCTGATCATAGCCAATGGTAAATCTATAGCCATTTTTATACTGAATTACATCATCTATAGGTATGGTGTACCCTCCTTAATAATCACTAACAATGGGGGAAGTTCAAGAAAAAGGATTTGAAAGAGCTATGCTCTAAGTTCAAAATCCCTCAGTATTGGTCTTCCATCTATTATCCCTAGGGTAATGGATAGGCAGAAGCATCAAACAAAGTGATCCTCAAGATCCTTCATCACACAGTTCACAAATTTGGATGAGACTGGCATCTCTAGATTAATCTGGCTCTATGGGCTTATCACACAAGTATACAGACACCGATAGGGGCCACGCCCTTTGCTTTGGTTTATGGAGCAGATGTTGTGCTACCAATTGAGCTTGAGATTCCTACTTTGAGAGTCTCTCTAAAAGGCCTCATCACTGATGATGATGACAAAATATCTCAACTACAAGAGCTAGAATTACTAGATGAACATCAACAAGGGGCATTCGATCACCTCTAAGCATATTAAAAGAGGATATCAAAGAGCTACAATAAGAAAGTCAGACCACGGGACTTCCAAGTGGGTGATCTCATCCTGAGAGAGAACCCCAAGAATCAGCAACAATGGATCCAGAAGGGAAAATTTGAGCCAAATTGGCTTGGTCTATATATTGTTTGGGTCTGGTGCCTATCAACTCTCTACCACTAAAGGAGAACAGCTTAAAGAGCTGATCAATGCTATGCACGTGAAACGATTCTATAGTTGAGAAATATTTAGAATGCTCCATGTACATAGAAAATTCTCTAAAAAAATTCTAAAAATTGCAAAATGTCCTTAAAAAATGATCATCTTTGTGAAAACCTGGTAAACATGTGCTTTGATGCATCAACCAAAAAAAATTGAAAAAATAAAACAATACAAAAAAAATTGAAAAATCAAAAAATACAAAAAAAAATTTTAAAAAAAGTGTCATTAATGAAAACCTGGCAAACAGGCGTCATGGTAGCAAAAAAAAAAAAAAGAATTTTTGCCAAGAAGGTGAAAACCTGGTAAACAAGCACCTCTTGTTCCACAATGCTATATCTATCACAACACCACTTGGCTTTGTATAGTTTCTCTTTGCTTTCCCTCTTTCCTGCTTTATTTTTCTTACTCATGCACTTGCTCTCAGTTACCTTCGAGACTTTGCTCAAATCTACATGGATTGAAACTGGTCATACTCTAGGGGAAACCTTCCTAGTCTAGGGGGCACCATCCTATCTCTTTTAAGGATCTTTCTCCTACATCAGTCACCAGTGGTTCTCACTGTGTTTGCCTACTGATGCCTCTCTATCACTAAGATCTCTCTCCTTGAGGATCTCCCTCGCATCAGTCACCAGTGGTTCTTACTGCATCTTCCTACTGATGCCAGGCTATTATTGAGATCTCTCTTCTTAAGGATCTCTCTAGCGTTAGTCACCAGTGGTTCTCACTACATCTTCCTACTGATGCCTAGCTATTATCAAGATCTCTCTTGTTGAGGATCTCTATCGCGTCAGTCACCAGTGGTTCTCACTATGTCTATCTACCATCATCGTACTACTGAGACCTCTTGCATGCGCGCTGTACATTTTTTATTCGACATCAATCTACTTAAACTACAACTAAAATTGTATTTGAAACTCTCTGAGACATGCTGAGTTTTTCTTTTGTGTGCTTGTTATTTTTCTTTATCATTCCTCCTCGAGAAACTCTAAGACATCTATCTTGACCGAGAGATACAAAGACTGGGGGCATGATCACTTTCTTTTCTTTCTATTTGTTGGTTTGGTTCCAATGATCCAAAGGATCCATATAAGAGGGTTGTCCACTATGAGAGCCTTCATCTCATTTTGGATGGCCATGTGTACCTCAACTCCTTTTTTATGGAAACTTTGGTGAGGTTGGTTCTTATCCTTATTTTTTTGAGTGACTTCTTTCTACTACTAGTGAAATCTCAAATCTCATCCTGTGAAGTGAATGTAAGGGTCACTGTAAGCACCTTTGGTATGCTTATCAATCACTTAGAAAAAGGAGAAACTCTCGTATGTCTGGTGCTACCCATGCAAAAAACATTCTGGTCATCCTAGCAATTGTGCTTTGATGCTTATGTTCACTTGCTAAATCAAAAGGAATAGGTGTTCTGGTCATTCTGGCTTCTTGTGCCTTAATGCTTACACCTCATTCTAACAAATCTAAGACTAATATCATATTCATATTCTCATGATCATTTTATTAGTGAGGGTTGTATGATATCTGGTGACCATCGTATAACAATAGCTTTGTGATGAAAACTATCTAATGGGTCTAGCAACCAAGTCCTAGGGATTGCATCTAGCTTAGGTTTGCATTTTCATTCTAGACTTGCATAGCAATAGTGTTTGATGCTCACTTCATTTTATTCCCTTGGATTTGTACGCTGAGGGTTCTCATCTCACGTCTCAGCTTCATCATGACTGCACAAGTGTTTGATCCTTGGTATTGATCTTCAAGAGAGTATTCTTTTGGTTAGTACCTATAATATGTTGTCATATCCTACATGAGATGTTAGTACCATACATTGCATTTATATATCTCATCCACAAAGTGCATTACCATATATCATTGGCATACATCTATATATACATATTCATACAACATGTGCATCCATCATAAGCATAAATCCTAACATACATTGCATTTATTCATCTACCATCTATCATTGCATTTTATATTGCATACATACATAATAGAAACCATGTGCATATTCATCTACATATCTATACATGTCATACATTTCTCATTTAGGAACCATCTCATAAAGCATAAAACATTAAAAGTGAAGCATGACACATGTGATGATACCAAAATAATTGAGCTCATATCTATACATCAAAGTGTCAATATACAAAAATGGTGCTACTCGAGCATAGTCTATCAAAATAATGATACAATACAAGGATGCTTACACATCAGATACATCATGATAAACTAAATCAAGGCTGCTATCTGTCTATCTCTTGCCTTCCCCACCTGGAGGAGGTTGAGGAGGTTGCATGTCTAGTCGACGAGGTGCCTATGGAGGAGGCCCCTATGGAACATTCAAATCTCCTTCATACTCCAAAAATCTCAATACCTACTCTGCCACATAAGGAACCACACCGATGTACACTACATAATATTATGAGGCCTGTGCATCCACGTATCAAGTCTCCATCTAAGCCCTTGCTAGCTCCTCCCTCATCTCTCTGACCTCTTGGTCTCTATCTGCCAATCAGGCATCTTAGATGGCAACCTGTATATGGAGGTCACCCAACTATCTCTGCACCACTTGCACCCTCTCTCAGCTCCTTCATAGTGACTCCTATAGCTGAGACACCACATCCCCAGCAATTAGACCCTATACAAGTGGTTCTTGCATATCCTCATCCCCTCCCTCAACCTGTACCTCTATCTCAGGCTACTGAGGAGGTGGATCATATGTCCTCTACCTCGATGACCTCTCCTATGCTTTTCTACTGTCAGCACCAAGATCCATCCTCATCTAATGAGGAGGGATGGGTGCCTATGTGGTCCTCTATCATGGTGCCTTCTACTAAGGTGGAGCTTATGCCTATTTCTGGTGTGGTGGTGGTTGAGCTACCTACTAATGTGCCACCTATACTGGCACACCCATACCCACTAGATCTATGTATTAGGGGAATGGATGAGCGGCCAAGTGCTCTCGATATGTCGATGGCATACTGCCATCTTCCACTATGACCATGTAATCCCATCAAGCTGGTGCTACCTACACATTGATCATGGAGCACCCCAAATCTAGCCTCACTGACTAGCCCTTCTTCACCTCATTGGTGAAGTGGACATACGAGAAGTACTCATGTGATATGTCATGTGGCCTACCGAACTGCCGCATCACCCGTGTCAGTGGAAATCACTTGATGACTAAGATTGAGAAGCCAATCAATACTCATGAGAAAAACATATATCCTAGCTCATGCCTCGCATCATCCCATATCTTTGTGCCTATCCATGGTCTCTAGGCTACCGCAACCATATCATCTAGTTGAGCCCTCCACTTCTCTATCTTACCCAGTGCAGGCCGGGTTATCTATCTGCCATACATGTATATATACAGCTCTAGGGGCTATTGTGTATCCTCAAAAACTAGCCTGCATATAGGGATATGCTCCCAAGCCCATATCTGTAGAACAAAAACCCCTACCGCCATGCTCCTAGCATCTCTATACATGATCTCATGTATCTCATGATACATCTGGGCAAGCATATACTGACCCCACCCATAGTGAGTCGACGGCCCTAACATGTGTTGTAGCGTCTAGCCCTATCCGCACTCTAACCCATGTTGTCCTCTATTTGACATGAGGTAACATCCCAGGAATGTTGCTAGTACAACTACCAACCTATGCCCTAGACCATAGTCTCTAATCAGCTCCTCCCGAGGGATTGCTCGAGCCATGACCAGCTCATCCTGGAATATCTCTCTAAGTATCATTGTCCCTTCCTATGGCTTCACAACATACTCTATGTGTGGCCTATAAAATGGTACTCTAAGGATCCTCTAGATATCCTTGGGTGTCACTATCATCTTTCCGTGTGGTAAGTGAAAGGTGTTCGTCTCAAAATAGAAATGCTTGACAAGTGCACCCAGTAGCCTATGATTTACCTAAATTTTAGGTACATCACAAAGATATGATAATCCTAGCATGTCTATGTGTGCTATCTGGGAAGTTAATCTGCAATGCAAGTGATAACACACGATCAGTATCTGATCGAAATCATGATGATTTTCAATGTAAAATAGAATTTGAAATTATGCACCTATCCTAAAATTAGCTATTAGATGATCTACTTGGCTCTTTATATGCAAATTATGTCTCAGAAATTTGGTTCTTTCATGTAGAATCCCATGCGAGGAAGGAGTCTTGCACGAGGTTTCCCAGTCATGCAAGCATATGCATCAACTCATGTGAGAGATCTTCCCTATGAAGGGTTTCCCACGTGAATTCTGGGTGTCTCACGTGTGAGCCTATGGAGAGGCTCCTGTGAGGAACTATTTTTTAATACTTTCTTGCGTGAGAATCTTCGCTGACCCATGCAAAGAAATTCTTTTCTTGTGCGAGCTCATACCTAAAATGAGCTAAAACCCTAAACAATCTACTCAAATGCTTAAAAATTGAAATGCGAGGCAAGTTATCGACTACTCACAGGTCCATCATAAGTTGAAGGCTGGTTGTGACGTCTCGAATGCTTGAATCGATGCAACTTCACCAAAATATTCACCATTTTTGCTCAAAGCTCTCTTTTCACAAAAGTCAAAGGTTGCAAATGATTTGAAAATGACCCTTTTGGGCCTTCTATAGGTTTTGACCTAATTTTCAAAAGTGCTCCATTTTGTGCAGATATCACACGCTTAGCTAAACTGACTATTTTGAATCCATTTTTGGGATCAAAATCAAAATCTAACACTTCTATATAGCTCAAAATTGCATTTTACAATTTATGGGACTGACATGATCAAACGCTTGTGCAGTTGACCTTTTGATGTCTCTTTCTTGTCAGAATCTCATCACATCATCAATTTCTCAACATCTTCAACATTTTCATCAAAAGTCAACTCTAGTCAATTTTGGTCAAACTTGGTCAACAGGACCTTGAAATCACTCCAAACTGATTATGAATCTCCTCAGATCTTTCGTAATCTATTCTAGATTCTCCTAGACATATGATCCTATCTATAGTTGCAACCTATTTCTCTCAATCATCTTTATGATGTGTCATCTTTCAATTTCTCTCCCGAGGGGGCAGGATGATTGCATCATTGAATCACTGAATCAATTTTTGAATCAATCTAATCTCAATCAAAATTCCTCATTACTAGGGGCATTTCATCATTTGGGTCATGTTCAGTTTTTTGTACCTCATAGTCAAAACTAGATATTCCATAATCTCACCACTAGGGGCATCTCTATTCCTTACATCTTGTCATCTCTCTATTAGGTATATGAGCAATCTAACTCAGATCCCTGAGGATCAAACTTTTTTCTGAAGATGGTTCTATGAATCTTACTATTAGGTATTTGAGCAATCTAACTCAAATCCCTGGGAATCAACCTTCATTCTGGAGATGGTTCTCAAAATCTCACTACTAGGTATCGGGGCAATATAACCTGAATCCCTAAAAATCAAGCTTCATTCTAGAGATGGCTCTCAAAAACTCTTTTTGACCCACATCTGGGTGATCTAACCTATATTTTGGAGGACTAAGCTTCATTTTGGAGATAGTCCTAAAAATCTGCATCAATTATCATTCAATAAATGGGAATCAGGGCAATCTAACCCTTACTCCTAAAGATTGAGCCTCATTTTGGGGATAGTCTTAAAAAAGTGGTAATCTAACCGATGTCTTCTCAATCTAACCTAGACTTTAGAGAATCAAGCTTCATTCTAGAGATGGTTCTATAACTCATCCTAACCGATGTCTTGGCAATCTAACCTGGACTTTCGAGGATTAAACTTTGTTTTGAAGATAATCCTAAAATTCTCATCAATCATCACATTCATACTATTCTTTGAATCAATGTGTTGTTTGCACATCAATCCAAAGAGGGGAAAAATGCAATACCCCAAAATTGGCATCTTGTTACCCTAACAAATTTTCTTGCATTTAGTCTCATTATATCATCTTTCAAAATCATCAAAGTCATATTGTACTAGGCAATTTTGTCTTCTTAATTGACCCTACTTGACTTAATGTCAAATGCAGAAGACCCTAAATCTATATTAATCACATGCTATATTTAATTCCTAAATATCAACTATAATTGGCTAAATAAACCCCATGATTGATTAATTTAATTACAAATTCCTAGCACTTTAATTAAATTGAATTCACCCTTTTTAGCTAAAACACATAAAAAGGAATTAAATAATATTTGGTTTTTGAATAAATATCCTCATGTCAATAATTGAATTTAATTATTCAAATAATTGAGCAAGTTCATTTATGAGGTCATATTTATTTATTTAAATCAGATATCCTCTCTTCAATTCAAAAAAGGAAACTCTGAGTTAACTGGAAATCCAAAAGTGCAACAAATCAGTCAACTGCTCCACTCACTCCAGAAGGCAAACAGTTGACTGATCCATTCACTAATGGATGACTTTTGTAGATACAACCAGATTAAAATTGCACCTGAAGATCAACATAAAATGAATTTCACTTGTGCCTAGGGAACCTATTGTTGGTGTCTCATTTCATTTGGGCTAAAGAATACTAGAGCTACATATAAGAGGGAAATGATAACTATATTTCATGACATGATGCACATCATCATGGAAGATTATGTCAATGATATATTGGAAAATTTCATAGAGAGAAATCTACACTTATCAGTATTAGCCCCAATATTTGATAGACTTGAAGAGTATAAAGTATGACTAAACCCAAAAAAATGTGTCTTTGGAGTCACATTAGGGAAATTGTTTGGATTTATTGTCTCCTAGAGAGGAATAGAGATCAACCCTAAAAAGGTCCAAGATAGAATTACAATTCCCCCAATAACTTTAAACAACTTGAGAATCTTATAGGGAAGGTTACAATCAGTGAGAAGTGTTATATCATAGCTAGTAGAAAAATACCACCCATTCGAGTACATATTGCATAAATATATAAAATTTGAATGGACCAAGAATTGTCAAGAGGCCTTCCAAATACTAAAAGACTACCTACTATCAACACTAGTCTTAGTAGCACCAATTCTAGATCATCCCTTACTATTTTATATATCAATAATAGAATACTCACTAGGGGTGTTACTAGCACAAAATGACTTAGAAGGAAAAGAAAGGGTCATATACTATATTAGTTAGACACTTGTGTCTTACAAGATGAATTACATTGCTATTGAAATAGCATGTTTGGTTGTATCTTTTTCCTCACAAAAACTCAAACATTATATGTTGAGCCACAAGACAATCCTCATCATCAAGCTCAATCCATTGAGATATATACTCAACAAAGAAGCACTGATAGGGAACCTTGCCAAATGGTTCATGATACTAATTGATTTTGACATAGAATATGTTGATAGAAAAGCAATCAAAGGTGAAGCAATTGCAGACCAACTGGAAGATGCACCTCTAACATCTATATAATTCCCCGATGAAAGGATATTTTATATAGAAGAGCCAAAATAATGAAAGTTATATATTGATGGCTCCCATACACAAAAATAATGAGTCAGCCTTCATAACTCCTCAATGAGATTCCATTCCTAGATCTTACAGACTAAGTTTTGATTGCACCAAAAATGTCACAAAATTTGAAGCATTTCTCCTTGGGCTAAAAAAATTTATCCAGTGGGATATCCAACAACTATAGATCTATGGGGATTCTCAACTAATTATCAATTAGGTCAACAATAGCTATGACACCAAAGATGATAAATTGATTCTGTACAAGGCTATGGCTGAAGACCTCAAGGTACACTTTGAGCAGATAACATTCAATAAAATCCCTAGGTTAGTAAATAGGGTAAAAAATTCTATGGCTATCGTAGGCTCTATGCTTGACATGCCACCTGAGGTGATACAATGAAAATTCATGGTTGAAAAATGTATGGTCCCTACGTTTGAGGTCCCAAAGTTTGAGGTTGTGTGTAAAATTTTTAGTCCTAATTCCCCTTGGTACCTAGATGCTTATGACTATCTCACTAGATAAAATATCCCTCTAGAACTATCTCATAACCAAAATAAGTCCTTAATAAGGCAATCCTCTCTTTATACTATCATGGCCAATACACTCTACAAATGAAGTTTGGATGGTACACTCTTACGATGTCTCAACTCAAAAGAATTATAATAAGTAATATTAGAAGTACACAAGGGCATTTGTGGTGCCCACTCTAGTGGCTCTACCTTAGCAAAGAAACTTCTTAGAATTGGGTATTATTGGCCCACTCTAGAAAAAGATACCTGCTCATTCTTTCAAAAATGCAAAAGATGTGAGATTCACAAGAACTTCATTCATCCACCAACTTAATATTTGTAGCCAGTTACCTCATTGTGGCCTTTTATATAGTGGGGTTTTGACCTCATTAGCAAGATCCAACCATTATCCTCTGATGGTCATAAGTACATAATTATATCCACTAAGTATTTTATAAAGTGGGTTGAATCAATTCTAATGACCTATACTATCGGCAAACAAATTTCCAATTTCCTCTTAAACTATATCATAAGCCAATATGGAGTTTCGCAAATCATTATCATCGATCATGGTTCCCCCTTCAAGAATAAAGAAATGAAAGAGCTTTGTTCCAAATTCCACATCCATCATACTTATTATTCACACTACTTCCTCCAAGGTAACAACAAGGCTAAGGCTATGAAAACATAATCATAAAAATCTTCAAAAATATGATGAATGAAGTTGGTTAGGATTGGTACCTCCAACTCAACCTCACCTTATAGGTATACTGCACTAGTTTTTGTACCCCCATAGGAGCCACTCCATATTCACTATTGTATGGTACCGAATCTATCTTTCTAATAGATTTCAAGATACCATCACTACGAGTATCCCTTCTGCACATCATTTCAAATGAGGAATACCAAGTATCACGACTATAAGAGATAGAGTTTCTAAATGAAAAAATACAAAGTGTAGTAACACACTTGCAAGAGTATTAGCATCATCTCAGGAGAAGCTTCAATAAGAATGTCATACCACTATCTTTTAAAGTGGGTGACTTGGTTCTAATGTAAAATCAAAAAAACCAAGCTAAATGAGAAAAACTAGGAAAATTTGAAGCAAACTAATTGGGTCCCTACATCAACATGGTAGTATATGGGTCTAGAGAATATCAGATATCGATGTCAGAGGGAGACCCTCTACCAGACTCCATCAATATTGTGTATCTATGGAATTTCTATACATAGCTCTCAGAGTAGTCCCAAGTTTAAAAAGTTTTTTAAAAAAAAAAAAGATCAAAAAAGAAAAAAAGATCACCTTGGCAAAAACCTGGCAATTAGGCATCTTTGGTGACACAAAAATAGAAATACAAGACAAATAAATACATCCTATGGTGAAAACCACTTCGGTTGCACCTTGGGAAAGTACCATGGTGAAAACTAAGCAATCAGGCACCATGTTTAGAGATCATGCTCCACCATCTATCATGTCTCCAACTTGATATCACATATCATTCTATTGCATTCCCTATGATAAATTCAGTGGTCATCACCATCGTGGCTTGAAATTTATGAGCTATCTTTGTCTTAGCACATCTTATCACTTTTCACAATAAGTTGGTCCATCATAGTCATTCTACAATAAGATTCTCATTATGTCCTAATTGGGGGCACCCCAATGTTATTATTTATCAAGTCCTAAAAAAACACCAAAATATTGCAAAAAAAATTGAAAAAAATCCTAAAAATTGAAAAGAGTCCTTCAAAACAACAAAAATAGCACAAAACCATCCTATAAACTCCAAAAAAAACATTGCAAAATACCTTCAAAAGATTTCAAAAAAACATAAAACATTCATCTAAAGGTGAACATGTTTAGAGTGTCTATGATGAGAGCCTTCACTTTGAGTGATGTGTCACACATACCTCGACTCCAAACATATGAACCCTATGATGAACCAAAAATATTTGCAAAAGATCCAAAAAATTGTTGAAGACAACCAAACAAATAAAAAAACCAACAAAAATCCTACAAAAAATATCCTTTGTACATAAACCAATTCTTTGGCATTTCAAAAATAAGCATTGAACAATGGCATACATCACATATGAGCTTCAGCAAGACTGACATAGGAAAAGTCAGAGAATCCAATTAAGGACAGTCCAAACTTGTAGCCAAACAACAATAATGCAAAAAAACACAACCAGAGAGAGAGAATGAAAATTAGATCCTTATAATTCATCACTTTGATTCATACATGTCAGGCTGTAAGGCCTTCTCGATCAGGGCTAGGTATTACATTTCAATTACAACATTCCTCCATCCTGTGAGGATTCAGAAACTACCTTCAATCTTCTAACTGCTATCCAACTGACTCCTCTAACTCTCAAAAAAATTGCCTCCTAAATCCACAACCAATGACTAACTTATATACAACAGGCTACTAAAAAAAGTCAACCTTTAGATCTACCATTAACGGAAGGAAACAACCAAATCTAGGTCTACATGCATCCTAATGATAGATACCAACATTAAATCAGTGACCATAATTAAATGCACAAGTCAACCTCAATAGGAAATCAAAACAAACAACTCGGTAAGCAAGGATAACCAACCACTAGCAAGGATAACCGAGCACCAAGAAAATAAATAACTGAGCGTCAGGGAATTGACTGACCAACTCGATTAAAGAAGGAAATTGAGAAACTATCGAGCCAACTTGGTAAAAGAAGAAACTAAGAAATATAGAAAACTTCAAACTTCTTTTTGGTGATATAGAATTGCTAAGGACCCGAGATGCTTCTACATTAAACACCTTGGGTTATTTGAAATGATTCTCCAAATCATGCAGCATGTACAACCCAAGCTAAATCCAACTCAGATTGTGAAATCCATGAACTATCTTCAATCAGTCTATTCTTCCACTTTACCAAATATTCCATATAATGTTTTCCTCTTGTACTTCTACCAATCTTTGTTCCAAAATCTACTCAAATTCTTATGTCTACTTCTTAGGATAATCATTCAATACTATCATTTCTTCATATGGTTCATGATACTCATACAAATCTATAATGTTGAATATAGGTGATATATCAATGTCATCAAGCAACTCAATCTCATAAGCATATCCACTGTCAAACTTCCTAAATATCTTGCAAGGACCAAACTTCTTCATCTTCAGCTTCCCATATGTTCCAACAGGGAATCTTCCTTTCTTCAAGTGTACCATTACTTCATCCCCAATTGCAAAAGTCTTATGTCTTCTTGATCTATCTTCTCTAGCCTTGTATTTCTGATTACTTTTCTCCAACTTATGTTTCACTTCTTCATGCAATGTCTTCATGAACTTAGCAAATTCCTCTCCTTCAACACTTCTCTTTTCTTCACCAGCAATATCCTTCAAATTTGATATACCTCTCATTTGTATTCCATTTACAATCTAAAAAGGTGACTTTCCAGTACTCCTATTCACTAAATTAGTGTATGCAAACTCTGCTTGTGCCAACATAGAATCCAAATTACTCGGTGTGTCTCCAACTAAACATCTCAAAAGATTACCCAAAATTTTGTTTAAAACCTCTATCTTTCCATTAGTCTGTGGGTGAAATGTAGAACTATACCTCAACTCGATGCCCAACTTTCTCCAAAGAGTCTTCCAAAAGTATCCAACAAATTTACTTTCTCGGTCAAAGATGATACTCCTCGGTAATCCATGCAATCTGACAATTTCCTTAAAGAAAAGATCTACTATATGCACTGCATCTAATGTCTTTCTACAAGGTATAAAATGTGCCATTTTATAAAATCTATCCATACCAACAAATATAGAATCATTACCTCTCACTGTCTTCGGTAAGCCAAGAACAAAATCCATACTAATATCAATCCAAGGTTTCTTAGGAACATAAATTATTATATACAATCTAGTATTTTGACTTACTCCATTTACAACTTGAAAAATTCCACAACTTCTCACAAATTTCTGAACATCCTTATACAATTGTGGCCAAAAGTATTTCTCCTTAAGAAAATTAAATGTTTTATCAATGAAAAAATGTCCAGCTAAACTACTACTATGTTTCTCCTTTATCAAATTAGTTCTCATTGATCCTCTCGGTATACATAATTGAATACCTTTAAACAACATACCTTCCTAAATGAAATAGTCTTCCCATTTAGTACTTGGTTGATCTTGAATAGGTGCTCTGCACTTTCTCCATAGCTCAAAAAAATCAGCATCAGTTTCATACAAATCTTTCATGTCATCAAAACCAAGAACTTCAATTTTTATCTCGGTCATCAAAGATATTCTACTCAATGCATCAACAACTCAGTTAGCAACTCCACTCTTATGCTTTATCACAAATGTATAACTCTACAAATACTCAACCCATTTTATATGTCTCTGATTCAACTTATTCTGACTACCCAAATACTATAAATCCTTATCATTAGTATACAACACAAATTCACTAGGTATCAAATAATGTCTCCATTTCTTTAGATCTTGAACAATAGAATACAACTCTTGATCATACATAGAATATTTCCTTTTTGCATCATTCAATTTCTCACTAAATAAAGTAATAGGTTTACCTTCTTGACTCAACACAACTCCTATTGCACTACCACTTGCATCACATTCAACTTGAAATACCTTATTGAAATTAGCTAAAGCTAACATAGGAAATTTAGTAACCTTCTGCTTCAAAGTCTCAAAACTTTTATCAGCTCCATGTGTCCACTTAAATTATCTTTTATCTCCTCTCATAGTCTCAGTCATAGCATTACAGATTGAACTGAAATTCCTAATGAACTTTTGGTAAAAACTTGCTAAACCAAGGAATGATCTTATCTCCCTAGCATTTTCAAGTGTAGGCCAATTGAAAATAGCTTCAACCTTTTTAGGATCCATTTTCAAACCATCAACTGAAATCACAAATCCCAAATACACAATCTCTTCTTTCATGAAGGAACACTTTTTTAAATTAATCAGCAACTTTTCTTCATTCAATCTCTGCAATACCTGTCTAACATACAAAAAATGTTCATCTCTCATCTTACTGAATATCAAAACATCATCTAGGTATACAATCACAAACTTACCCAAAAATTTCTTCAAAACTTCATTCATTAGCCTCATAAAAGTACTCGGTGCATTAGTTAAACCAAAAGGCATAACCAACCACTCATAGAAACCTTCTCTTGTCTTAAAAGTAGTCTTCCATTCATCACCTTCTCTGATTCTAATTTGATGATATCCACTTTTCAAATCAATCTTGGTAAAATACTTTGCTCCAGTCAAGCTATCAATTCTGTCATCCATTCTCAGTATAGGAAACCTATATTTCACTATTATCTTGTTGATTGCTCTAGAATCAGTACACATTCACCATTCTCCATTATTCTTAGGTTCCAATACAACTAGTACTACACAAGGACTCAAACTTTCTCGGATCAAACCTTTTTGCAACAACTCTTGAATCTATCAGTTCAATTCCTAATTCTTGGTAGGTGTTAACCAATGTGGTGCCTTATTCAGTAAACTAGCCCCAAGGATAAGATCCATGAAATGATCAATGCTTCTCTTTAGTGGAAAACCATCAGGTACATTATTAGAAATGATCTCTTTGTACTTGGTGAGTATCTTATCAATCTCTTCATGTATGCTATCCTCTATTTTCCCACTCAATTTGTTAGGAATCATAGCAAAACACACATCATTCTTCTTCAAATCCTTAACAAACTTTCCTCCTTTCATCAGAAAAATTTTCATAGATGTACAAACACTACTAATAGTTTCTTCAATCAAAGGCAACAAGATTTTCTTTCTCCCATCAGCCCAAATAGTATACTTATGCAATCTCCCATCATATATAGCATGTCTATCATATTTCCAAGGTCTACCCAACAAAATATGACAACATTCCATAGGCATGATATCACATAATACCTTATCATAGTACTTTCCAATCTTCAAATTCACATAACATTGTTCACTTACCAAGAGTGTGTGCTCATCCTTGATCCATGAAATCTGATAGGGCTTTGGATTTTTCAACCTTTCCAACTATAACTTTGTAACCATTTCCTTAGATGCCAAATTCTCTAAGCTTCCACTATCAATGATAACTTTCCATACCTCATCAGCAACTCTACATCTGGTCTTGAACAAACTTTTCCTTACCAGATCTTCCTTGTTACTTTCACTCCAAAGTGCTCTTCTTACTATCAAATTCTTTTCCTTCTCAAGTTCATTCGGTGAATCTTCTTATACCAAATCATTTCTATTGCTACCAACCTTCTTAATTGCATGTTTACACTCAAATGATCTATGTCCTTCTTCTCCACAATTGTAACAAGTTCCTCGGAATCCACCTCTGCTATAACCACCTCGGTGATTACTTCCTCTTCCTCCAGATGAACTTTCACCTTTTCCACTCGGTCTTGCCTTTATCTGGATTTGTTTTCTCCTAATCAGATCTATTGTTTTCACCATAATATCTACCTCTTCCTCTAGGGAAACTACCACCTCTTCCTCTTTGTCTCTTCTCATGTCTTTTGTTCAACTTCTCCTCATTTTTCTGAGAAAACTGATAATCTTATTCAATGCTTTCCATTTTAACCAAACTAATCTCTTCTTGGATGGAAACTCTTAACCCATTCAGGTACCTAGAAATTCTTTCCACTTCATCTTCATCATATCCAGATCTAATATCTAATCTATAGAATTCCTTAGTATAGTATTTCACCAAGCTGTCTTTCTTCCTCAAACTTTGCATTCACCTAACTAGGTTAATCTGATAATCATAGGGTAAAAACTTGCCTTTCAATTTATTTACCATCTTATTCCATACCTTGATTTTGTCTTTGCCTTTCCTCTTTCGGTCCAACTGCAAATGTTCCCACCACAAGGATGCATGGCCTTTCAACTTTGTGCTTTCAATCTTCACTTTCTTTTCCTCAAGGAAATTTTCATATTCAAAATATTTCTCCATCTCGGTGATCCAATCCACCATTTCATCAGAATCCATCTTTCCACTATACTCAAGAGGATTGAAATGTGGTGTAGACTTCAGATTTGTCAAGGCTTTCAACAATATTTCCTCACCCCGATCCATCACAAGTGCAAGTTCAACTTCACCTTGTTCCTCTTCAATTTCATCATCACTAACATCCTCAAGATGTCTTCCTCTTCATTGGGTTGTCTCCATGGCTTCTAACCTAGCAGCAAGTTGTCTAAACATGTCTACCAATCCTAGAACTTCATCTCACCTCCCATGAACCATCTTAAAACCCTCTGCAATTACAAGCTAGATCATAATCTATTACCCCACAACAAATACCAATTAGGGTTTAACAAGAAGGAACCATCAAGCCTAGATTCACAAATCTAGATCCAGATCTAAACCTTTTCTCTAATACCACTTGACACAGGAAAGGTCAAAGAATCCAATTAAGGATAGTCCAAACTTGCAACCAAACAACAATAATGTAGAAAAACACAACTAGAGAGAGAGATTGCAGATCATATCCTTATATTTCATCAATTTGATTCATACATGTTAGGCTGTAAGGCCTTCCTAGTTAGGACCAGACGTTAAAATTCAATTACAATAGTCCTCCAACATGTGAGGATTCAAAAACTACCTTCAATCTTCTAACTACTATACAACTGACTCCTCTAGCTCTCAAAAAAATTACCTCCTAAATCTACAACCAATGACTACCTTATCTACAAGAGGCTACTGAAACAAGTTGGCCTTCAGATCCACCATTAATGGAAGGAAACAACTAGATCTAGGTCTACATGCATCCCAATGATAGATACCAACATTAAATCCATGACCACAATTAAATGCACAAGTCAACCTCAATAGGAAATCAAAACAAACAACTCGGTAAGCAAGGATAACCGACCACCAGTAAGGATAACCAACTGCCAGGAAAAGAAATAACTGAGCGCCAAGGAATTAACCAACCAACTCGGTTAAAGGAGGAAACTGAGAAAATACCAAGCCAACTTGGTCAAAGAAGAAACTAAGTAACACAGAAAATTTCAAACTTATTTTTGGTGATACAAGATTTCTAAGGACTCGAGACGCTCCTGCATCAAGGACTAAGTCAAAATAGTCAAAACTAGTTAATAGGTCCTTATCTATACTACCTAAACTATTTTACCTATCAATCAGTCCCACAACAAGGCATTTTTTCAAAAATCATGTTGTCTTAGACAAGGGAAGGAATGCTCAAAAGTAGATGGAGCAGTCTTAGATGGGGTACCCTTTTTCTTGGAATCGAATAGCATTAGCAAAATGTCAAAATTCAATGTACACACTACTACTACAACAACACAGACACATAATCACTACAACTAAAACTTGTTGAGTCAAGTTAGTCTTATTATGTCTTGATTTTTGCAAGTCATGTTCTTACGCATCTCTGAGATGTCCACAAGTGATTTAGAGATGCCATGATGGTTCATGACTTATTTTTCTTTGTTTTTTGTTTGTGGAATTTTTGTCATGAAGTATTAAAAGATAAATCTAGGTGTTTGTGATAAGATCCTTCACATCCATATACAATTTCCAATTGAAAAATTATAATGGATACTTTGATTGTGATATGTCGCACATACCTCAACTCTAAATACTCAACCTAGATGGATCAGTCCACATTTATTGTATGTTCAGTGTTCCTATTTTAATTCAAGAGGATAATCATACCTAGATCATTCATATCTTGCTAGGATGGTATACATTTTTTACTATAATAAAGTGGCGCAATGATAATAAATAAATAGCTCAATTAAGTTGGAAATTGAAAGCATTAAGCTCTCTACTTACTACAATCCAAGGATTTAAATAAAGGATTCATTCTTAATTCTTTCATCGCTTAACTATCATCTTATAAATTTTCTTCACTAGCAATTCTCTCAGTCAATTCTAACATTCTATCAGACAAACACTCAATATATCTATCAAAATCATCAAATCAATTTTCAAATCAGTCAAATCAATTGGTCAATCATTCCATCATCATTTTTCTTATATAGGATATGTCTTTCTTGAAACTAGATGTTATCATTTATGTTAAATAAGATATGTCTTTCCTAGAACCACACATCATCATTTGCCTTATATGAGATATATCTTTCTTAAAACTAGATGTTTTTTCTTGTCTTATATAGGGTAGGTCTTCCCTGAAACTAGATGTTGTCACTAGGCTTATATAGGATGGGTCCTTACTAAAATAAGATATGATTCTTATCAACAATCTCTATGTCTAATGTTGATCAAACTGTCATCACAATCTACCAACATTATTCACTATTGATTGGAAAGGTTAGGTACTGAGGGGGGGTGAATTAGTACTAACATATTTGCACCAATTCAAACTTTTAATCATAAACATATATTTTCATTTCCAATGTATTGATAGTTCTCTTTGTATTAGTGATATGCTATAATTGAAAATCATAAAGTAAATAACAGTAACTCATGAAATTATTCACACACCCATAACACATAGATTTTTGGTCTCGTAGAAACCCTTGGTTAGAGAGAAAAACTATAGTGGGGATAGTACCCACAACTCTTCACTGCAGCTAAAAGATTTTTCAAGTTAAGGCTACAAACTGTCACTTTTAGAGTGACTCACCCTATTAGGAGTGAATGATGCATGGTTAAATGCAACTATAGTCTTGTTACGACTACTCTACTAAGATATTTTATTCTGCCTCTACAAAATTCACCCTATTAAAGGATTTCTAAAAAGTTCATATAACAAACTTCAACAATCCTATTAGAGACTACCTGGTTAAGGGATTTACAATACTTTGTAGAAACTTTTTAGGATTCCTTACAAGACAGTTGAAACATTTGTGCTTTCCTCCAAATCTTATCAGATCCCTTATGCTCACTATCTTTTTCTTCAAACTCTTTTCTGCTTCGCTACTTTTTTTTCACTTCTCCTCTTTCTCTACACTCTCTTCTTTTTAATCTACTCTCTTCTTTTTATCCTTGATATTCTTCTTGTTCATTGATCTATATAATCCTGACCTTAGATCTTAGGGTTCCTTAATCTCAATATTTTCAATAAACCATTTTCTTTTTTTCTTGTTGTCAGTTGTAATACATTATTTTCCTTTATCCGATATCTGTTGGCTTTTGATAACTAACTCCCTTATTCTGATAATTGTTTTAATTATCTGATAACTCCTTTATCTTTTCGATAGTATAAATCTCACATTTGTGAAGTTTTTACATCAATGAAAAAAAATATCCTCAGATTTCCAACAATATCCCCCTTTGGCATTGATGGAAAAAACTATGATTCTCTGATTCATCTTCTGTGTTACTTCTCCTTTTGTTTTTTATTCTTTTATCTTCTCCCTTTTGCTGCTTCTCCCACTTTTTTAATTTTCTACTTCTCCTTTTTTCTACTGCTTTACCTACTTCTCCCCCTTTTTTGGAAATCAATGTCAAATGATATATAATCTTGTTGGGGTGTATTGTTGCTACAGTTTGTCTATGATAAACTTGTAACTATCTCCTATATTCTACAAAAATGTATTCTAGGAATCTTTCAATGCATTTAAACCAATAATGTGTCCATTCAGATCAGATGCTAGATCTTTTAAGTTTTTCATAGTACTAAGTTCTAGTTTTTGTACAATTTTCTCTGCTACTTCAACATTTTCTTTAATTATAGCTATATGAGGTATAATAATACCTTATAGTTCCAAAATCCTCATATTTGATCTATCTTTTTATGTTATTAGTTCTTGTTCTTTTGAGATTAATTCTCTTATGTTTGTTGAGTTCTCTACAAAAAAGTTCATTGTCGGTTGTAGGTTGTCGATATGTTGCACTATCTCATTATGAGCGTCGATAATCTTATTATCTACTTCAGTTGTGAATTCTATAAAATTGCATAATTTACTATACATTGTTATAGATTTTTTCAAAATTGCCTTCAAACCTTCAATAACCTTTGATAGTTCAACCTTCAAAACTCCTAACTTTTTTAATAACTTTTGTATAATTTGGTCTTCCAATTTCTTTGTTGCTTCTTGAGTGAGTTGTTGCTCCAAATCATTTCTAGATTCACGAATCTGATCAATATATACTTTTAATTGTTTCTCTAATGATTCTTCTTCCCATAGTTACATCTGGCATTAGGTCCTCAAATATATTGAGTGTTCTAGTGATAAATCTTCTCCTTAACTTCTTAGCTATATCCTTGTCTAGTTTTTCCTTCAAATTCAACACTCTTGCATATTCTTCTTTATCCTTGATTTACTTCATATTCCTAGGATCTTGTTTGAGTATCTCAAATTGACGATCGTCAATGTCTTCTCCATCATCTTCATCTGCGCACTTCATTTTTCCTTTAGTCTCCTATTGCTCCTTATCCACTTCTTTTTCCTTTTCCTCGTCATTATTTTTGTCTCCATATTTCTTTTCTTTATATTTCTTCTCATCCTTTTCATTTGTTTTACTGGATTCTTCTTTTCCTAAATCTTTTGGTGCTTTTGATGATTGATCATTTCTATTGGTATCACTCTTGTCTTGTGTATACTAGAAATAGTATCTTCATAGGGTTAGTATTGTCAAATAAATCAAATAGAAACTAAATAACCACAATTAGAAATCTATTTAAGCTAGAAATTAACAATTAAGCACTTTATAGCTCTCTAACTAGGAGTGTTAATGGTGAAGCTCTCAACAAACCTCCATTAATGATAGCCCTAGAAAGATAATAGATGATAAAACAAGCTAAATAGTTTAATTCCAAATTGAAATGCTAATTAACTCCTATATTTTCCTTTCTAGCTATAATTCTCAAGAGGTTAGATGCAATTCTCAAATTTGTGGATTGATTTATGAGTGAATTAGGCCTCCCTTTTATAGGATTTAGCAAGGGCAGGGGGTGTAGTAAAGTTGATCAAGGTTAAGTTGGGGTTGATTCTTTGGTTCCACCCTTTGAAGACAATTTAAATATTGTGTCCTCAAAGCTTGGGACAAGTAGACAAGATGAGTGGATAAGATGTTCTTTCAATTTGAGTGATTGAGATTCATTTTGGCTTGATCCATGTGAGCTCCTTTCCTTAAATCCTATTGGTTGAGCCTTTTTCCTCCCATGTGGTGTTGAGCGAAATTAAAATTTAATCAATTGATTTTAATTCATTTATTTAGCCAAGTGTACCCCTTGAATGGGTTGAGTTTATTTAATTCCAAACTATACAATTAATTGAATTATTTGCACATTGATTTGATTTAACTTAATTAAAATGCTCTTGATTTTGATTTAAATTGAATTAAAGCTTGATTTTAATTATGATTGGCTAAATGCTCATTTTGATTCAATTTATTTTATTTTGGTCTTAATTTTCCTTGATTAATCACTTGAATGATCCTATCCACTTTTCGGTGATTACAAATGCCCCTCTTTGAGTTGACATGCGAAGCGTGTCAATTCAAAGAATGTTTTGATCCAACTTGATAAAAGGCCCTGATTCTATTCATGGAAAGTACTGATTGTATTTGATGGTCAATTTCATTATTTGATATGAGATGCATATTCTGATGATGTTCATTTGATTTTATTTGTTCTGATGGTCGATCTGATGATATATTATTGATATGATACCTAATTTGATTTGATTTCATGTTTGATTTTCCCTCCCAATTGATTTGCAAAAAAAAATTTGATTAAAGCTTACGCTTTGATTTGATGGTCGTTACCCTATTTTGATGATGATGTTGATGTTCTTGATTATCCAATTATATGCCCCCTCGGAAATGAAATGAAATTTGATAGATGTTCAAAAAAAATTTACTGTTTAGGTCAATTTGTGTCAATTAGGTCAATTTATAATGAATTTCAATTTCATTTCTGATAATGTTTTTACGTTTGTGTGATGACAAATGCCCCTGATTTGGCTAATTTGATGAAAAATTTATGCCCCTGGGTCATTTTTTGGTCAGAGATTCCCTTTTTAGGTCAAAGATACCCTTTTTAGGTCAAAAGATTTATATAAAGGGGTAAAAAGTCTTTTTTACTATTCATTTTCACCTTTACTTTTGACTTTTGAGCTCTGACCTTCTTTGACTCCTTGAAGATGTTGATCCCTATACATGAGCATAGGTTGAAGCGTCGATGATGGTATCAGTGGCCACTCACCTACGGACCTCCGATAAGTGCCTGATCCTCTTTGTTTTTTGATTTATGCATTTAAATTCAAAAAAATTGAATTTTTCTTAGGAAAACCCTCTTTTTTTTCTTTTTAAATTTGAAATAGTGTTTTTACCATTTTATTTAGTGCTTCTGCGAATCGAATTAGCACGTTTACACGCCTATTCTAAGGCATAAACCGCTTTTGCTTTTTCAAATAGCGCTTTTAAATTTGATTTCGCTTTTGCAATTTAGATTAGCATATATGAATTTAGAAATAGCACTTTCAAATAGTTTTAGCGTGTTTGCCTTAATGTTATGCTTTTCAATTTTTAAATAGCGTGTTTAAACTTTTAAATAGCGCTTTTGAGTTTTACCACTTTTAAAGCCTGAAATAGCGCTTTTACCCTACTAGGAAATATTTTAAATTGTCGTACTGCACTTTGCGAATTGTTCAACATCATCGATCAAATGATTAGTTAAGGTAACAAATTTGATGTTATAGCAAGTTGTAAGATGTCAGTATGAGTTAGTCATAGTTTGAATGTTTGATTGTTAATCTAGATTTAGATCATGGCTGATGATGAATTTTCCATCCTCTCTGAGTAGAATCTAGAAAATCAATTATGGTTTGATATTTGTAAATGTTTGATTGACTTCGTATAATCCAAATGATAACCAATTTCAAAACTGATGTGATTGAACTTTCTTTTTGCAAGCGGTACTTAAGTCATTAGGTGTTTGTGGTTTATATCCCTTGCCTCTAAGCATGATCGATGACCTTAGTGCATTTGATCAGCAACATATCGGCCTTTGTGGTCTATCTTTCCTTCTCGTTCTACCATGATTCTGTGGGAATCAGGGTTTGATTACTGCTATGGCTAAGAGGTGGCACTTAGACCATAATACCTCTAATTTGCCTATGGATGAGATGATGATCAACCCAGAGGATGTGTATCATATCCTTCGCTTGCCTACCAGAGGAGAGCTGGTATATTATGATTCCATTTATGATGGGTCAGCATGTCGGCAGGTCTTCCAGGATTTGACCATTGGAGATGATCATATCTAGTGGGCACAGTTCCATTCTTTTCCTATGTTACCAGAAGTATTAGGTGCTCTGATCAGTGGGTTCCTTCTTCCAGATAGATGAGGACATGGATTTGCAGTCAGATGGGGTTCTATTCTTGAGGACTTGATGGCTCATCCTCGGAGGTTTGATTTTGGATTTTCTATGCAATATGATGAAAACTGATATGAAACTTAATCTAGAATTGAAAATAAATGCAATTGAATCTATCAATGATATGAAATGCTATGAAAATGGATTGAAAACAATGAAATGCAAAAATATCACAATTGCCTATTTGCAAGAGCTCGATTCTCCAAGTAATTGAAAGCACAGTTGAAGGATGTCGGAAGTGAAGATCTTTTGTGAAGGGCCGAGCCTTGTTTATATAGAAATCTAGGGCTTGAGGATGCATGGAAAAAGCCATAAATCACTCATTGATAAACTCAACTTGATTTTTGAGTTATCAATGAATTAAAAATAGTTAACTCACAAAATCATGCAAAAACAACTTTTTAACTCCAAATAGAGTTTAGATCACTTTTTCAACTCACAATCACATGTTGAGTTTAGAAAGTTAACAAATTGAAATTGACAGTTGATTTAAAGTTGACTGCTTTTCTGATTGTGCATGATTTATTATGAATTAATTTAATAATTTAAGTGATTTATTCTCAACTTAACTAATTTTTGAATAAAAATAACTGATTTATGGGTTAATCAATTATTTAATCAAACTTTATTCCAAAACCCATATCATTAAATTTGACAACTGGATTTAATTAATTAAATAAGAATTTAATCATTTATTTGTAGAATTTTTTATTTATTGTCAAAATTAAATAATATTAATGAGGAATAAATAGAATTAAATCCAATTAAATGATTAAGTGGCAGAATTTAATTAATTAATCAGATATTCAACATATTCAATTAATTAACTTTAGGATAAATAAAGGAATATCATTTATCACTAAATAATATTTAATTAAGGATAATTAGGAATATTTAGGAAATATTCCCTAATGCAGAATTGAGATAAAATTGATTAGGGTTTCAATGATTTGATGTGTCGATGCTCCTTTGGTTAGGACTTTTAGGTCAATTTCGATCGATTTGTTGATGTAGGAGGTTAATGGTCCTATAGTCCATTTTTGGGGTATTACATTTTGCCCCTCTTTGAATTACTGTGCATAGCATAGTGGTTCAAAGAATAATCTATTTTTGATGATGATGTGGACTTAGTTATGTGGTGGAGAAATTGATCCTGAAAGCTTAACCGATTCTGAGATAGAAACCGATTGATTGATTTGAAGATTTGGTGATTCAGGTTCTGATTGACCAAAGAATCAAGATGATGTTAACTATAGCAACAATGAATCGGTGATTATGAAAAAGTGTCAAAATGCATGATTCTGAACCTTATGATTACGAAGAAGTGACTGTCCTGACTCTAGACTTGATTGTCCAAAGGAATCAAAAGGATGTCAAATATGAATCCTTCAGTTATGAAGAACCATGGAAATAACAATAATGAATTGATGGTTACAAAGAGTCGATACAATTTAAAATTTTGTGAGAGAACACCAGATTGATATGGATCTTGATGAATCTGATATGCCCCAAGCGACGAGGAATTTTGATGAATCAACAACTAGATGTGGTTGTTGTCTTGATCACTAAAAGAAAAATTGATTAACAGAATTAGTTAAAGATGTGCAATACCATGCCCCCTTTGGGATGAAAATCAAAATCTAACAAGAAAGTCAACATTGAGAGATTGTTGAAGCATGTTAATCAATTTGAGAAGTGGTTAAGCACGTCTAGAGATGCTTTCTACATCGTTTGGAGGTCTTGAAGACCAAGTTTGACTAGGTTTGACTAGGAGGTGACCATGGTTGACCAAGTTGAAATTTTGATAGTTTGATGTGAGATAATCAGTTAAGTTGAATTCTGGATTTCATTGATGTTTAGAAGGTTGATTATGCAAGCAATTGGTTGTCCTAGGTTTGAAAATTTTAAATCAAATTTTTGACAAAGTAAATGATCTTAGATTTTGATTTTGATCCCGAAAATGGATTCAGAATGTCGAAATCAGCCAGGGGTGCAATTTTCATGGAAAATAGAGCACTTTGAAAAATTAGGTCAAAACCTATATAAGAGCCCAAAAGGGTCATTTTCAAATCATTTGAACCATTTGTCCTTTGTGAACCTATGGAGCCCTCTGAGAAAAAATGCAAGTGTCTGTGTCCTTTCATAATTTTGAGCATAGCGAACTCTACCAGTGACCTCGCCAGTATGGCAACCTAGTAAGTGGACCTTTGTGCCTCCTCTGCATTCAATTTTTTCCATGTTTTATGCATTTTTGAAATTTTTACACATTTTTCAACTTTTTCTATTTTTGCCTCACAAAGACTCGTACGACAGTCTGCCAGGACTCATATGAGTTTTCAAGTCCAAGTCTAGACTCGTATGGGTTTCCTGTGTAACTAGTATGAAGAGGACCCAAATGTTGTATGACATTTCATCGGGTTATATCAACCGTGACTAGGATTACATGGTACAGATCTCTGATGCTGGAGTTACTGATGCATACATGGCTTGGATAGCAAAGCACCCTATCCATAAATTCTCAGATCTAACAAAGCTCATCCCTACTATGGAGGGTGTAGAGGATGTGACAGGTGCCCCTATGGGCAGAGGCTAGAGACATCATGAGGTTCAGATTCCAGATGTTCATCCTACACCACCACATCCTAGAGTTATGATGACCCCACCGAGGCTATCAGGATAGATGAGACCCCCTCGCCCTCAAATTTCTACAATAGGTAGGCCTATAGTGCTTCATTTGAGATATGCTAGAGGTGAGAGCGGCCATCTTGGCAGTGTGGGTAGTGTGGAGGAGGTCTTGGGAGCACATCAGGATGCTCCTATGGAGGATGCCCCAGATGCTTTAGATTTTGATCTAGGTGCAGAGGTTCATTGTCACAAGGCATAGATAGAGACTGGTACTGAGTAGCCTCCGGAGGAGGCTGAGACTGTAGCTACCAAGGTAGATCCTGGATTGATATAGACATCTCAAGATGTTATCAAACAACTTAGGCAGCAGTTACGTGATCAAAGACTACACAGTGCCACTCTAGAGGTACAACTGAGAGATCATGAGAGGTAGTTGAGAGAGCGGGAGGTAGATGTTAGCCGCTTGCAGGCAGAGGTCATCCACCAGATAGGGCGAGCTACTTATTATGTATCTGTCTATTATTTTGTTGCTCCACCTGGGCATAGGATGACTTCCTACTCCCAGTACATGATTGATTCAGAGAGAGCTAGGGCACCTCGAGCTGATCCACCCCTAGATCCACTTGTAGGAGGAGGAGTAGCACCAGATGTTGAGGATCAGGCAGATAGTTGATCTGTTCTATGTCTCTATTTTTGTCTCTTTTCTCATATATGATAGCTCATTGTAGCTGATTATTTTTGTATATAGTGCCATTAGTGCACCCCATTGTACACTAATATTCTGATATATATATATGAGATCGATTTTGGTTGTGACTTCATATGCACTTGTCATTTTGTTTATGAGTATTATATCATGTGATGCAAATGTTTGAAATGTTTTGATTAGTATAGAATGTATGGATTATGCAATGCAATGTTTACTTTCAAATGTATGGATTATGAAATGTAATGATAGATGGATTATGGAAATGTATGATTTGTTTATGCTTTATGAATGCTCATGTATGTATGCAATGGATCTATGAAATGATTATGATATGTAATGTAAATGCAATAATACACATGATATTGTTTTGTAGGTACATGAAGAAGACAAGTGCTCAGTCATTTGTCAAAATGGATGTTTAACCCAAGATGGTGACTACTTGCTGATCTGTTAAGGAGACCTTCATGTGAGACTCAGTCCTTGTGTCATGTTTAGCATAGTTTTGGAGAATCATTAAGTCATCAAGTTGGTTTTGAAATCATGAGATAAATGCAACCATGCAAAGTGCCCAATGAAATGCAGACCTAGGACCTAGGACTTAGTCATTGATCATGTGTCAGTCTTCTATCATCACTGAATATTTTATTAGGTAACTAGATAAATCAATACAATGTCCACTAGTTAGGAAACCATGAACATATGAATATTGATTTTTATTTCAGAATGTTGGATTAGATATAAGCACCAAGGCATAAACACCAAGATGACCTAAATAGCATGCCCATTTTGATATTGCAATTTGTATAAGCATCGAAACATAAATGTTGTGATGACCTGAATACGCCTTGCAAACAAACACACCAAGCAATTGTAGAAATCCTTCCATCTCCAATATGAATTTACCCACAGTGACCCTTTATCATTCACATCCTTGGGTAGTAGCTTGTTTCACAATAGGATTAAGAAATCATTCAAAAAGATAATAGTTAGATCAAACTTCCTTGAAGCTTCCAAGTATTAATGGTCAAGGTACACATGGCCATCCAATACATGATGGAGGCACTTATAGTGGACACCAATTCAATCCAAAATTTCCAAAGTTATTAGATTTTCACTCAAAGAATAAAAGAAAGAAAAGATTATGCCCACAGTCATCACTCTCTAAATCCTATGAAGGACATCATCGAAGAGCTCGAGGGAACAAAATATGTAAAAATCTCAATGTGAATCAGTTAGCATACAAGAAGATAAAAGCATTGGAGCAGAGATTCTTTTTAGTTTTTTGTTGCTGTTTGTTTGCATTTGGTTACAAAATCCTTTCTGGCAAGGAGACAGACAGATAGAATTAGATGTAGCTTCAAAGGACTTTGACTGGATATGACTTGTCTAAGGTACTAAGGACTATAGGATATGAATTTGATTACCCCCGAGTTAGGAACATTGATAAGATACAAATGCTTTGTTGATTAATGCACAGACTGACGTTATTGAAAAATAGGATGCGGAAACAAACTAGGAGATATGTACAAACTAAAGCAGGACTGAAAGTTGGGAAATACCAAGATTGTGCTAATAAATGGAGCATTTTGATACAAGTGACAACTCTTTGCTAGGTTTTCACCATCGTGGCAGAGATCCTCTTTTTGCTACTAAGGCGCCTGTTTCCAAGTTTTCACCAAGGCACTTTTTCTTTTTCTTCTTTTTTTGTATTTTTCCATTTTTTTTATTTTTTTGTGATACACCAAGGTGCCTATTGCTAGGTTTTCACCATGATGATTATTTTTTCAGGAATTTTTTTATTTTTTTGATTTTTTTAGGACATTTTACAATAGACTGAATGCCTTAGGTGTAGAATTTCTTTAGTTGGAGAATGTTGATTTGTTCTCAGAGTTGTTCTACTTCAGTCATTGAGAGTTGATAGGCTCCAGAGCCAAAAGCAGCAGTGATAAAAAGGGACCCAATGAGTTGGGTTTAAACTTCCCCTTGCACTCTCGATGTGATTGATTTTTGGGATTTTCTCTCAAGAATAGATCGCCAACCTGAAATTCTCTGTGTCTGACTTTCTTGTTGTAGCCTCTAAAAATTATTTTCTAATATACTCTAAGATGATCATATGCTACTTGTCTACTCTCATCTAGTAGTTCAAGTTCTTGCAACCTAGACACTCTGTAGTCATCATCAGTTATTAAACCATACATTTTGATTCTTAGTGATGGGATTTCAACCTCAATAGGTAGCACCGCTTTAGACCCATAAACTAAAGTGAATGGTGTAGCCCCAATGGGCATTCTGATACTTGTTCTATAGGCCCAGAGAGTTGGATTGATCATGAGATGCCAATCTCTTCCTATTTTATGAACTATGAGATGCAAGATTTTCAATAGATTCTTTTTTGATGCCTCTTCTTGTCCATTCCCTTGAGGATAATAAATGGACGACTAATGTTGAGTGATCTTGAATTTAGAGCATAAGGAGTCTAGGTCCTTGTTCTTGAATTGGCCACCATTATCTATGAGTATTGAATGTGGAATTCCATATCGACATATGATGTAGTTTAGAATGAACATTAAAATTTGTTTGTAGGTTGCTTGAGTCAAAGGAACTGCTTCTACCCATTTTGTGAAGTAATCTGTAGCTGTAATGATATGGGTATGTCCATTAGAAGAATGTAGATATATAGCCCCTATTAGATCAAATCCACATGGATGAAAAGGCCATTGTGTAGTGAAGGAAATAAGATCTCTCCTTGGTGCATGAATCAAGTTTCCATGTACTCAGCGCTTTTGACAGTTCTTAGCATATTTGATAGCCTCTTTTCCCATTTTAGGCCAATAATACCCAACCCTAATTAGTTTTTGAGCTAGTGTTAAACCATTGGAATGTGATCTACATATACCATTTTGGAATTCCTCTAATGTGCATCAAGACTCATCACATTCTAAACACCTAAGAAGTGTACCATCTAGACCCCATTTGTATAGGTCATTACCTATGATGACATATCATGATGCATTTCAAATAAGGTAGCATTTTTCATGGAAATTGAAGGTATCATGGATGATTTGGTCTTGAAGGTAAGAGAAAAGGTGTTTGTATCTGGAGGAATCATGACCAACAATATGAAAAATATGCCCAATATGCCCACTTTAGGTATAGAATAACCTTGTGGTGTTATGAAGAATATGCCCAATATGCTCGCTTTAGGTATTGAGTAACCTTGTGGTGTTATGAACAATATGCCCAATATGCCCGCTTTAGGTATTGAGTAACCTTGTGGTGTTATGAACAATATGCCTACTCCAGATCCATTCTATGTGTAAGATCTATCAAAGAAAAGATGCCAAGTCCTTGAATATATGTGCATGATGGATGAATCAGGAAACTCCATCTATAATGGTGTATCATCAAACATTGGTGCCTCAACCAACTGATCTACAATGACTTGTCCTTTGATAGCTTTCCACTCAACATACTCTATGTCAAATTTGCTTAATAGCATAACCCATTTAGCTAGTCTACCTGTGAGGGAAACTTTGCTCAATAAGTATTTCAATGGGTCTATCTTAGCTATCAATTGTGTAGTATGAGCTAACATGTAGTGTCTCATCTTCTGTGATGCAAAGTTGACAACTAGCCACACTTGTTCTATCATGGAATAGTTCTTCTCATAAGCTACCAATGTTCTGTTGATATAGTAGATAGCTCTCTCTTTCTTGTTTTCATCATGTTGTGCTATTAATGCCCCTAGTGATGTATTTATACTGGAGACATACAAAATCAATGGATTCACCTGTATAGGAGGCATCAAAATAGGAGGATTTGATAGATATTGCTTGATGTGGTTGAAATTCTTTTCACATTATTCACTCCATGCAAAAGTAACACCTTTATGTAATGTTTTTGTGAAAGGTTGTGATATATCTAATAGTTGAGATATGAAATGTCAGATTGATTGCACCCTTCCTTGTAAGGTTCTCATTTGACTGATATTTTTGGGTGGTTGCATCTCTATGATAGATTTGAATTTAGCGGGATCTACTTCAATGCCCTTCTTTGAAACAATATAGCCCAGGAGCTTTCCAAAAGTGACACCAAAAGTACACTTTTTAGGGTTCAATCTGAGACTAAACTTCTCTATTCTATCCAGTATTTTTCTCAAGTCATTCAAATGCTCTGATCTTATCATAGACTTAGCTAAGGTGTCATCAACATAGTCTTCCATGGTTCGATGCATCATATCATGAAAGATAGATGTCATAGCTCATTAATAAGTAGCTCTGACATTCTTAAGACCAAATGGCATGACATTCCAATAGAACGTACCCCATGCACATGTGAAAGCTATTTTCTCCTGATCCTCTGGAGCAATTTTGATTTGGTTGTATCCAGAGAAACCATCCATGAGAGAGTACATCTCAAAGCCCACAGTCATGTCCACTATCATATCGATGTTTGGTAGTGGAAAGTCATCCTTAGGGCATGCTTTGTTTACATCTCTAAAGTCTGTGCATACTCTAATATATTTGTCTAGTTTTGATACTGGAACAATATTGGAGATCCACTCAGCATAATCTATGACCCAGATAAATCTGACTTTTAGTAGTTTTTCTAGCTCAACTTTGACTAGGAGCACCACATGTGGATGCATCTTTCACAAATTTTGTTTGAAAGGTTTGACTCTCAGAGCTATAGAAAGATGATGCATTATCAAATTTTGATCTAACCCTGTCATATCTAAATACTTCCATGTGAAGTTTATTTTCTTCTCTGTTAGGAAAGTAGTGAATACTTGTTTCTCTTCTGATAGGGATTGTACTATGTGAATCAATTATGGTTCCTTTGTTGTACACAAGTTAATAGATTAAGTTGGTTCTATCAGTACTGGAGATTTATCCTGTAAATGACTTAGAAGGACATCAAATATCTCATCCTTAGGCACCTCATAGAGGTTTTCACCTTTGGATATGCCTTTTATTTTTACTATTTTAGGCTCTGAGATTGCCACATAGTGGTTTTCACCCTCAGAACTCTTTTTCTTTTTACTTTTGTTTTTTTTACTAAGATATTTGATATCTAACTCTATCACACTAATGTTAGGTTCATCGATGGAAGTTGTCATAGGTTCCACTACGTTGAGGTAGCAAGAAAGAGCATAGTTAGTCTGAAAGGTATGGATATCTCGGTTTGGATCGATAGATGTTTGGTCAATAAGCTTTGGATGTTGGATAGTCAAGGTAGGGGAGGATTAAGAAATGGTGTTCATGTATATGATGTTGTCATCATTGGTCCTAACCTGACTCCCAAATTCAAAGGTGATATTACTACTTAGAATGTTCAGTTCGCGAATCATTTCAATGCCATTATTGGATTCCACTTCAGCTGTAGGTGGATCAAATTCATGAAGTTCTTCATTGAGCTCTAGACTAATGTTAGATTTAGGTGAATATTGGTGAATGACATCAATGTTTTTTTTAGTGATAAGCTCATCTTCTTCTAGAATAACTCCCCATTCATAGTCATTCGATTCATCTTCTGATTCTTCATCTAGACCTTTGGGAAATTTGAGAACATGTGTGAAGTCATGGCAAATCCCCCAAGCAGGATTACCATCAGAATCTGAGTGGAACTCATATTGATGGGAGTCCATTTGAGAATCACTAGAATTTCCTAAATGTTTAGCTATTGTCAGAGATTTGCCTTCCTCTTGCTTAGTAGTAGGTTCTTGTGTATCTACTACATTGATATTCTCCTTATGTTTCTCTTCATCCTTAAGAAGATATAGTATGTTTTGAGGTAAATGCTCATAAGGGACAAGATCAATGGTATTTGAATCATCACTGTCTGATTGTTGCATTTCTTCCTTTTGTTTAGTTTATGTTGTTGGACTTATCTGTTCTAGAACATGTGCTAAGTTACTGCTGAGGTGGAATGGTTTCTTGTGATATCCAATTCCTATAGTTTCCTTGTTTATTCTCCCACACTTTTCAATAGGTTGTATGATTCCTTTGCCTCTTGTTCCTAGAGGTCCTTTTCCACTATATCCCATTTTAGACATGAGTTTGTGACCTGGTCCATATGACTTTGAAGGAATCTTGTTTAACTTGGAGTCACATCTTTGAACTGATTGAGATTGAGAGTCATCTTTATATAGCCATGCCAACATAGCTTCTTCTTCTTAAAACTCTTTCTTGGACACTTTCTCTATGACAAAACTTCCATTATAAATAGCTTAAGGTTCTTGAGATGCTTGTTTTGTCTATTTTAAAGGCTGCCCATAAGATTTAGGGGAATCCAGGAGAGATGCTAAAGATAGAACTGGTTCCATAGTATATTCTCCCATGCCTGTGTCCTTTATTTTGACTTCTTTGGAAATGTCTTCCATCTTGGAGGTAGATGCTATGACTAGTTTCTTAGTGGAAGATTCCCTATTATGTGGCACTAGTTTGTTGACACTCTCTTTCAAGGCATTGCAAGATGTGGATATGTCAGCTGGAATTTTTACTTCTACTCCATCATAAGGAAATTTCACTCATTGATGATATGTTGATGGAATGGCTTGAATTTCATGTATCCAAGGTCTCCCTAGAAGAATTTTGTAAGCCAATAGAAGATCCAAAACTTGACAGGTGATGTCTCTAATAACTGGTCCTCTTCTAATAAGTAGTACAATTGTTCCCTTGGAAGATCTTTCTTGCTCATCATATGCTTTTATGGTTATCTTCTTTTTAGGATCAATAACATCTTTTGATAGTCCTAGTTGTGTGACCAATTTGTAGGAACAAATATTTAGACCAGCACCTCCATCTATCAACACATGTTTGACACGACGGTTTTAGATTAAGACTTCAATGTGCAAGGGCTGGTTATGCGGATGAATCAGTGAATTGTCATCTTCCTCTTAAAAGAAGATATATTAGGGTGATGTCAAATGACCAACCATAGTCTTAAATATGTCTAGATCAAGATTATCAAGAACATTGAAACTGAGTAGAGCTTTATCCAAAATAGCCCTATGAGAAAGAGATATTTGAAGCAACTCAAACATGGATATTTTTGCATTGGTATGCTGGAGTTGTTGGACAATACTATATGATGTTTCCCTGGTCTCTTTAGGATTTGATGATTTTGAGGCAGCCCTCTATTTAGAAGCAGATGAAAGATTGAAAGCCACTTTAGGGGTGTTTGGTGAACTCGAGTTTTGTCCTTGTAGATGTACCTAAGCTTGTGATGGAGTTACTGCATTTTCTAATTGATTATCTCTATCTCTTTTCACAATGGTGATAACATTGCAATGTTCAGATAGGCATGGTTCAACCATGTTTATGACATCATTGTTTCTAGCATAGGCATAATTGACTGTAGCACCCATGTTAGATTTAGAAGATGAATCTCCTTTATTATGCTTCGAAAATGGTTCCATGAATGTTGTATGATCATTGTTGGTTTTATGGTTGTCAATTACAATTTTACCATCATCAATTTTGTCTTGAATGAGATGCTTCAAGCGCATATAGTTATTGGTTTTATGACCCTTGTTTTGATGGAAGTCACAAAAATCGGTCTCTTTCCACCATTTTAGGTTTAACTTCAAGATCATATGGTTTTATCTTAGGTAATGTGATGAATTTTTTTGCCAATAGTGTTTTCATGGCAAATTCTAAGGACTCATCCAAAGGATTGAACTCACATTTTGGTTTTGTAACCCATGGTTTATAGTCATTAGACTTTTTAGAAGATTCAGATGCCTTTAGTTCAAAAGATTTTATGGCTTGAGTTCCAATGGTGAGATTGAATGCTAGTGCCTTTAAGGGAGCACTAATGTGATCGACAACACCTTATGTTACAACATTCTTGTTCTTGTTCCAAAATTTGACTTTATCTTTGTTGTTGGAACTAGAACCTGGTTCGTACTTGTTGTCTTTATTAAGTGATATATCTCCCTTATGAACAAGCACATTTTCAATCTTTATGGCATTATCTATCATTTTCTCAAAAGAAGTATGATTATGCATTTGCAAATGATAATTGATTTCCAGAATTAGGTTATTGATAAAGATTTCTAATTTTTCATTTTCTGGGATTTGTCTCGCATAGAGTGAAAATTTCTTCCTCCGGTGTTTGAGGAAGGTCAAGAAGGGTTCTCCTAGCTTTTGCTTTAGATTGCAGATATCAATCATAGTGACTAGATGTTGAATATTGTAGGAGTATTGTTGGTAAAACAATTTGATTAGCTCCTCAAAATTCTTGATTGTTGGAGGCATTTTAGAGAACCAATGAATGGCTGCTCCTCCCAGAGATCACAAGAAAAGATGAATTAAGTAGGTTGGTTCATGCATAAATTCCATGGATTGAGTACAAAATTCTCTGACATGATCTTGGGGATCAGATTTTCCATCGTACTTGTCATATTTTGATATCTCCACTCTTTTTGGGAATGGTGGCATGTACAAGTTTTTATCAAATGGAAAGGGACATAGAGCCTCCATAGAAAATTCTTTAGGTTCTTTCTCTTTTTCCATCTTGTTGAGCTTGACTTGCATGGAATGCATCTATTTCATCATGGCTATGATAGGAGTTTCTTCCTCTTGTGTGATGATATTATCGACATTAAAATCTTGAGGAAGTTTGGATCCTTGTTGAGCTAGTTGTAAGAAATAGGCCTCTTTCTCTTCTTGTAAGAAGTATTTCATCATTCTTCAAAAGTCATCATCATTTCTATATCATTCAATTTTAGAGGGTGTTGGTTCAGGATCTCCACCATAATTAGAGTGATGACCTTGAGAGCCTTGGTATCCTCCTCCTTGAGACATTATGTTGTTGTGAGGACTCTTGGGGATTGATTAATGTAGATTTGATTGATTACCTCCATGAGTTGATTGAGGAGGATTAGAAAAACCTTCTTTTAGATGTAGATTACCTAGAGTATCTTCTTCATAATGAGTGGTATTATATGGTTGATTAATGGTTTGAATAACGTAAGAAGATAAAGGTGAGAATTTTGGTTCTTCTCTAGGTTTTCTGTGTGAGGAAGATCTAGTTTCCACCATTAACCTTGGTTGAATCAAAAGAGAAAGATTAATACAACTAATGAATGATTTGGTTTGAGAGAATTTAATGACACAACCTTTTCAAGATTTGGTAAAAAGATTGATTGGATGTAAGCATTGGATATTGTGCCCTAGGTGTATGGGTAGATGCCCAAAAGATGGCAGACATGAGCTCACAATACTTAGCCATTTTGAGGATAGAATTTGAAGATGATTTTGACAAGGTTTTGACACAAGATGAAAGGGATCCAAATCGATAAGTCAGAAGGCTAGACCAAACTCAAGAGACCACTTTAGGAAAATGAATTGGATTTTTTGGTTTTTTTTGCTCTGTTCCTGACACAGTGAATGTGGTTGACTATAATGATTGACTCTCTAAAAAATTTGAAGGCTTTTTGACAAGTGTGACCTAACACTCATATGACTTGATCCAGGCTCATATGAGTCAAGATGGGGTCTGATACGACAATTGACAAAACTCGTACAACACTTGACTCCAAAATTGAATTTTGCTTGGGTTTTGTGACAACACTCGTATGACAGAGTATAGGTTCCCATACAAGTTTCTGGGGGTTCTAAAATGATAATTTGAAAACTTGTACAAGTTTTATTTTCTTAGGATGACAGTTGACACCAGAAAGGATTTTTGCTTCAGATTTCACAAGTTTTTCATATTGTTGGTTGATGTTGATACCAATTGTTTCACAATTTTTTCAGTCCAAGTTCTAAATATTTGTGTAGCATTTTGTCTTGTGTTTGTTCATTTTAAATGACCAACTAGATATCAAACACACAAGACAACAATCAAGGGAGATCAAGCAAACAATTGTCTTCAAACAATGAGAAAGGGATAAAGCAACCTTGCACATGAATAAGAATAGTGACTTATGATTCTACTCCCTAAGAATTCTACTTGTGTATGTTCTTGAAATGTTTTATAGTTACGCACATAGTCCTAGAAAATAAAAAGTTGGTTGCACTATGGTTCATAGTAATGGTCAACTCCACAACTTTTGCAATCTCAAGAGGGTGAACTCCAATCCAGGTGCACCGGGTTTTTGACACATTCTAAGAATTTAATCAATCAGAGATGTTGAGGAGATTTGAAAGCCCAAAAAGAAACCACACATGTGGAGATTTCTTCCACAAGGACATTTATATAGTGGTTGCTACTACCACAATAGAAATGGCTATTACCGCTTGAGGTTCCATCCACGTGTTTGACCCAATAAAGGGAATGTACACTATGGTTAACCCTCTCTAATAAGGAAGAATCACAAAAAGGACCACATGGGGACTTAGTTTAGATTCAAAGATATGAGTTTCTGATGTTGCCCAAAAAGGGAACAGAGCATAATCCTCTAGCCTCTTCACCTCACCCAAACACAACAAACAGATTGATTAACACACTAAATTGAAACCACCTCACCAAGGTTTGTATGTAAACAACAATGACTACTGATCTCTCTAAGTGGGTCCAAGAGAAAATGTACTGTCAAAAATTGAAGACTAAACCAAGTAAGACCATGAGATGATAACAAATCCTTCCCTACCTACAAGGGGATCTATCTTCGAGAAGAGCTTCGCATGTAAAATAAGTGAATGAAGTCCACTCTCTCAAGAACGCCACAAATAGTGTTCATAGGGCCTAATTACTATGTGAAATAGATATGCAAGAAATCAAATATAGATTCCTTTTAGAGTAAAAAATGAACGTGTGATCTATGAAAGCAAGAAACACTCAAGATAAACACGTGAGAGGTTCATTTTATTTCCAAAAATTGAAATGTTATAGATATGTAGTGAAATACCTAAGATCCAAAGCAATGTACTTAGTAGATTTTACCTTATTTTTATTTTTGTTGAGCTTTTTCATGAGAAAAATGATTAGAAACAACAAGTATCAATCGTTAGGGTTAGCTGTTAGCAAAAATCTAAAATCAAAATCTGAAAAGATAGCTCAAAATATGAAATAACTATGCAAAACTGGCATCAAAACTTGTATGAGTTTCTACAGCTTCCCATACGACTTTCCAAAAATGATACGACAATGGGTTAGCTCTCATATGACAATTTAGCTTCTAGACGATACTACATGACAACACATACAACAATCCAGAATGTCATTTGTTGTATGACAACCAAAAGGCTCTAATATGACTTTCTGAAATGTCGTACGAAATCGTACAGGCCAAAAAATTAAAAATCATAGTTTTAATATGAAATTTCAAAAAATGATAAAATCAAGATGGAAACCCATTGCAGGGCCCCACGGTGGGTGCCAGAAATGTGTGTGTGAATTTTGTACCTAGCTATGGACACAATACTTCAGTAAAACATTAGAGGTTAGCAAATCAAGAAATCTACAAATAAAGTAAACAATGCTAACCAGGCGATTTACTACCTTCTAGTAGGTATGAGTTTGATATTCTTAGATTAGGACCGAGACCAATGACAATGCAATACCTAAATGGAGGATTTGAAATGATGAAAGCAATGGAAATATGGATGTAGATTAATCTATCTTTTTGGATTTTCTATGCAATATGAATAAAAATGATATGAAACTTAATCTAGAATTTAAAATGAATGCAATTGAATCTATCAATGATATGAAATGCTATGAAAATGGATTAAAAAGAATCAATGAAAAAATCTCACAATCGCCTATTCACAAGAGCTCGATTCTCCAAGTAATTGAAAGTGCAGTTGAAGGATGTCAGAAGTGAAGATCTTTTATGAAGGGTTGAGCCTTGTTTATATAGAAATCCAGGGCTTGAGGATCCATGGAAAAAGCCATAAATCAATCCTTGATAAACTCAGCTTGATTTTTGAGTTATCAATGAATTAAAAATAGTTAACTCACAAAATTATGCAAAAACAACTTTTTAACTCCAAATAGAGTTTAGATCACTTTTTCAACTCGCAATCACATGTTGAGTTTAGAAAGTTAACAAATTGAAATTGACAGTTGATTTAAAGTTGACTACTTTTCTGATTGTGCGTGATTTATTATGAATTAATTTAATAATTTAAGTGATTTATTCTCAACTTAACTGATTTTTGAATAAAAATAATTGATTTATGGGTTAATCAATTATTTAATCAAACTTTATTCCAAAATCCATATCATTAAATTTGACAACTAGATTTAATTAATTAAATAAGAATTTAATCAATTATTTATAGGATTTTTTATTTATTGTCAAAATTAAATAATATTAATTAGGAATAAATAGAATTAAATCCAATTAAATGATTAAGTGGCATAATTAAATTAATTAATCAAATATTCAACATATTCAATTAATTAACTTTAGGAAAAATAAAGGAATGTCATTTATCACCAAATAATATTTAATTAAGGATAATTAGGAATATTTAGGAAATATTCCCCGATGCAGAATTGAGATAAAATCGATTAGGGTTTTGATGATTTTATGTGCCAATGTGCCTTTGGTTAGGACTTTTAGGTTGATTTCAATCGATTTGTTGATGTAAGAGGTTAATGGTCCTATAGCCCATTTTTGGGGTATTACATTTTCCTATTTGGGTTTCCCCGTAACCAAAATTGTGTTGATGTGTTATTGTGTATGTGCTTAATGTTCTTCTATACTTAATTGGATAAAGAATTGAATCTTGTAGATAATTGATTCACTCCCCCCTCAGTTATCTCTTGGGACAATACCTAACAATTGGTATCAAAGCCAAGTGCCTCAGAGAGAAAGTTTAACAACTTGAGGTTGATCAGATGTCATTCTTTAAAAAAGAAAGTGCTAAGTTTTATGGAGAGAATTATCTAGACTAGAAGAACAAAATGATGACACATTTGCAGTGGATTGCTTTTGAAAATTTTCAAGTAGCTACTAAAGAAGTTCATATTCCTTCTTTATCAGATCTTGCAAAAGATGATGCAACCTTGAAGAAAAAAGAGATGTTCACTTCAAATGCTATTGCCAAAGAAGCCCTTATCCATGACTAATTTGACAATGAGTTTTCAGAGATCAAGAAAATGGACAAAGCCTATAAGATATGGAAGTATCTAGAAGACATGTTTGAAGGAGATATTCAAGCCAAGAATGCACACAGAAAGAAATGGAAGAAAAGATAAAATACATTAGAGATGCTACTTGATGAGAATGTCAGAGCCTAAAATCAAAGGATTAATGAAGCAGTTGCAGGAATTAGAAACAATGGTGGAGAAATTTTAGAAGAAGACATAATGGATAAATTGATGACTACCTTGACACCAAAATATGACAACAAGATATGCATCCTAGATGAGACTATGCAGTCCACAAAATACTTTAAAAGAGAGACCTTAATCATCAAGCTTTCAACTTTTGAGATATCAAGATTGAAGACATAGCCTAAAAGTGAAACAACATTCAAAGTCTCAGTCCATGGTAAGAAATATTTGAACACCTCTGGTAATTTTGATAATGAGGATGATGATAGAGAACTAGATGATTTCATTGCTATGATTGCTAAGAAGGAAAGAAAAGGAAAAGGAAAATATGAAGGTCAACTACCATTGAAATGTTTCTCATGTAACAAGATTGGTCATTTTGCATCTAAATGTCCTACAAGTGTCAAGAAGTACAAAGATTAAAAACCCAAGTATACAAAAGAATGTTACTATGTTGGTGATGGAGTATCTGATGAAGAGTCAATAGAAGATGAAATTGGATTCATTGCTCTTGAAGACATGGAGAAAATGTTTGATGAAATGGACCTTGAAGATGAAATGAAAGCACAAGAGTTAGAATTGATTTCACAAGCTGACATCAGGACAAATTGGATCATTGAAAGTGGTTGCTCACATCATATGACAGGAGACAAGGATAGATTTGTATATCTAGATAGATACAAAGGCAACATGGTTAGATTTGGACATAACACTCCTAAACCTATCATAGGTAGAGGAGCTATCACCTTGGATGGAAATAATAACACTAATGATGTTATTTATGTTGATGGTTTGTAGCATAACTTACTAAGTGTTGGACAATTTCTTGACAAAGAATATCAGTTGGAATTCAAAGACAACAAGTGCATCATTAATAAAAAGGAAGGAGAAATGATTGCATCAGGCTCAAAGACTAATGGTAATGTTTTTTAGCTTAATCCTAAAGTAATTTTTTTTGTTGCTAAAGTAGATGATAATTGGTTATGGAACAAAAGACTATGTCACATCAATTTTGACAACATAGTAAAGATAAGCAATGTAAAGGCAGTAAGAGACCTTCCTAGAATTGAAAAACTAGTTGATACAATATGCAGGGAATGTGTGATGGGAAAACATGTGAGGAATTAATTCAGAAGCACACATAATTCAACATAGAATAAATTGGATCTAGTGCATACAAACCTATATGGACCAACTCAAACAAGATCATACTATGGTGAAAGGTACTTTATTTTGTTTGTTGATGATTATTCTAGAATGATGTGGGTTACGATCTTAAAAGAAAAGTCAGAAGAATTTGAGAAGTTCAAGATATTCAAAGCTAAGGTTGAAAATGAGTCTAGATTGAAGATAAAATGTCTGAGATCAGATAGAGGAGGAGAATTCACCTCTGACAAATTTTATGAGTATTGTCAAGAACATGGGATAAAGAGACAACTAAGTGCACCTAGAATGCCTCAGTAGAATGGAATTGTAGAAAGGAGGAATAGGATCATTCTTGATACAATACACACTATCATGATTGAAGGAAAGGTGGCACACACCTATTGGAGAGATGCGGTCAGTACAACAGTCTACACTATCAATAGAATCCAATTAAGGCCAAGATCAGAAAGGACACCTTATGAGCTATGGTTTGGTAATGTATCTGTAGTGAAAGACTTCAGAATCTTTGGAAGCAAGTGCTACATCAAGAGAGATGAAGCCATTGGAAAGTTTGATGCAAGAAGTGATGAAGGTATTTTTCTTGGTTACTCTACTAAAAGAAAAGCTTATAGATGTTTTAATTTAAGACTGAAGAAAATAATTGAAAGTGCTCATGTAAAGATTGATGAAAAGTTTATGATTCAAGAGAGATATCATGATTATGCAACTATGATTGAAGAAGAACCTAGACCTGCTAGTAGTGAAGCAGTTGTTGAAGAAATGTTTGACAACATTGATGTTCTATTCAATGACCCTGAAACAAGTGAAGAAGAAACACAAAATCTAGATGAGAGAGTCATACCTAATATTCCTAAATTCACATCTAGATATCATTCAAAGGAAGACATCATTGGAGATCAGAGTAGAAAACTCATGACAAGATCAAAAGCAAAGAGTTCAACAAATGATGAACCAGTATGTTTACTTTCACAAATTGAACCCTTAAGTGTTGAAGATGCATGTAATGATTCAAATTGGCATGAAGTAATAAAATAAGAGCTAGATCAGATAATTAAGAATGATACATGGGAACTGGTCCCTAGGCCTAGTGATAAGAATGTGATTAGAACCAAGTGGATATTCAAAAACAAGATGAATGAAGATGGTACAGTGGTGAGAAACAAAGCAAGACTAGTGTGTAAAGGCTATGCATAAAGAGAAGGAATTGATTATTCTAATACATTTTCCCCTATGAGTAGATTAGAAGCCATAAAATTATTTCTAGCCTATGCTACATTTAAAAACTTTAAAGTATATCAGATGGATGTAAAGTCAGCATTCTTAAATGGAGAGTTGAAGGAAGAAGTTTACATAGAGCAGCCCGAAGGATTTACCTTATTAGATAGATCTGATATGGTATGAATATTGAAGAAAATACCTCTATGGACTTAAGCAAGCCCCTAGAGCATGGTATGAAAAACTAGATGGTTACTTGACCAAGATTGGTTTCAAGAAAGGAGCAAAAGATTGTAATTTGTTCATAAGAGAAACATCTTAAGGATTATTATTAGTTACTATTTTTGTTGATGACATTATCTTTGGAGGTAATGACAAGATTAGTGTAGAATTTGATAAAGAAATGCAGAGAAAATTTGAGATGAGCATGATTGGACCTATCAAGTATTTTTTGGGACTAAATGTGCAATAGACATACAAAGGTATATTCATTAATCAATCTAAGTATGTGAAAGACATATTGAAGAAGTTTAAGATGGATGATTGTAAGCCAGTAAGTACCCCTATGATAAAAGGATGCAAGCTTTCAAAAGAAGATGATTCAGCAGCAGTAGACATAACCTTGTATAAGTCTATGATTGGTAAACTCATATATCTTACTCAATCTAGACCAGACATTTCCAATGCAATTGGTATAGTTGGAAGATTTGCAACAGAACCTAAACAAAGTCACCTTATGGTAGTAAAGAGGATATTTAGATATTTGAAGGGAACTATAGACTATGGTTTATGGTATCCTAACTCAGAGAATATAGAGCTTCATGTGTATACAAATGTAGATTGGGTAGGATGCGTTGATGATAGAAAGAGCACATCATGAGGAGTAGTATTTCTTAGAGATAGGCTTGTTACTTGGACAAGAAAGAATAAAAATTGTATTTCTCAGTCAACAATAGAAGTTGAGTATGTAGCAATAGCACTAAGTTGTTCTACAATTGTTTGGATCAAGTAGATGATAAAGGATTTTGGATTTCAGATTGATTATCCTATTGTTATTCATTGTGATAACAATAGCACTATTAATATGTCAAAGAACCCTATGATGCATGCAAAGAAAAAACACATTGAGATAACGTATCATTTCCTAAGAGATAAAGTTGTAGAGAAAGAAGTAAAAGTGGATTATGTGAGTTCTAAAGAACAGTTAGCAGACATTTTCACAAAGCCTTTTCCGAATGATACTTTTGAGTATCTCAGGGAGAAGCTGAGAGTAATTTCTTTCCCTGAATCAAATTAGAGTTTGTAGGAGTGCATCATTCCTCAGTGACTAATGAATGGTTGAATACTCTGCTTCAGGAGTAGTACCTTTTCTTATTTGTTTTTTGTGCCCTTTTCCATTGATGTCAAAGGGGGAGTAATATATAGTCATGAAGAGCAAGGAAATCAAGCAGGATGAGCATGAAGGGGGAGTATTCAGTAAGAGTTGCAGTAGTTTGAGGACTCATCCTTGGGGGAGTTTTTTTGAGGAAATGGAGAATGTTATAAAATAATTGAACTTTTGGATTGGTGGTGTTTTTCATTCCATATGTTGCCATCAATGCCAAAGGGGGAGATTGTTGGAGATTTGCCAACAAGCTAGTGTTGACTGTATGTTTATCATTAATGACAACATATGGTAAGAAAAATGCATAGAAGCTTGATGGAGAGAGCCTTGAGTATATGATGCCTAGATATGTTATCAGCATGATATCATAAGCACAGAGGTTGATTCTGAGTGAAGATAGTTATACAGTTGACTGTTTCAGTAAGTGTTCTTGACAGGTCCCAGGAAGAGTTCTATATGTGATTTTCAGTACGGTTGTGGTGGAGCCTTGCATGTTTACATTTGTGTTGTAGACATGATAGAGAAGATATGTTCATGGACATAGAGTCATTTGTGTAGTATAGGCTGAGTTATGATGTCTGTAGTTGCCAGTTATAGTTTCCTGAGTTTATCTGACAGAGTTGACATTGTTTATACTATTGTAGTAGTTGTGCCTATCTTTTGGATATGTGTGCTTGGATTAGTGTTTAGAGAAGAGTTAATAATGTTTTGTTAAGAGTGCATGAAATAATTCAGCATGAGAAGAAAGTAGCGGTTAATTTGGTGGAGCCGACAGTGTGAAGTGATGCATCTACTCATATGGAGTTGCGCGGTCCTAATTTGTGTTGCATGCTTAGTATAGCTGACTGAGATGTTATTGGAGAGTTATATTATTTCTCTAATATGATTTCAAGATGGTTCTAATAGGTTGACTTGATTATATCATTTAGAAAAAATTTATAGATAGTTATTTGTGATTGCTAGGTATGGCAGATAGTTGAAAGATAAGATCAAAGAAGAAGGTGTGAAGTGTTGAGCCATCAGTAGAAGGTCTATGTGATAAAGTAGAGAGTGTATGCTATTCATTCGAACTAATAAAGACATCAGGTTTACTTTTAGTTCACCAAGATCCAAATATAGTGTGTATCTATTAAACAAAAGGTTGTAGTCTTCACCCCTTTGAGCAGTGTGCTCCTAGACAATGTATCCTCACCCCTAATAGGGTTAATTATAAAAGACTCCTAATAGGGTCTGACCCTTGACCAGGTCACTGTACTTAATGCATTGTAAATATCAACTCCTAATAGGGTTGTAAGATCTTCTAACATGGATCATTATACACTAGTGCAGTTTATAGTGGGTGTTAATTCCCACCGAGGTTTTTACCTATTTGGGTTTCCCCATAACCAAAATTGTGTTGATGTGTTATTGTGTATGTGCTTAATGTTCTTTTGTACTTAATTGGATAAAGAATTGAATCTTGTAGATAACTGATTCACCTCCCCCCCTCTTAGTTATCTCTTGGGACTATTCCTAACAATAGGGGAGTAGAGTATATAGAAAAAGAAATATAAGAAAAGATGTACAGAAAAAGATAAGGATATATGTTAGAAAGATTTTGAAGATTTTGTGTATAGAAGTAGTTTAGAAACTTTTCCATATTCCTTTGTTTCCATTAATGACAAAGGGGGAGATTGTTGGCAATTTGACTATACTATTGTATATAACTATTATTTAGTGTTGTCATTATGGCAATGAAGTCATATGAATTTTTGGAGTCAGTGCATAATTTAGAAGGTTAGGAAAATGGCTAAGTATGGAAGACATGACAATCAGCAAAGCACCTGAGGAACATAGCATCAGCGCACATGTGTATGAACAAGTTTTGGCATGCGCCCTTGAAGATAAGCTTCTGATTGTGTTAGTAAGGTATGATTAAGAACACATAGTTAGATGTGTTAGTATGAAGAAGATACATTGAGTTGAAGTGGCATAGACAGTAAGCGGCAAAATAAAATAGAGCATGGAGGTGACTGTTAGTATTTTGGTTAGCGTGTATAATATTATTTTGTAAAGGCTATGTGCCTATTTTAAATGTGTTATAGACTTGTTAATATCATTGTATGTAAACACACTTGAGCCAATTCATTAGGAAGCATTGTATGTAATCAATTATAGGCCGACTTAGTGAATAAGTTTTGTTTGCACATATAAATAAGACATGCACTTTTGTATTAGAGTATGAAATGAGATGCAAAGATGAAATAAGTAGAACAGAAGTATGCGAAGAGTAGTAAGAATGAGATAGAGCTTTACAAGAGGCTAAAGCATCAACGCACAAAAGGAACTTATTAGACAAGCAATGTCATAACAACATTTCACCATTTGCAGATATAGTGTGTATCTGATATCCAGGAGGTTGTAGCCTTCTATATTGAGTAGTGAGCTCTAGCAATGATCCAACCACCCCTAACAGGGTTTGTTATTGAAGACTCCTAACAGGGTCTGACCATTGACCAAGTCATTATACTTAAGCATTGTAATGATAGCTCCTAACAGGGCTAAGGAACATTAACAGGTTCATAATACACAAGTACAATTATTAGTGAGTATTAATTCTGATTTTGAGGAGGATGGTGAGTAGGGGAGTAGAAAGATTAAGGCAAAAAATTAAAATGAAAAGATTGTTGAGGGTGATAGTGCTGAAAATGATACTCATGGTAGTTCTAACAAATAAAAAACTATTAGTTCCAATCATGTCTCTGATAGCATGAAAGATGAGCCAATTGACCTAACTAGGGATATGATATACAAAGAAGAGAATGTTCACTGCACTTTTAGAAATCCCATCTAAAATTGTTGTAAAAATAATTTCTTGGAGCTAGCTAATATAAAGATCAAGGTTGAAAAGATGAAAACCAAAATACTCAAGATGGAAAGGAAGATGGGGATTATCTCTAGGTTCATTCTATAGGCTATGCATATTTCTTCAACCTCCTTGTGTTTAATGTAATGAAAGGTCCTCAATGAGGATGGAGAAGATGAATGAAGTTACAAGAAACTATCCAAGTTCCTCATAGATGAATGGAGCCATGTTCTTTACAAATTGGGTTGTGACATTAAATATCCTTTCCATGTTTAATCCTTAGTTGTTTATTATTCTTTCCATTTTTTGACGTAGTGGGGTTTCTAGAAAAAATTATTTTTAATGTGTTAACTTTCAATTTGGACTTTGATTCTATAAAGAACTCTATATTTGTTGGTACATGCCTTCATTGTTTTACTTGTGTTAGTATTAGTATCTTTGTTGGTACACACCTTCATTATTTTACTTGTGTTAGTATTAGTATTTACATGAACTCAATAATTATATGTAGTGTGAAAATAATATGGTTGTGCATATGATGTTCGAACACATTGTTAGTGGTAGTTTATATGTCATTTTTTCTATAGGTGATTTGTGATGTTCTTTTTCTATTAGTGTATTGTTTGTTCTTACACCCTTGGGTTGTGGTTTTGTAAAGGTGAGAACTCTATTTATTATATTTTGTTAGTGTAATTAGTTATTTGCCTAATTACACTTTACTTAAGCTTACTTAGGATAATGCATAACATAGTAGTTTGCATATGAAACACTTAGGGACTTGCACATTTAGTTGCACATGGTGTATGAGAAATTCCACTTTAGATGGTGATAGTAGTTATCACATTCCAGTTTATGTGTTTTCTCCACCTTTAGTGCACTATCACTTTACCATCCTCCACACTATTTCACATGTTTGCACATACTTCATTTCACAATGGAGGATGATCTTGTTGGAAAGAGATGTTTTGGGGAACTAGGGATCATTTAAGGGTTGTCATTTATAGCAACACTTATGCTGGATTGATCACATGATGAGAGATTCAGTACAAGAATCACAGTCATGAAAATGACTAAGTCTAGAATCAAGGTAATAGGGTACAGTGTTATATTTTTGGTCAGTAATGAAGATTTATAAGGTATTATGGATTGAAAAGTTAACAAAAGGTATTTTGGTATATGTATATGCTTTAGTTAAGAGCACATGAGTTTTGGTGATCAAATCAATGAGTTACAGTGTTCGACAATAAATCAGTATATCAGGTCATATGAAGAGTTGCGATGATCAAGGAGAGTATAGTGGATATGGTAATGTGCTAAGTTAGGTGAATGAATTATATTTCTAACACTTTGGTAATATAAGATCTCCGACTCCATAATTATCATTTGCATAATTTATTATTATGTTTTGTATGGTATTTGTGAAGCCGACTTGATGGCAGATTTTGTATAAGTATAGAGTAATTTTATGAAAGTGAGATATATGTTGTATTGTGATGATGAAGCAAGGTTGTGAATATGAGAGAAGAAATTAGATGCAAGATCATCAATAGACAGAGCTATAACCAAAACTATCTAAGCAAGATAAGTGCTTGTATTGTTCACATTTTGGAGAACTCTTTGTAACAATTTTGATTGTAAGAGCAGTGTGCTCACCACCTTTAACCAGGTGTTTTGTATACCCCTAATAGGGTTTTGTATTCCTCTAACAATGAAATGTACTATGTAACAATCAGCTCCTAACAGGGCTAGATCTCCTAATAGGGATATTATATTTTAGTGCATATTTGTGGGTACTATCCCCACTGGGGTTTTCCCTTGGCCAGGGTTTCCTCAAGAATAAATCATGGTGTCATGAGTAATGTGTTGTGCTTATATGTTCTTTTCATTTTTGCATTACTATGGTTTATTTATAATTGGTTGAAGTTAAAATTAAAGTTTAGTAATACTGATTCATACCCTCTCTCAGTATTACCTAATCCTAACAAATGGTATCAGAGCTATTGACCCTTGGAGAGAAAGCCTAATAGCTTGAGGGAGATCAGAATGGATTCAAAAAGTTTACAAGAGAACTTTGATGCAACACTTGAAGATCTGGACAAAGAGAAGGCTGAGAATGACATATTAAAATTTAAATTAAGAAGAGAAGAAGGTTTCATTAGAAAACTAAAGAAACAACTTGAAACTTCAAGATGTCAGAAACAAGACCTTATAGACAAAATTAGTGAAGAATCAGTCAATGATACATCAGATCAGGTGAAGAGGCTAGAACAAGAAAAAGAGAAAATTAATCTTTTGATGATTAAAGAAATTCAGCATGAAAAAGATGAAAGGGTAAAAATTGAAGAATCACTAAAAGTAGCAAATGAGAAAATAAGACAAATGAAGACTGCACTTGACCAATAGAAAGATAAATATCTTGAATTGGAGAAATATAATCAGATCATTAAAGGTGAACTCACTCAAGCCAAATTACACATTGAGAAGTTACACATGAGCAGTGACAAGATTGATGACCAAAGAGCAAGACAAAATCCTAAAGGAGATATGACTGGAGTTGGATTCAATGAAGAAAAATGTTCTAAAACTCAAGAAGAAACAAATGAAGCAAAGACTGAAGAAAGACCTACTCCTAAGGAAAGAACCACTCATGAAGAACCTAAAGAATAGTTTAAACCTTTCAGAGGTAGATGTTTTGGATGCAACAAAGTTGGTCACATGAAAAGAGATTGCAGAAGTAGAGGTAACTCTAAGCTCTTTACCAGCTACTATTTTAAATGTTATGAATATGGACACAAGAAAGCAGATTATAGAAAACTAGACTAGTCTAGGTATAAGCAAGATTATGTCAAAGAAGAAACAACAACCAAGATCACATGTCAAAAATGCAATAACTTTGGGCATACAACAAGGTAATATAAGTTGCAGACTAATCAAGATAGAAGGAGACCTCTTACTTGTTACAAATGTAACCTACAATACATAACAAAGTTTTGCAGATATAATGGAGAGGACAAAAGAAGAGGACCAAGAAGATCAAGTGAACCAAAAGGACCACCTCCTATGGTTATAAGGAAGAATATAAGTGATAGTGGTAAGAGTCTCAATGATTACATGAATGAGTTTGAGAATCATTTCAAGAAATCAAAGGACGAGAAGATATGGAAAGTAAAAGTTTTAAACAAAGCAGTGGTTTAGGGAGAGACAATAGATGATATCGTGTCTTCACATGATGAGTTCTTTGAGGCATCAACCTAGAGGTTTGCATGGCCTTAGGGGGAGCATTGGATACAATGAACATAATATATCCAGCCCCTATATATGTGGAGTAAGCTCATGTGAGATTAGGTATGATGTGTACAGACACTGAGGAGTCTGTGGATGAGAGTGCGACATTTGGAAATTGATTTTTGGTGCTCATGAGTTTTGTATTGATTGGACGACATGTGAAGTTGAGCTACCTATGTTTAATGCACATACTCAACTTGCAATGGATAAAAAGACTTGAAAGAATTCATTTCTACACCATTTGTTGATCAACATCTAAGGAGAGCAGAGTTGAGAAGATTATTAGTCATCTAGCAGAGTGATTGCGTGATTGCGTGAAGCAAGTTCTAGATTCTAGCACAATTAAAGGTATTTAGATTTATACTCAGTGAAAAGTTATGGATGCATTGATAGTTTATGATGTTGTGGATAGACCTAGGTATAAATTCAAGAGACATCCTTTTAAATCTTGTGAGGATGATCTGGAGGGAGCGTTTTCACAAACCCCTATAGGCATATTACATGTAGAAGATATTAGGGCATACATACACTGCAAGTATGAAATCATTGGAGATGTAAACATATACAGTGAATTAGATAGTATGATAGAAGCTAATGGATCCATGGTAGAAGAATTCAAACATCTACAAGATCAATCTATCATCAAGTTAACCCTACTCACAGAATTCATGAAAGTTGAATGGTTTAAGATTATCCTTAGAAGAGTTCATGATCAATTTTTTTGGATTGGAGAACAACCAGTAAAGATTTGTGTACAGATGTTACATGAGATCATAGGCCTTGATAATGAAGGAGCCCTACCAATAGCAGAAAAGAACCTAAGGAAACATGAAGAAACCCTAACCCATTCCAAATGGGATAAGAGGGCGATGACAGTCAATGACATCTATTTGCAGGATGTTAGGTTGGTAGCAATGTTGTTGGGTTATAAGTTATTTTATAATAACAAAACAAACTCTGTATCTGTTGGGGTCATCATGATGGCATACAAAATGGTGAAATAAAATAAAAAATATAATCTTTGCGAAGTCCTAGCACAACAGTTTCTTGAGAATGTTAAGGCTATATAGAAAGACAAATATAAAGCATTTAGGTTTGGATCATTGTTAGTTCATATGTATATTCATATCATTCACAAGTTTCTTAGCATGCACACTAGGGCATGTAAGGAAAATGTACCCACTGGAATTTAGATTTTAGAATACTACCGAAGACAAGATAAGAATTGGGTTGATGGTGAACTATTTTCCATGACAAAGATACTACAAATGCAGATGAAAGAATGGTATAGGATACTGTAAAACATAGTTGAAAAGTATGAGGACACCATCTGTTTCATGGTTGAAACTAATTGTGTTTTCTTTGAGGCAATAGAACCAAGAATGAAATGGTGTTATCCTATGGGATATGAAGCAAGTGCTAAGATTCTAACCATGCAGGTAGAGCATGTACTAGCAATAGAAATAGACCCTACCCAAGAAAGATGGGGAACATATAGGGAGAAGTATGAAAAATTCAAGGAAGAGCAAGACAAGGTAACAAGGAAAAGGAAAGTCAAAAAAATTGTTGAAGATATAACTACGAAGGTAGGAATTGTAATACCCCAAAAATGGGCTATAAGTTCATTAATCTCCTATATCAACAATTCGAATGAAATCGACATAGAAGTCCTAATCTAAGGCACATCTAAACATCATCGAATCCTAATTGATTATCTTAAATTCTGCATCAGGGAATATTCCAAGCAATATTCCTAATCATCTTAATTATCTTTAATTTAATGATTATTTGGCAATAAATCACATTTATCCTAAGTTTGATTAATTGAATATTTTCATATTTAATTAATTAGATTTAATATCTTGCCGCTTAATTGTGTAATTAAATTTAATTCTATCTATTATTAATTGTATTATTTAATTTTGACAATAAATCCAATATCCTATGAATAATTGATTAAATTTTTATTTAATTAATTAAAGCAAGTTGTCATTATTTAATAATATAGTTTTTAATAAAAGTTTGATAAAATAGTTAATTAACCCATAAATTAATTATTTTATTTCAAAAAGCAGTTAAGTTGAGAATAAATCACTTTATTTATTTATTAAATCATAATTATCCATGTGCACATTCAAGGACCAGTTAAACTCAAATTGGAAAATCAATGCAAGTTGTTAGCTTTTTGAAACTCAACATCTTTTTGAGTTTTAAAGTTGATCTAAACTTCTAATTCGAGTTGAACTATGCTTTTGCATGATTTTTGTGACTTAATTATCTTTATTTAAAAATAACTCAAAAATCAACCTGAGTTACTTGAGTGATTTATGGCTTTTTCTCATGCACCTCCAAAGCCCTAGATTTCTATAAAACCAAGGCTCAGCTCTTCATAATTCATATCTCGCAAATTGCAAACTTACTCTACAAGAATCATAGCATATCAGATTTGGAGAATTTGCACAATTGGAGCTTGAAAGATAAATTTGAGGATTCGAAGCTTTGTGAGATCAATTTCAAATTCATAGCTTTCATATTATTGTTAGAATTTTCATTCTCATATCATATCATTTCTAGATTAGCATTGCATATCAATTTACATATTAGCATAGATTCATATCATTGTTAGATCAATTTCCATATTAGCATAGATTCATATCAGTTTTCATCATATTATTGCATAGAAAATACCAAAAAAAAAAATTGATTAATTGCATTCATATTTCAATATCAGTTTGGCATTCAAATCCTTCATTTAGGTGTTGTCTAGGTCACTAATCTTGATAACAATCTGAGAAGATTAATCTCGCACCTACTAGAAGGCAGTAAATCACTTGGTTAAATTAGATTTCAATTTTGCATGATTTTGATTATAGCTAACCTCTAATGTTTTACTGAAGTGTTGTGTCTACAGATCAGGAACAAAATTCACACACACATTTCTGGCGCCCACCATGGGGCAACCCACCTTTACATGCTGGTTTTGATTTTTTTTTTGGAGCTAAAGCCCTAAAGTTTCCAAGATTTAATTTTATCTCTCAAACGGCTTGGATTTTTGGACTCAAATTTTTTTTTAGGTTGGACATATATCAAAGAAGCTACAGTAAAAAATTTAGAATTTTATGAGATGTTTTGAATTTTTAATAATTTTTTCTTGAAATTCTGGAAAAAATTAATATCTGACACAAATCAGCATATTTTTTAGAAATTTTTATATTTTTAGAAATCTCTTTAACTTATACAATGGTTCCATTCTTTTTATTTTAAATTTGGATGCAATATAATAGCTCAAATAGTCAATTTATAAAAATTGGTATGTTTTGATAAAATGGGTCTCTAGGGCACAAATGAAGAGATTTTTCTAAAATTTTTACATTTTTGGAAAGCTCTCTTTTTTTTAGTCGGGGTCTTTGTTTTTAATTTCTATTTTTGTGGCCAAAATCATATCAAAAAAATTAGATCTTGTTGACTAGGTCAAATGCAGCAAAAAAAAATAAAGTTTTGTGATGGGTATGCACTTATTTTTTTACATGGTTCAATGAATGATATGAATTATCATTTGGGTTAATTGTTGGTTATTATTGCTAATAAAAATTGATTTTTAGAGCTAACCCTATGGTTTTCATAAGTTGAATATATTTTGCATATCTTGTTTGCTTGTTTGCTTGTTTGCTTGTTGGAGAGTTCGTCACTTGCTTGCATGAAAAAGCTCAACAAGAATTGCTAAAAATCAGGTAAAATATACTAAGCATGTTGCAAGGATCCCAGGTATTCTCCTTCATCTAATAACATTTTAATTTGGCCTTAAAATAAATCTCTCATGTGTTTAGCTTGAGTGTTTCTTTGCATGCTTTTTCTATGAATTTGCATAATTGAATACTAGGTTGTGACACCTTAAGTATTTATTAGCAGTCTTAGATTACTTGTGATTGATCTTGATTGCTATCTTGGGTTATTGGACTTGCTAATCCACTGGCCCCTCATTCCGCCCCATGGTTGCAATCTTAGCGCCATAAAGGGGAGGGGTCTACAGGAGAGAAGCGTTAATTGTTCCACTAGGCAACCCTTTTGTGCTTTTAGGAACTCACTTGTTTTTTAAGTTGGGGACTCATTTTCAGCTTGTGTGAGGTGTTAAGTGTTCCACCTTGTGGAATCATCTCATATTCACTTTAAGCGTTAAGTGTTCCTCTTTTTTCTTTTTGGGTACTTTTGGTAGATTTTCTTTTGGAAACATGCATCTGTGCTCACATAGTAATTAGGCCCTATGAACACTATTCATGATTCTTGAGAGATTGGATTCCCAATGAAATCCTTCTTGATGACAAAACCCTTGTAGGTAGGGAGGATACTTAGTGCGTTTCACATTCAACTTGGTTAGTGCGTCTTCTCTTATTGATCGATACATTCTCTCCCAGGAGAGGTTGATAGATCACGTGGGGTAGACATCACAAGCTTTGGTGAATCAAAATTGGTTAGTGCATCTTCCCTTATTGATTGATACATTCTCTCTCCGGAGGGGTTGATAGATCACGTGGGGTTGATATCATAGACCTTGGTGAGATAAACTTTGTCTTAACGTGTCAGATTAATCTGCTTGCTTTGTTTGGGTTAAAAGTGAAGAGGTATCAAAACCTTGGATCTAGAGCCAAGTCCCCTTGTGGTATCATATTGTGAGTCACCTTTAGAGAGGGTTAACCGTAGCAGACAATCCCTTCACAGGGCAAACTGCGTTGATGAAACCTCAAGCGGTAATAGCTATTTTTGTCATGGTAGTGACAACTGCTATATAAATGTCCTTGTGGAAGAAATCTCCATAGGTATGGTTCATTGTTGGGTTGTCAGATCTCCCTAGCAGCTCCTGAAATTAAGTTCTCAAACTGTGTCAAAACCCTGGTGCACCGGGATTGGAGTTCACCCCTTTGGATCATAAAAGTTGCAGAGTCAAACCATTACTAAAAACCCTAGCGAGGCCAAATTTCCATTTTATAGGGTATATGTGCATTATTGCAAAACATTTTTGGAACATACACAATTAGCGCTTCTGAGGATTAGAACGAATAAGTCACTTGATTGTTCATGCGCAAGGTTGCTTTTGCCCTTGTTCATTATTTTCAGACATGCTTGAAATCACGTGCTTGCTATTTTTCATGCTTGTTTATCTATCTGGTTACTGAAAATGAACAAATCTGTTACAATCCTCAAATTTGGACATTGAAATTTGCAAACAATACGAATCTGCAAACTCAAAATTTTGCAAAAATTGACATAAAATCCTTTTTGGAGTTAAAAATCATTTCAGGAAATCAAAAGTCATACGATTTTTTCCAAGTGTCATTTCATTACAACCCATCTGTAATATGATTGAGTACCCAGTGTCGTATGAGTTTCCATGCTATCAAATTCTCAAAGTCAAAATCTTGCAACTGTCGTATGAGATTTTCAACTATCGTTTCATTGCTACCCAACTGTCGTATGAGATTTTCAATTGTCATTTCATTGATACCCAACTGTTGTATGATAACCAACCCAGTGTCGTATGAGTTTTGATGCCAAAAAATTCTAAGAGTCAAAATCTTGCTTGCAATTGTCGTATGAGATTTTCAACTGTCATTTCACAGCATACCCACTGTCGTACGAGTCTGCAGAGTGTCGTTTGGGAAAATTTTGAAAAGTTGTCAGAAAATTGTTAGAATTGCCAGATATTTAGCTTTTTCAGCCTTTTTTCAGAATCTATCAAACAAATCACTGTGTCAGGAACAGAGCAATAGCTATTGAGAATCAGTACACATGCCTCAAAGAATCAGTACACAAGAGGAAGAAGCTCTAATCACCGCTATGATGAAGCAGCTGCAAGCTATGCAAGTCCAGCTTGACAAACTTGAGAAAGAAAAAGAACCTAAAGAGTTCTCCATGGAAACTCTATGCTCTTTTCCATTTGATAAAGACTTGTACATGTCACCATGCCCTCAGACAAAATGTGAGCAACGTGACAACCCTTATGATACCTCTTCCACAGAGAGTGACAAATCAAGCTTTGGAGACTATGATGACTATGACGATAGACAATGTAATGATACCTATGACACCTCTGTTCCTAAGATTCCTCCTCGTCATGTGTTCCTACTTACTACAAATGGGCCATCACATTGGATAGATCGTGATGGTGATCCATATGATTCTAATTTTGAAAGAGATTTTGATGGCTTTTGTGGACAATACCTTGATTATGATCCATCTACTACTGCTGAGGACTATAAAATGCATCGTGCTAGCTTGAAGCATCAATATTATAAGAATCCTTCTCCTAAAGACTCTCCTACTAAAAATAAAGATTATCTTCTCAAGCAAGGTCATGTTAATGTTGAACCTTTGTCTAGTGACTGTTCCCTTCCATCCCCTACTTCCTCCAATACCCGTACGTTTCCTAAAGCTTCTGAGTCTTTCAAATCTTTCACAAAACCTTCATCCAACACAAGCCCTGATACTTTTCATGCGGTTCCCTATCGTTATACTCTAGGGCTACCTCTTAAAGAAACTCAAGCTAACCTTCACTTGGCTGCAAATACTTTCAATAATGATAAACCTAAAGAGCCTAAGCCTTCATATGCTATAATCCCTACTTCAGCTAGTCCTCCACCATCTCTTCCAAAGTCATCCATACGATCCCAACATGTTTCCTTGTCCTTAGAAGTGGCTCCATGTCAAGAGGACTCTAGAAATGATAAAGAAAAGAACATAAAGAAAGATCAAGGTCAAGAACCCTCCATGCCATCCACTCCTTTTCCCGATGTCTCTTATCCGCTTCATGGTTCTTTTGATCCTGTACACCCTTTTTCATGCATTCCACCATGTCTTATGTCTTCTCCTAAGCAAGATCAAGCTACTACTTACACTATTGAGCTTATTGACAATCAAAATGACCTTACTACACTTGCGCTTTCCAAAGATGATACTTCCATTAAGGTTGGTAAAAATGGTGTTGTTACTTCCAAAGTTAAGCCTATTGAAAATCAAAAGAAAAATTATGTGCTTGTGCTATCTAAAGATCCTTGTCAAGATCAAAGTCTTCCATCTTCTTATTCTACCACTCCATGTTCGCTTCCACTTTCTACTCTTCCTAAGTCTTTGTAAGCGTTAAACAATCCTATCAAAGAAGGTGCTCATATTCAAGATGTCCACAATTCTATTGAAAATTCTCATGCTCTCTCTAAAGATGTTGATATCCTTGGTTGTCATATATATGCTGATGAACTTGTTGATTATCCTTTTGTGTTTTCCACTTCCATCCTCAGACCTCTTCCACTAAAAAGGGCTTCACGTCTACCTTCCATCTTGGGTCCTTATGTCCCTTCACTTTCCCCTCCTAACTTTCCTAATTCACCATCCATCTTGGGTCCTTACATCCCTCCATCTCCATTTTTCCTCAAGATCAACATAGATGCATACCCTTGAATCCTTTTCATCCACCCACCCATTTAAACCAGTTATATCCTCCTTCTTCCACAAGTCCCAAGTCTTTTGGAAGTAACTTGAATGTTCAATACAAGAAAAAGAAGCAATACAAGAATTTATCAAAAAAATATCACCATGTCTCCTCTAATAGACATGGAAACATAAACTCCAAAGAGATATCTAAGAAGAAAACTATAAGACAAGTATGGGTTCCAAAATCCATCATTGAAGATATTCTCTCTAAATTACCAAAAAGAAATGAAAAGCCTACGGCTATATGGATTCCAAAGTCTCTCTTGAAAGATTCTGGTGTTGAACAAAAAGTTAAGTTGACATTCAAGCTTCCAAAGACTTCCACTTCATCTTCTTCGAAAAGCATTCCTCCATTCCATGTGCCTAAACCACAACCTCTGCTATCCATTTGCCATATTCCTTCACGTATTCCTTCATTCACAATTCCTCCATCCTCTCACCACCCTTGAAGGTATGTGTTGATGTTGAGCTTGCCTTCCTTTCCATTTACCCTTTCACAATGCTTTCATTCATTATCCTTCTACCTTCTATCATTTTTCCTCATTTGCCTATTCCTCCTATCTTCCAACCTCACTCGCTTTACATAAAACCTTATCCTCCATTTTTCTCTTCCATCTTCTTTTTCCTATCAGCATCTTTGAGCATACCATTTTGAATCCTTGGCATATCATGGTTTATCCTTTCAAGGAGCACTATCTAAAAAGCTTGCCTTCTTCCAAAATAAAAGAAAATATAAAAATTGAAAATGTGCCTTGGTGGAAACCTGGAAACAGGCACCTTGGTAGCAAAAGTAAAGAGAAATAAATTCATCCTATGGTGAAAACCACTCCCTTGTGGCACCTTGGATAAGTACCATGATGAAAACCTAGCAATCAGGCATCATGCGTAGTTCTTCTACATATTTCATCCATTCCATCTTCTCTCTTTGATCTTGACAATGTTGATCTATACACGAACATTTGGCTATCTTGTGAGCTATCTTACAATGATCTTGCTTTCATTCCTTCCATGTTTAGCCTTCATATCCATCTTCCTCCATTCATTTTTGCCTATCGCTATCCTTTTCCCCTTTGGTCTTGATCTAATAAATAAATAAATAAAAGAATAAAACACGGTGTTGTGAAGCCTCTTGACATGTCTACTCCTTTGGACTACATCATGTCCTTCTTTGGCATTGCACTTTTGTGATTTATCCTCTGCTAGCCTTTTCATTGCTTTTCCAAATGTGCTTTACATGACAATTTTTCCTTAGCTTGGGTATTCTTGAGGAGTTTTATCTTGAGGATTTCTCCCCTTCATTCTCCTTCATTCTCTTGTCTTCCATATCTTCCACCAACTTGCCAATCCCTCTTGTTCTCCACCTTGCTAGACATTGGGACTGCATGATATGATCTTGCTTGGGATTTTGCAATGGAAAAAGATGCTATCAGGGATACCAAGTATCAGAACAAGTATCAAAACAAGTATCAAAACTAGTATCAGAACAAGTATCAGAACCAGTATCAAAACAAGTATCAGAACCAGTATCAAAACTAATATCAAAACAAGTATCAAAATCAGTATCAAAACAAGTATCAGATCAAGTATTAGAACTCCCACTGGGGCTACACCTTTTGCTTTACTTTATGGGTCTGAAGCGGTACTACCTATTGAGGTTGAAATCCCATCACTAATAATTAGAATGCATGGTCTAGTAACTGATGATGACTACAAAGTGTCTAGGTTGCAAGAACTTGAACTACTAGATGAGCACAGACAAGCAGCGTATGATCATCTCAGAGTATATCAGAAGAGAATGTCTAGAGGCTACAACAAAAAAGTCAGACACAGAGAATTTCAGGTTGGTGATCTAGTCTTGAGAGAAAATCCTAAAAATCAATTCCATCGAGAATGCAAGGGGAAGTTTGAACCCAACTGGATGGGTCCCTTTGTTATCACTACTACTTTTGGGTCTGTGCCTATCAACTCTCAATGACTAAAGGAGAACAACTCTGAGAACCAATCAACATTCTCCATTTGAAGAAATTCTACGCCTAAGGCATTCAGTCTATGGTAAAAAGTCCTGAAAAAATGAACATCTTGGTGAAAACCTAGCAATAGGCACCTTGATGATTCACAAAAAAATCAAAAAAATATCAAAAGTACAAAAAAATTGAAAAAAAATAAAAAATACAAAAAAATGAAAAAGAAAAAGAAAAAAGTGCCTTGGTGAAAACCTGGAAACAGGCGCCTTGGTAGCAAAAATAAAATCTCTGCCAAGATGGTGAAAACCTGGCAAACGGGCGCCACTTGTTTCAAAATGCTCCATCTATCAGTGCAATCTTTGTCTTTCCCATCTTTTAGTCTTACTTTAGTTTGTACATATCTCCTGATTTGTTTTTGCATTTCCAGTTTTCAATAAGTCAGTTTGTCCACAAATCTGCTCAAGTGTCTATATCCTATCAATGTTCAAACTTGGGGGCAATCACAGTCAAATCCTATGGTCTCCAGTATATCTTAGACGTGTCATATCTAGTCAAGAGTCCTTTGAAGCTTCATTTGAGTCAGTCAAGTATGTCTTGTCTCCAGAAAGGATTTTGCATCTACAACAACGCAATCAAACATCAAACTGAAAATAATCTATGCTTTTTTACATGCTTTTATCTCCTTGTACGCTTACTAATTCACATTGAGATTTTTTCATATTGTGTCCCTTTGAGCCCTTCGATGATGTCCTTTACAGAATTTAGAGAGTGATGATTGGGGGCATAATCTTTTCTTTGTCTTCTGCATGTATGTGAAAATCTAACAACTTTGAAAATTTTGGATTGAAATGGTGTCCGACTGTAAGAGCCTCTATCTCAAATTGGATGGCCATGCGTACCTCGACCATTGATACTCAAAAAATTCAAGGAAGTTTGATCTAACTATTGTCTTTTTGAGTGAGTTCTTTCTCCTACTATGAAACGCAATCTTACCTAAGGATGTGAATGATAAAGGGTCACTACGGGTAATTCACACTGGATTTAGAATGATCTCTTGGCTGTTTGATGTGTTTGTCCATGCAAGGTGTATTCAGGTCATCATGATGTTTATGTTTTGATGTTTATACAAATTGCTATATCAAAATGGACATGATATTCAGGTCATCCTAGCATTTGTGCCTTGGTGCTTATATCTACTCTGACATTCTAAAAATAAAATCAATATTCATATATCCATGGTTGTTGACCAGTGGGTGTTGTATTGATTCTTGCACATACAAATTGATATTCATATGTCTATGGTTTCATAGCTAGTGGGCATTGTATTGATTTATCTGGTTACCTAAAAGTTCAATGATGATAACAAATTGACATATGATCAGTGACTAGGTCCTAGGTCTTAGGTTGCATTTCATTTTGCATGTCTCATTGCATTTTGCATGTTGCATGATCTCACAATGACTAAACAAACTTCAATGCTTAAACAATTCTCCACTCGCATCTTCAATTCTAACAAGAGCTGAATCTCACACAAAGGTTCCTCCAATGAAACAACAAGTAGAATCCTTTTTCGGGATCAAAATTCAAATCTGAGATCATTAATATTATTAACTACTTGCATAATCGACCTTCAATCATCACAGGCATCCATTATTCAGCTTAACTGATTATCTAACATCAAACTATCAAAATTTCAACTTGGTCAACTATGGTCAACTCATGGTTTGACCTAGTCAAACTTGGTCTTTTGGGACCTTCCAATGATGCACAATGCATTCTTAGACGTGTTTAACCACTTCTCAAATCAATTAACATACTTCTAAACTCTCAACGCTGACTTTTCTTGTCAGATTTCAATTTTAATCTCGAAGGAGGTATGGTATTGCACATCATTCAAAGTATGTAATCAAATTTGAAATCAGATCTTTGTTGAAATCATATCTTTCCTCAGTAATCAAGACAACAACTACGTCTAGTTGTTGATTCATCAAAATTCCTCATCGCTCAGGGCAAATCTATCATCACTTGGGGCATATCAAACTCTTCAAGATCCATATCAATCTGGTATCCTCCTAATCTTGTAAACTGTATCAATTTTTGCAACCATCGGATCATAGTGTTCTTTCCTTGGTTCTTCGGCAACTGAAGGGTTCGGATGTGATACCTGCTAGTTCTGCTAAGACAATCAAGTCTAGAACCGGTCACTCACTTCTTTGCAATCCTAAGGTTTGGAATCAGGTGTTTTGACACTTTTTCACAATCATAGGTTCATTTGCTGTTATAGTGAACATTATCTTTGGTCATTCAGGACCTATTATCTCCATATCAAATCAATATCAATCAGCTTCTGTCTCATATCAATTATCAATTTCAAACATCAGTTTCATATCTTTATCAAACACAAACTTTTTTTGAACCACAGTAATTCAAAGAGGGGCAAAATGTAATACCCCAAAAATGGGCTATAAATTCATTAATCTCCTATATCAACAATTCAAATGAAATCGACATAGAAGTCCTAATCTAAGGCACATCTAAACATCATCAAATCCTAATTGATTATCTTAAATTCTGCATTAGGAAATATTCCTAGCAATATTCCTAATTATCTTAATTATCTTTAATTTAATGATTATTTGGCGATAAATCACATTTATCCTAAGTTTGATTAATTAAATATTTTCATATTTAATTAATTAGATTTAATATCTTGCCACTTAATTGTGTAATTAAATTTAATTCTATCTATTATTAATTGTATTATTTAATTTTGACAATAAATCCAATATCCTATGAATAATTGATTAAATTTTTATTTAATTAATTAAAGCAAGTTGTCATTATTTAATAATATGGTTTTTAATAAAAGTTTGATAAAATAGTTAATTAACCCATAAATTAATTATTTTATTTCAAAAAGCAGTTAAGTTGAGAATAAATCACTTTATTTATTTATTAAATCATAATTATCCATGTGCACATTCAAGGACCAGTTAAACTCAAATTGGAAAATCAATGCAAGTTGTTAGCTTTTTGAAACTCAACATCTTTTTGAGTTTTAAAGTTGATCTAAACTTCTAATTCGAGTTGAACTGTGCTTTTGCATGATTTTTGTGACTTAATTATCTTTATTTAAAAATAACTCAAAAATCAAGTTGAGTTATTTGAGTGATTTATGGCTTTTTCTCATGCACCTCCAAAGCCCTAGATTTCTATAAAACCAAGGCTCAGCTCTTCATAATTCATATCTCGCAAATTGCAAACTTACTCTACAGGAATCATAGCATATCAGATTTGGAGAATTTGCACAATTGGAGCTTGAAAGATAAATTTGAGGATTCGAAGCTTTGTGAGATCAATTTCAAATTCATAGCTTTCATATTATTGTTAGAATTTTCATTCTCATATCATATCATTTCTAGATTAGCATTGCATATCAATTTACATATTAGCATAGATTCATATCATTGTTAGATCAATTTCCATATTAGCATAGATTCATATCAATTTTCATCATATTATTGTATAGAAAATACCAACAACAAAAAAAATAGATTAATTGCATTCATATTTCATATCAGTTTGGCATTCAAATCCTTCATTTAGGTGTCATCTAGGTCACTGATCTCGATAACAATTTGAGAACATTAATCTCGCACCTACTAGAAGGCAGTAAATCGCTTGGTTAAATTAGATTTCAATTTTGCATGATTTTGATTATAGCTAACCTCTAATATTTTACTGAAGTGTTGTGTCTACAGCTCAGGTACAAAATTCACACACACAAGAATCACTAAAGAGTAGCTTATAAACATAAGAAATAAGTTGGAGGCATCTTCTAGCACTGCTATTGATGCACCTGTTCCTACAGAGGCAGAAAAGATAGTATGTCCTACTATTGAAAATGTTGATTTGTCAGCTACACAAGAGGAGGAAATACAAGAAATTATACCTGCAATCATTCCCAGAAGATCTACAAGATCAAGTAAGCAGGACAGTGCTAAGGAGAAAGAGATAGAAGTGAAGAGGAAGAAGAAAGAGGAAAAGGTAGTTGAAAAAGTTGAAGAAGCAGTGCAGAAGGATCCAAAAACCTTGTGGAAACCTAACCTCAAATCATTGCAGAAAAGAGTAATAAAAGATAGAACCTAAAGATAGTGGACATATACTATGAGAGATATAGTTCTGAAGATCAAGATTATTGAAGACACAATAATTGACCACTTGTTGATCTTTAAGAAAAATGTATTAGAAATTGAAGCAAGTATCCCTAAAGAACTATATAGAAAACTGGAAATCGGGAAGCAGTTGGCACAATCAGAAGATAAAAACATAAGGAATAGAGCCATTGAGGATATGTTACTAGTTGTATCAATATAGGAAAGAGAGAGAATTATAAATGCATTGAAACCCCTACCGAGGACAAAGGCTAGACTAGTCAAAATCATGGCTAGGAAATATGATGAGGTGATTGAGGACACTCAAAAGGAATTAGATCAAATTCTAATGTACAATATGCCAAAGAAGACCTCACCTCCCAAGGATACTAAGCCTACATCTTTGGGATTGGGAGAAAGTTCCAAGGCAGTGGATGAAAGTGTACAAGACAACATGCAACCAGATCTCTTTGTCTTTGGTGTGCTTGTGACTCTTGAAACTTCACATGATATAAATGATCCATTTATGGATAATTTGAATAGTGCGATGGAAGTTGGAGAACAATAAAAGTTAGAGGAAGAGAAAATAGATGAGAAAAAAGAGGAGGAAGTATAGGAGAAGGAATCACAATAGGAAGAAAAGAGGGTAGAAGAGAACAGAACAAAAAAAGTAGTTGAGGTTAAAATGGACACCTCTTTATTGTTGGAAAGTATGGCCAAACCAAAAAATTATGATGTAGACATCATGGATGAAGATGATCTTATGAGGCCATCCTTCATGGTCTTTGCTAAAGCTAAAGAAAGATTAGTTCAGAAAGGTGACAAAAGAATAAAGGTAATGGCTAGGGCTGGAGAAATAGTGAACAAGCTACTTCCCTCACTAGTTATCTTTCAGGAAAAGGATGATGCTGAGAACCTTGGTTCAGTATTAGATAGCTTTGATAGTCACTTTGACTCATTGCTAAAGACTACAAAAGATAAGGTAGAGAAGAAGTTGAGAGAAGTCTGCCAGTCCATCTCATGGGACTTATATATTCTCAAGGCTACTAATCTTAAGGCCAAGAGTTGTGTAGCACAAGGTAGGAATATTTACAGCTACTGCATAAGTCCTTGCAAGCATGTAAAGAACATTGAGGAGATCATAGCCAAGGATAGGGCTACTCTTGACAATCTCATGGTCAGTTGTGAATCATCTTCACTAACTGTGGGTGAAATAGATAAAGAGACATCTAGGCTATTGGACAAGATAAGTGTACTAGAAATGGAGAAAGGGAGAGTTGTAGATAGATTTGGCTTATTAAGAAGCCTATTGACCCCTAAGCTTACAATGCTTGAGACTCATCTTTCAGAGATGGAAAAGGTTGAAGGCTCAATGACTTTGTCTACACATACAGAGATTAAGGTAGCAGAGACAACATCATATGCACTGAATGGATTGATTCATGTTAGTGATCTACTGATAAAATCACGGGCTGAGGAAGTAAAGACCTTGGAAAAAATTTTCCAAGATGTTCTAAATCTGGTGAGTAAGCACTAAATCTTTTTGTGCTTAAGTTTTGAAATTTTGAATGTACCTTTTCCATTGATGTCAAAGAAAGAGGAAGAGAAAGAAAAAGAAATATGAAGGAAAATGAAAGAGTAATATGTAGAGAAGAAAAGTATGTGTAAAACAAAAAAAAAGTAGAAAAGAGAAAAAGAAAAGAAGAGAGTTGTATTGTAACACTTAGTGATTTTTCTAAGTGTTTCCATCAATGCCAAAGGGAGAGATTGTTGGCAAGAGATATTTTGGGGCACTAGAGATCTCTTGAGGGTTTTCATTTATGGAAACACTTATGCTGGAGTGATCGCATGATGAGAGATTCAATACTAGAGTCACAGTCATGAGAATGACTAAGTCCAGAATCAGGGTAATAGGGTACAGTGTTACAGTTTTGGTCAACAATGAAGATTTATAAGGTATTATGGCTTGCAAAGTTAATAGAAGGTATTTTGGTATATGCATATGCTTCAGTTAAGAGCGCATGAGTTTTGGTGATCAGATCAGTGAGTTACAGTGTTCAGAAGGTATGCAAAGACAGTAAATCAATATATCAGGTCATATGAATAGTTGCGAAGATCAAGGAGAGTATAATGGATATGGTAATGTTCTAAGTAACGTGAATGAAGTATATTGCTGACACTTTCATAATATAAGATCACCGACTCCATAATTATCATTTGCATAATTTATTATTATGTTTTGTATGGTATTTGTGAAGTTGACTTGATGGAAGATTTTGTATAAGTATAGATTGCTTTTATGAAAGTGAGATGTATGTTGTATTGTGATGATGAAGCAAAGTTGCAAATCTGAGAGCAGAGATCAGATGCGAGATCATCAATAGACATAGCTATAACCAGAACTATCTAAGAAAGATAAGTTCTTGTATTGTTCACATTTTGGAGAACTCTTTGTAACAATTTTAATTGTAAGAGCAGTGTAATCACCACCTTTAACTAGGTGTTTTGTATACCCCTAACAGGATTTTGTATTCCTATGACAAGGAAATGTACTATGTAACAATAAGCTCCTAACAAGGCTAGATCTCCTAACAAGGATATTATATTTTAGTGCATATTTTTTGGGTACCATCCCCACTGGGGTTTTCCCTTGGCTAGGGTTTCCTCGAGAACAAATCATGGTATCACGAGTAATGTGTTGTGCTTATATGTTCTTTTCATTTTTGCATTCCTATGGTTTATTTATAATTGGTTGAAGTTGAAATTAAAGTTTAGTAATATTGATTCCCCCCCCTCTTAGTATTACCTAATCCTAACAGATCTACCTTTGGTGGACATGTGGTTCCACCTCATGTGGTTGATAAGTTATCTCCTAGTTATCATGTTCTCCTATTTCCTTGCCTACATAAGTAGACACGTGTAAACTGTAATTCATGTATTCTAGTTGAAGTCAATTAATTCAATTATTGCATCATTAATGAGGATATATCTCATTCTAATCCATTTTGTCTCTTTTACTTTTGTGCTATTCATTGCCCTCTAGACCTTGGATTTCTATATACAAATTCTTACATGGTATTAGAGATTTTGGAATGGAGTGCCATTACATAGTCTATTTGGAGAGATATTGTAGCATTTATGGTTGGGATCCTCACGTATATGAGGGCCAATAATTTTTAGGAGAACCCTATGCGAAATTAGAGCTCACCATCACATTTAGGAGGCCGATCTAACAAATTTTGACTATAAATTTTCCTATATCAGCTAAAATTTGAATTTGGGGAAAATATTTTTTGTACAAAAGGTTCGTACTACCTTACTTATGCAATTCGGTACAATTAAAAAAAAGGTATTCTTTCACATTTTATTGTAAAATTTTTTATATTGATTTTTTTTTAAAATGTCAAAGTGGGGGTGGGAGGTTTGCAGACCCTTCCATTAGATCTTTTTGTAGGGGTATGATCATTCTTTAGTCGTTGTGAGGGAACACTTGGAACCTTTTCCTTATTCTCCATATAATCATCCTTCATAATTTGACATGATTGTGGATACTTTGGACCAACATTTGGAGTAGGTCTCTTTATCTTTAGAGGATATAGTTGAGTCTATGTATATTGTTCTACATTCATCTCCACTAGATTGTGGTTTGTCTTTTTTAGCAGTTTGGCCTATTACACTTGATTTGGAAGAGACAACTTTCAGCTCGACATGGGGACACTTGAGTAGTTTTTTGAGACTCCATATCTTGAGGTTTCTTCCTACATATTCCTTTTAGGATTGGGGAGACTTATTACATACACCTTTGGTTTTAATTTTTCCTAAGGGGAACAATGTTACATTTGACCATCATGAAGTATCTTCTACATCCAACTTGGAACATCTATCATTGGTCTACACTCTACATTAAGGGGGGACTACTTGGTCTCTCTTCTTCTCTCTTATTGGGGAACTTTTTCCTCACATGGGGTTTTTTCCTTCTCATTCTTCTATGGGATTCTTTTTATTTATTCGTATATGTTTTGGGGGGGAGTTTTGTTCCATTGGATTTTTTTCTCTTTCTTTGTTTGTGACAGATTGCATTGCATATTGTACATCGACACCTAACATGGCCTAGTAAGCGGAGTGTTAGTGTAATTAATTATTCACCCAATTACTATTTTCTTAAGCTTACTTAGGATAATGCATAATATAATATTTTGCATATGAGACACTTAAAGAGTTGCAAATTTAGTTGCACATGGTGTAGGAGAAACTTAACTTTAGGTGGTGATACTAGTTATCACATTCCAGTTTATGTGTTATCTCCACCTTTAGTGCACTTATCACTTTATTATCCTCCATATTGTTGCACATGATTGCACGTACTTCATTGTACAATGGAGGATGATCCACCTTTGGTGGACATGTGATTCCACCTTGTGTGGGTGATAAGTTATCTCATGGTTATCATGTTCTCCTATTGCCTTGTGTATATAAGCATACACATGTAAATTATAATTCATATATTCGAGTTGAATTCAACTAATTCAGTTATTGCATCTTTAATTAGAATATAATTTGTTCTTATCCATTTTGTCTCTCTTACTTCTATTTTATTCATTGACCTCTAAATCTTAGATTGCTATAGATAAATTCTTACATATATACTTATATATTTTATAATACTTTGTTATTAATATTCTAATATAAATTTATGTTGTATATATCATATATTTAAACAATATTTAATTATTATTAAAAAAACATTCCACATAAATATAAATAATTAAACAATAATTAAAAATATATATAAACATCCTTATGAAATATTCATCTTCACACTTAAACCAAATAATCTCAGCAATTTTTTATTTAGTAGAAAAATTATTATTCTTATTATAGCTATTAATTCATTCAATTAATCACTCTCCAACTTTAATTTGTAATTTCTAATATAGATCATTAGACACACGTTTTTTCACAAGTACTTTCTCAATTTTGATTGCATTATCCACCATCTTATCAAAAAATGTATGATTTTGCATTTGTAGGGGATAGTTGATTTCTGGAACAAGATTATTGATGAAGATTTCCAACTTCTCAGTTTCTGGGATGGGTCTAGCATATAGAGAAAATTTCTTCCTCCATCTTTTGAGAAAAGTTAGGAATGGTTCCCCTGAGTTTTGTTTCAAATTGTAGATGTCGATCATGGTGACCGGATGCTGGATGTTATAGGAGTATTGTTGATAGAATAGTTTGATTAACTCCTCAAAAGTTTTGATAGTTGGAGGCATTCTAGAGAACCAATGAATGGCTACTCCTCCCAGAGATCAAGGGAAAAGATGCATTAAGTAAGTTGGTTCATGCATAAACTCCATAGATTGAGTACAAAATTCTCTGACATGATCTTGAGGATCAAAGTTTCCATCATACTTATCATATTTAGGCATCTCCACTCTTTTAGGGAATGGTGGGATGTACAAGTCTTTATCAAATGGAAAAGGGCATAGAGCTTCCATGGAGAACTCCTTAGGTTCCTTTTCTTTTTCAAGTTTGTTAAGTTTGACTTGCATGGCATGCATCTATTTCATCATAGCCATGATAGGAGTTTCTTCCTCATGTGTAATGATATTTTCCACATTAAAGTTTGGAGGAAGTTTAGCTCCTTAATGAGCTAACTCTAGAAAGTATGCTTCTCTATCTTCTTTCAAGAAATATTTCATCATCCTTTTGAAGTTATCATCATTTTGATATTGGGCAATTTCAAAAGCTGTAGGTTCTTGATCCATACCATGTTGAGACTGATGTCCTTGAGACCCATGATGTGTCCCTCCATGAGACATGTTAGGAGTTTTAGGACTCCCTGGATTAGATTGAGGTGGAGTTTGTTGAGTACCTTCGTGAGTTGATGGAGGGGTTATGTAGCCAATTTTTAATCAAAAATTGCCAAGACCATCATCTTTGTAAAGAATAGAATTGTAGAGTTTCTCAAGAGTTGGAGCCTGGAGAGTATTCAAAGGTATGGTATGGGATACTTCTCCAAATTTCTTGTGTGACAAAGCTCTAGTTTCCACCATTAACCTTGGGTGAAGCAAAATAATAAGATGAAGACAACTGAAAAATGAATTGATTCAAGAAGATCGAATGATGCAACCTTGTCAAAATTGAGTTGATTAAAGATTAGATTAGATGTAAATGAAGGATACTGTGCCATAGTAGTGTGGGTAGATGCCCAAAAAATGGCGGGCATGAGCTCACAACACTTAGCCATTTTAGCAAGAAAATTGGATTTGAAGATAATCTCGACAAAGTTTTGACACAAGATGAAAAAGACTCAAATCGATAGATCAGAAGGCAAAATCAGACTCAAAGGCTCACTTGAGGAAAATGAATGAATTTGTTCTAGTTTCTGCTCTGTTCCTGACACAGTGATTGGCTCGATAGATTCTGGAAATAGGCTGTAAAAACTGAGTCTCTGACAATTTTGACAACTTTCTGGCAATAAAATTTCTCAAATGACTTTCTGTAGAATCGTACGATAGTGGGTATGCTATGAAATGACAATTGACAAACTCGTACGACAATTGCGAAGCTCATACGATAGTTGATAGCAAGATTTTGAATTTTTTGCTTTTGACTGGTGGCAAAACTTGTACGACACTATACAAGATATCATACGATAATACAAGGGTTATGAAATGACAATTGCCAAAACTCGTATGACTTTCTGACATTGTGGGATGATTGTTGACTCTAGAAAGGAATTTTACTTCAGATTTTGCAAATTTTTGGTTTTCAGTTTTAGATTGTTCATGAATTTTTCTATCTAGGTTTGAAGATTATTCTGAGATTGTTCATTTTCGGTAGCCAAATAGATAAACAAGCACGCAAAATAGCAAGCAAGTGATTCCAAGCATGTCTGAAAACAATGAACATGGGACAAAGCAACCATGCACATGAACAATCAAGTGACTGAATGTGCTAATCCCTAGGAGTGATAATTGTGTATGTTCCAAAAAGTTTTTCAATAATGCACATATTCCTAGAAAAATGAAAATTTGGGCTCACTAGGGTTTGTAGTAATGGTCTGACTCTGCAACTTTTGTGATCTCAAGAGGGTGAACTCCAATCTAGGTGCACCGGGGTTTTGACATAGTTCAAGAATTTAATCAATCAGGAGTTTCTAGGGAGATCTGACAGCCCAACAAGAGACCACACCTGTGAAGATTTCCTCCACAAGGACATTTATATAGCGGCTGCTACTACCATGATGAAAATGGCTATTACCGCTTGAGGTTCTGTCCACATGGTTGATCCAATTAAGGGAATGCCCACTACAGTTAACCCTCTCTAAATGTGACTCACAAAAGATACCACATGGAGACTGGTTCCAGATTCAAGGATATGAGTTTCTAATACTACCCAAAAAGGGAGTAGAGCATAGTCCTCTAGCCTTTTCACTTTTAACCCAAACAAAGCAGACAGATTACTTCGACACGCTAAGACCAAGATTATCTCACAAAGATCTATGACGTCAACCGCTTATGATCTATCAACCCCTCTAAAGAGAGAATGTATCAATCAAAATTTGAAGACACACGAATCTAGTAGAATGTGAGACTCTCCCAGTAACCTCCCTACCTACAAGGGGATCCATTGTCAAGAAGAGCTTCACATGCATGAACAAGCGGAAGAAGCCCACTCTCTTGAGATCATCCACAAATAGTGTTCATAGGGCCTATTTACTATGTGTAATAGATATGCAGAAAGCAAATCTATGTTCATTTTATAGCCCAAAATAAAGTCTGTGATATGAAAGCAAGAAAAGTCACACAAGCTTGACACGTGAGAGTTTGTTTTAATCCAAATCAAAATGTTATCAGCTTGAAAAGAATACCTGAATTCCTCACAACACGCTTAGTAGATTTTTACCTATTTTAGCAATTTAGTTGCACTTTTTCCAATCAGATTCAGCAAGTATCAGTCAAAAATAGAAGATTTCAATTGTTAGGGTTAGCTATTAGTCCAAATTTGAAAATCAATTCTGAAAAACTACCAAAAATTCTGAAACGACAATTGAATTTTGGAGTCAAAAACTTGTACGACAGTGGGTTACCTCCCAAACAACAGTCTAGGAACTCATACGATAGTGGGTGTCTTCTCATATGACAATCTAGCTTCCAAATGATAGTGTGTACTTTCTAATACAAGCCTCGATAAGATCACCTGCCATACGACAATGGGTACCTCTTGATATGACTTTTTGACAAAAGTCATATGAAAAATGTATGGACAAAAAATAAAAGATCATAGTTTTAACCAGAAAATGACAAGAAATTGATAGAAATTGAATGGAAACCCATTTCAGGGCCCCACGGTGGGTGCTAGAAATGTGTGTGTGAATTTTGTACCTAGTTGTTGTGTGAACTAAAAATGATCACACTACTATTAATCCTTGCATCCAAGAATACTCAATAATGAGCTCTCAGATATCGATCCACAACTCTTTATATGTGGAGTGCATGACTTTCTATGAGGCCCTCAGATTGAACCCATGCAAGTACACCACAGAACGAGAGATTCAAGGAGGAGAAGCAAGAATGCTAATCTCCATTGAATCAAGTTCTTGCATGCAAATGAAACTAATCTATATGATTGCAAATGCAAGAAAATAAACTAATTTATTGAAATGAAGATTAAACTATATGATTGTAAGAAATAAATTATTTTATTGAAATTAATCTATATGCAATACAAGAAGCAAACTACTTCACTAATTAATCTATATGAAAATTAAACTAAATGTGCAATCTACAATGATGATTTCTAAAGCTCTAATGTTGTCAAGAAAATCTTCAGCATAATGATAATATGAAAATTCTAGATTTTTAATTGAGAAGGAGAGTGCTCCTTACATAAGAAACTAATGAAAAGAATGCATCTCCAAGATCAATGTGGGATTAATGCAAAAGGAGGAAATAAATCTCATTTTTAGAAAGTGTGGAGAGAAAAGGAAATCTCTTTATTTTATTTATTTTTATTTCACTTATTTCCTTTTTTCATCACAAAAGATCTTTTGAGAGGATTTTATTTATTTTAAAAGAATAATTCTCTTTTAATTAAATAAAATAAGGTTATTTAATTAAAAGATGAATATTAATTAAATAAAATAAAATCATTTAATTAAAAAGGGTTTTAATTAAATAAATTTATTTTTCTTAAGAGATATTACTTTCAATTAAATAAAGTTATTTTATTTATTTAAAAGGGATTATTTCTTTTAATTAAATAAAATTATTGATGACATGATTAAACCTTAGGAGATTATTGAAATGATTGAAATAGTTATGATTTGATCAATGACATTGATTTGAATATATTGTAAAGCATTGATTCAGAAAATTGATATTTGACAAATTGAATAAATGGGGCCCAAAGTCTAGGCGACCGTTTTAGGGTGCATACAGCTATAGACACAACACTTCAGTAAAACATTAGAGGTTAGCCAAAACTGAAATCTGCAATGAAATGGAAACTATGCTAACCAGGCGATTTACTACCTTCTAGTAGGTGTGAGAATGATACCCTCAGATCAAACCGAGACCAGTGACAATGCAACACCTAAACAAAGGATTTGAATGCAAAATATGAAAGACTAAGAATGCAGATTAAGCTATTTTTTTAGATTTTTGATGCAATAATATGAAAACTGTATGAATCTAAGCTATATGAATGAAATAGAATGTAGATTTTATCTAAGAATGCTATGAATGAGTATGAAATTATGATATGAAATTATGCAAAAGCTAATGATCAACTATGAAAGATCTCACAAATCGCTTGTCGCAAGTGTTTAATCTTTCAATCGCCAATTCACCAGAGTAATTGTGCAAATTTAAGTGTTGACGATTATGAAGAGCTGAGCCTTGATTTTATAGAAATCCAAGGCTTTGAGGATGCAAGAGAAAAGCCATAAATCACTCTTGATAAACTCAAGTTGATTTTTGAGTTAACAAGAAATTTAGAGATAATTAACTCACAAAAATCATGCAAAAGCAGAGTTTTACTCAAAATAGAGTTTAGATCAAATTTCAACTCATCATCAGATGTTGAGTTTCAATTTTAAAATTGATTGTTAATTTCTAGTTGCCTGCTTTTTTGATTGTGCATGATTTAATTATAAATTAATTAAAAATAAAGTGATTTATTCTCAACTTAACCGATTTTTGAATTAAAACAATTGATTTATGGGTTAATCAATTATTAAATCAAACTTTATTCAAAAACTATATTAATAAATATTGACAATTGACTTTCAATAATTAAATAAGAATTTAATCAATTAGTCATAAGATTTTTTATTTATTGTCAAAATTAAATAATATAATTTAGGAATAAATATAATTAAATTTAATTAAATAATTAAGTGGCAATATTAAATCTGATTAATTAAATATTTAGAATATTCAATTAATCAACTTTAGGATAAATAGGATTTATCACCAAATAATTATTAAATTAAAGATAATTAGGAAAAATAGGAATATTACTAGGAATATTCCCCGATGCAGATTTAAGATAAAATCAATTAGGATTCGATAATGTGCAGATGTGCCTTAGGTTAGGACTTTGATGTCGATTTCGTTCGATTTGTCGATGTAGAAGGTTAATGAACTTATAGCCCATTTTTTGGGTATTACAAGTGCACTTTTCATTTTATTATCTTCCATATTGTTGCACGTGATTGCATGTACTTCATTGTACAATGGAGGATGATCCACCTTTGGTGGACATGTGATTCCACCTTGTGTGGGTGATAAGTTATCTCGTGGTTATCATGTTCTCCTATTGCCTTGTGTATATAAGCATACACATGTAAATTATAATTCATATATTCGAGTTGAATTCAACTAATTCAGTTATTGCATCTTTAATGAGAATATAATTTGTTCTTGTCCATTTTGTCTCTCTTACTTCTATTTTATTCATTGATCTCTAAATCTTAGATTGCTATAGATAAATTCTTACATATATACTTATATATTTTATAATACTTTGTTATTAATATTTTAATATAAATTTATGTTGTATATATCATATATTTAAACAATATTTAGTTATTATTAAAAAACATTCCACATAAATATAAATAATTAAACAATAATTAAAAAATTATATAAACATCCTTATGAAATATTCATCTTCACACTTAAACCAAATAATCTCAGCAATTTTTTATTTAGTAGAAAAATTATTATTCTTATTATAGCTATTAATTCATTCAATTAATCACTCTCCAACTTTAATTTGTAATTTCTAATATAGATCATTATACACACTTTTTCATACAATTAAATATTTATATAACACTTTGGCCCCGCCACAATTTAAAGTTAGCCCCTCAATACAAGAGAATAAAGTGCTTTAGTTGTTGAAGTACGTTTAGATAAGTAAACCCTAAGCATTTCTCAAAAACACTTTGGGGTTTTCTTTGACTATAAACTATGCCTATTGTTTTCATTGTCTTTCTTTCACAATCAATGACCCACATTTCTTGCCATAGACGGATGGCTTTTGTCTTATCCATAGCAAGTGCAAAGAAATGAAGCCATCTTAACATCCCTTTCTTATTTGGGAACAATGAAATTTTATTTGTATTAGGTGAAAAAGGATAACATATATTTGCATGGGTTAGAATATATGATGAGTAGGTGTCAAGCATTTTTATTTTAAAAAGAGTAATAACACCCATAAAAAAGTGGGTAGATATGAAAACATATTTAAAAAATTATAAGAAACAAAGGTCAAAACAAAATAATTGGAGCATTCATTTTATGCTCTTAGCTTGTACATGTATGTTTATTTCTTATGTTCATATATGTTTACAATAATTTTACTTTTAATTTACGTTAACATTTATTTCTTATGATTATGCATGTGTATTTTTATGTTATAATTTATTTAATGTTATGATAGAGATGTATCAATAGAATTTTTAGTTGATTATATAAAAAATATTGATATTATATTTTAAAAATAATTTTTTTTATTGGTTTAAAAAGAATAATTTTAATACATTATATTTTATTTAATTTTTTTTTCTTATTTGGAGGTATTCTCATGATCTAGCCTAGCATCCAACAACTCATATCTTGAGTACTTGTACGAGCTAGGGTGAGACTAATCCCCTAAGGGTGAGATTAGCCGCCCACTAGATGTCCCACCTCTTAAATTTGGGAGCAATTTTGAATTCAAGACCATGGAGAACTAGCCACAACCTCAAGCCAATTGTGCTACTCATGCGGGCTATATTTTATTTAAATTATCAATCACTTTACCTTACTTTATCTTTAAGAGTTATTTTTTTCAAAAGTATATTTTTATAGCTTTATAGATTAATATTAATATATTCCAAACAAACCATAATTTTATTTATCTTAAAGTTGGTTAATCTTGTTATGGTGAAAATTATATGCCTATATATTTCATCTTATGTTTTTAGTATATTTTTACTAAGGTATAATAAATACATGTGACTAAAATAATTGTGTATTGCATGGTATTAGTTTACCATGTGATTTCGCCTTGCTTAACATTTAGTTTGTTGATAACATTACTTCATTTCTTGCTCTAAATAGATAAAATATGCATAATCTTGGTAAGAGGTTGGATTCCTTGTCCTACATCTAGCTCTAAAATATATGAGATCAAATCTATACTCTTGAGTTGGTTTGATCTCCCACCTTATTGATTTGCATCCTTTAGTTGGTAATGGGGTGGCCCTAGAAAGATTGTAAGATATCTCACTTCCCAATATGTGGAACTAGACGCTCTCAAAGATAGATATGAAATTGAATTGCTGAGCTAACAATTATTTATCCCTTGCAAGATGGGTTCGAGTGTGCAAAAAGAATCTCTCCTCCTACACCATCTAATATGCATTTGTATGGTTTTTTTACTTGTTATAAAGTTAACAAAGTTCATGAAAGTATAAGGTGGTTTCTTTGGTTTGATGGTAGAGGTAGAAGAAAAAATCATGCAATTAGATGGAAATGGTGTTGTTTGAGCAAAGAGATATAAGGTTTAGGACTGAAAATTTTGAGGCTCCAAGGCATTGCCCTTGCCTCCAAATGGATTGTAAAATTTATGGAAGGTAGCGAGCCTAAAAAATACTTTAGAGAAATAATATTTAAGAGGAAATTCTGAAAAAATGCAAAACAATGGAAAAATAATCACATGTATGATATTCTTTTTTGAAATTTCAACTATATCCTTCCAGTATCACTTGTATGTTGTAGTATTAGGAAGGCATCAAAGTATTTCTAACATATGGTGCAAAATAGTTGTTAACCTCTAGGGTTGTTGTTGCACCAAAAGATTGATCTGTTAATGCTTGATACAACCACTAGACTTATAGAAGACACAAGAGGCGGTTAAGCCATGTCACGAACTCTGCGAGGGACACTGACCCACTGCCAACAATCCCCCTCCCAGCATCACTCATCGTGGCCTACATGGATTCGCACTCATGACCAAGCTATGATACCACTTTTTACATGCTAGGGTTGCCATTGCACCAAAAGATCGACCTGTTAATGCTCAATACAACCACTAGACTTATAGAAGACATAGGAGGCAGTTAAGCCATGTCGCGAACCCTGCGAGGGACGATGGCCCACTGCCAACAATACCAAGGTAATTAATATGGATCACAATGAGGTATATATTTTTAGATTGATATGGTAGAATATAATGTAGAATAATAAGCCATGGGCCTTGCTACAAGGTGTAATCACCTGAAAATGGACAAGATTAATTCAAGTGAGCAACCAAGGCAAAATCAAGGCAAAAATTTGAAATCAAGGTAAAATCAAAGCAAAATTGTAATCAAGCCATAATCTAAATTTAATTAAAAATCAAAAGCCATTAAATCAATTTAAATAAAACAAATCAAGTTAAATCAACAAATTGTGTAAGTAATCTAATTAATTACATAGTTCAATTTAAATGAAATCAACCCATTTAAGGGGTACACATGGCTAAACAAATTAAATAAATTTAATTAAATAAATCCCTATTTTCACTCAATACCACATGGGAGGAAAAAGCCTCAATCAATAGGATTTAAGGATCAATTTCACATGGATCAAGCTCATAATGAATCTCAATCACACATAAGGTGAGAGCATCTTGTCCACTCATCTTGTCTCTTTGTCCCCAAATTTGAGGACAATCCATTTAAATTATCTCCAAAGGTGGAACCAAAGACTTAACCTCAACTCAACCATGATCAACTCAACCCCACCCCTACACTTACAAAAATCTATAAAAGGAAGGCATAAATCACTCAATTATCTTCCACAAATTTGAGAATAGCATCAAACCTCTTGCATTTTTGAGCTAGAAAGGCAATGTAGTACTAATTAAGGCTTAATTCATTTTGGAATTGAACTCTTAGTTTGCATATCATTTAATTCTCATTTTAGAGCTGTCACTAATGGAGGCTTGTTGAGAGCTTTGCATTAACAAATCTATATAGAGGTCCATAGAGTGCTTAATTGTCATTTTTTTGCTCAAATAACTTACTCTTTGTGGTAATTTAGTTATTATTTTCATTTATTTACAATACTAACCCTATGAATGTACTAATCCTAGTACACAAAATGGCACCCACCATGAGGCATTAGGCCTCATACTTTTTAAAATTTGAAGAAATCATTTTGTCTTGCATATTCTTGTGTTTTCTCTATTTTACAGGTTCTGCAGTGCATCTGATAGTTTCTACAGCGCGTACAATCCTTTCTGCAATGCATTTGAGGTCCGAAACGATACATCCATGGCAAAGTTTTGCGCATTTACACAGCCAAACAACACATTCAAACATTCTAATATCCTGTCTATAATTCTTTTAGCTTGTACACCCCGACTCCAAAGCACGTACAATTTATCCGACAATGCTTTCTAGTTTCCTTTATGTGCATTTATTGTATCAAATAGCACATTTAATTTCTGTATCAACGCTTTAAAATTTTTCTACAATGCATTCAATTAATTTAGCAACACATTCAATTAGTTCTGCAATGCTTTCAATTAAATTTCAAATTTGCAGAATCTGACAGACGTGAAATAATTTTTCCTCTATTTTATGATGACAAATCACAAAAAGATTAAAAATCCAGAGACCAAATATAACAATGAGGATAAAGCTTTGGCCAAACGCATCAAAATCGAGAATAGAGCTCATATTAAACAAGTTTTGGAGAATTTGCAACAAGAAGGTGAGGTATACCAACAATATTTACAAGTTGTTGAAGCTTATAAATTGAAATTCATTTCTTTAAATTGGATTTACATGCCTTAATCAATTTTTGTCAATTTTGAAAAATAAGGTTTAGATTTCAAGTTTTGTTGTTTTTCTTCATATTTCTTGTTTGTGTTCACTAAATTTTTGGAGAGGAGGCAAAGAAGAAGGACCGATCACCACTAGGTGAGTCAAAATCATGGTAAAATCATGAAAAGTTCCCCTAGCCTTTGCTAGCTTCGAATGAGGGTAAGCCTAAACTTGGTCAATTTTTGCTTAAATTGTGGCCTTGTGATGTCTAAAATCTAGTAATTAAAGAAACCTATTATTGTTTGAGGAATTGATAATAGGCTTATTCTCTTCACTTTTTAAGTGAATCAAAGTGCCAAACTTATCAATTACTTGATTAAAAGAAAGATTAAAGGATAAATCAAGCATTTAATTAATAACCCCTTGTTTGTGGAGGAGAGTAGAAATAATGAATTCCCATTAGTTAGTGGGTTTGGATAATTGAACATTGTTAATTTTACTCGGGAGGAAAGAATAGATAGGGATATGATCTTCACATTTTGGTGAATCAAACTCCTAAAACCTATCTCTTAAATCCATTTATTGCTTTACAAATGAACATTCTATATCTTTAGTGGGCTCGCCTCCCGAGATTTTCCTTAACGAGGCCGGTGAGAGGGACAACCCAAAGTGGGATACAATTGCCTTTGCCACAATAATCCAACCCACTCTAAAAATAAATGCATTCATCCTTAATGAGGTGGATGAAAAAAGGATATTAAGCTTTGAACTTCCTTGAGTAGTCCTTCGGGATTGCGCAAAACTATGATATACTGGTGGTGGGAAGCCTCCTAATTTTGGGGGGATGAAACTTAATGTCCATTTTGAACAGAATCTTGATTAAATACCTTGTTAACTTAGAAAATCCTACCTTGTAAAGCCATTCATAAGAACTAATTTGTCAACTAGGTAGATTTCTTGGAGTTACTTTTTTGTGAAAAACCCGTGATAACGTTCTTACATATTCAAACACTTTTTATGTAGAGGGTTTAAAAAGAACAAGTGTATTTGTGGTTTCTTTGTTTGAAGATACATAAAAAAAGTGAGAAACATCCATTTTACAAAATCATCTTACATTTTAATATCTTCATAAAAGGAACAATCACCAAATTCGAGGGAATACAATTTCAAAGAAAACCTTTGTTAATGTTGGTTTATACACGATCTCATAGAATTAAAACTATCTTTACAAGAAGATGACACTTGCATAGCAAGAGAGGTCCCCGAATTTGAATCTCAAACATCTTTCATAAATCACAACCTATGGGATAGTCTCCCAAATCTTTTTGAAAAGAGAATTGATCAAATGGATAGAAACACATCATATCATGGTTACCTTCATGGGGGAAACAATGAAGAGCAAGGAACAATGAATCATGAAGATATTAACCGAGAAAACCAAGGGCCTAAAGAAATAACCTAAGACAAAGCCAATAGAGTGGCCCAAGTTCGTTGAGGTTATGGAGAAAATTATAGAGAGAAATAAGGAAAGATATTTCATTAACTTAGCCCAATCAGGGGTAAAAATTCCTCATGACTACGATACCACAACACTAAGAAAGATGAGGAAGAAGAAAATCCTATAGGTGCTATGAATAAACAATTGAAAATGTTTTAAGCACAAATCAATACAATGAAGAAAGTAGTCAAACCTAAGCCCTTTTCCATTGAGGCTCTACGCCCTTTTCCATTTGATAGGAGCTTGGTTATGGAACCTTTCCCTCTTAATGTGGTCTTTCCTAAGTATGATAAATATATAGGTAAATCAGACCCACAAGACCATCTTAGAGAATTTTGTGCTCTAAGTATCAGATTCATGCATGAAAAACTTATTTAATGAGGCTATTCCCAAGGAGTTTAGGAGGCCAAGCCATGGATTGGTTGGCTAAACTTCCACAAGGAATTAAAACATTTGAGGAATTAGCTTCAAAATTCATGACTCATTATTCCTACAACATAGAGCATGAAATCACCATGCTTAATATATGTGACACCAAACAACAAGATGGAGAGTCTTTTCTAAGGTTTCTCCAAAGATGGAGAATGATCTTCGCACGATATCCACAAAGCATCCCCGAGAAAGAAAAGAAGGAAATATTTATGAGTAACTTAAATATGGAGATGAACTATAGAATCCAACTTCAATGTCCCCCTACTTTTGAAAGGCTCATCGAAAATGGGATAAAAATTGAAGAAGTGTTGGTTGAAAGAGGTGAAATCAAATTATTCAAAGGTAATACTGTAATACCCCAAAAATGGGCTATAAGTTCATTAATCTCCTACATCTACAAATCGAACGAAATTGGCATCGAAGTCCTAATCTAAGGCACATCTAAACATCATCGAATCATAATTGATTATCTTAAATTCTGCATCGGGGAATATTCCTAGCAATATTCCTAATTATCTTAATTATCTTTAATTTAATGATTATTTGGCGATAAATCACATTTATCCTATGTTTGATTAATTGAATATTTTCATATTTAATTAATTAGATTTAATATCTTGCCACTTAATTGTTTAATTAAATTTAATTATATCTCTTATTAATTGTATTATTTAATTTTGACAATAAATCCAATATCCTATGAATAATTGATTAAATTCTTATTTAATTGATTAAAGCAAGTTGTCATTATTTAATAATATAGTTTTTAATAAAAGTTTGATTAAATAATTGATTAACCCATAAATCAATTATTTATTTTCAAAAATCAGTTAAGTTGAGAATAAATCACTTTATTTATTTATTAAATCATAATTATCCATGTGCACATTCAAGGACCAGTTAAACTCAAATTGGAAAATCAATGCAAGTTGTTAGCTTTTTGAAACTCAACATCTTTTTGAGTTTTAAAGTTGATCTAAACTTCTAATTCGAGTTGAACTGTGCTTTTGCATGATTTTTGTGACTTAATTATCTGTTATTTAAAAATAACTCAAAAATCAAGTTGAGTTATTTGAGTGATTTATGGATTTTTCTCATGCACCTCCAAAGCCCTAGATTTCTATAAACCCAAGGCTCATCTCTTCATAATTCATCCACAAATTTGCACAATCACGTTGGAGAATTGGAATTGGGAAAATCAAAGCTCTTGCAAATCGACACCTTTGTGAGATCAATCTTGTTTTTACATTCATTTAGATTCATTTTCATATCATTGTTAGCTTACTTTGCATATTCATAGATCAATTTCATTCTAGCATAATTTCATATCAGTTTTTATCATTGTTATTGCATAGAAAATACCAAAAAAATAGATTAATTGCATTCATATTTCATATCAGTTTTGCATTCAAATCCTTCATTTAGGTGTCGTCTAGGTCACTGATCTCGATAGCAATCTAAGAACATTAATCTTGCACCTACTAGAAGGCAGTAAATCGCTTGGTTAAATTAGATTTCAATTTTTGCACGATTTTGATTTTTGCTAACCTCTAATGTTTTACTAAAGTGTTGTGTCTACAGATCAGGTACAAATTTCACACACACATTTCTGGCACCCACCGTGGGGCCCTGAAATGGGCTTCCCTTCATTTCTATCAATCTTCTATCATTTCTCTATCAGAACTCCCCTGTTGCTGCCTGTTCTAGTGGTATTCTTAGTAGGACGTTATTTTTTGTTTCTTTTTTGCCTGCAAAAAAGAAAAAAAGAAAAAAAATTTGGCACTTTTTCTATCAAAACTGTCCGTACAGCGCGATTTTTAATTTTGGTCCGTACAGTTGTCGTATGAGTTTCAGCATCAGGTTTCAACTGTCGTATGGTAAGAGACCCACTATCATATGAGTTTCAACATCAAGTTTCAACTGTCATATGGTAAAAGACCCACTGTCGTACGAGTTTCGGCATCAGGTTTCAACTGTCGTATGGTAAGAGACCCACTGTCGTACAAGTTTCAGCATCAGGTTTCAACTGTCGTATGGTAAGAGACCCACTGTCGTATGAGTTTTGGTATCAGATTTCAATTGTCATTTCATTTTGGCAGGCAGTTTGTCAGATTTGATTTTCGGATTTTTACTGACAGCTAACCCTAACAATTAAAATTTGTTGTTTATGAGTGATTTCTGCTGGGTTTGATTGGAAAAAGTGCAAGAATTTCTATCTTGGGTTATTGGACTCGCTAATCCGCTGGCCCCTCATTCCGCCCCATGGTTGCAATCTCAGCGCCATAAAGGGGAGGGGTCTATAGGAGAGAAGCGTTAAGTGTTCCACTTGGAAACCCATTTGTGCTTTTAGGAACTCACTTGTTTTCTAAGTTGGGGACTCCTTTTCAGCTTGTGTGAGGTGTTAAGTGTTCCACCTTGTGGACTCATCTCATATTCGCTTTAAGCTTTAAGTGTTCCTCTTTCTGCTTTTTGGGTACTTTTGGTAGATTTGCTTTTGGAAACATACATCTATACTCACATAGTAATTAGGCCCTATGAACACTATTCATGATTCTTGAGAGATTGGATTCCTAGCGAAATCTTTCTTGATGACAAAATCCTTGTAGGTAGGGAGGATACTTAGTGCGTTTCACATTCAACTTGGTTAGTGTGTCTTCTCTTATTGATCGATACATTCTCTCCCAAGAGAGGTTGATAGATCATGTGGGGTTGACATCACGAGCTTTGGTGAATCAAAATTGGTTAGTGTGCCTTCTCTTATTGATTGATACATTCTCTCCCTGGAGAGGTTGATAGATCACGTGGAGTTGACATCATAGACCTTGGTGAAGCAAAAATTTGTCTTAGCGTGTCGGATTAATCTTCTTGCTTTGTTTGGGTTAAAAGTGAAGAGGCATCAAAACCTTGGATCTGGAGCCAAGTCCCCTTGTGGTATCTACTGTGAGTCATCTTTAGAGAGGGTTAACCATAATGGACAATCCCTTCACAGGGCAAACTGCGTTGACGGAACCTCAAGCGGTAATAGCCATTTTCATCGTGGTAGTGACAGTCGCTATATAAATGTCCTTGTGGAAGAAATCTCCACGGGTATGGTTCATTGTTGGGTTGTCAGATCTCCCTAGCAGCTCCTGAAGATTAAGTTCTCAGACTGTGTCAAAACCCTGGTGTGTTGGGATTGGAGTTCACCCCTTTGGATCATAAAAGTTACAAAGTCAAACCATTACTAATAACCCTAGCAAGGCCAAATTTTCATTTTATAGGGTATATGTGCGTTGTTGCAAAACATTTTTGGAACATACACAATTAGCACTTCTGAGGATTAGAACGAATAAGTCACTTGATTATTCATGTGCAAGGTTGCTTTTACCCTTGTTCATTATTTTCAGACATGCTTGAAATCACTTGCTTGCTATTCTACGTGCTTGTTTATCTACTTGGCTATCAAATCTGGTATAATCTTCAAAATCTAGATAGTATAATTTGCAAACAATCTAAATCTAAAAACCCTAAAATTTTGCAAAAATTGACATAAAATCCTTTTTGGAGTCAAAAATCATTTTATGAGGTCAAAAAGTCATAAGAGTTTCCATCAAGTGTCATTTCATTACAACCCATCTGTCATATGATTGAGTACCCAGTGTCATACGAGTTTCCATGCCAGCAAATTCTCAAAGTCAAAATCTTGCAACTGTTGTATGAGATTTTCAACTATCGTTTCATTGCTACCCATCTATCGTATGATTGAGTACCTAGTGTCGTATGAGTTTCCATGCCAGCAAATTCTCAAAGTCAAAATCTTGCAACTGTCGTACAAGTTTTGCAACTGTCATTTCATTGCTACCCATCTATCGTATGATTGAGTACCCAGTGTCGTACGAGTTTCCATGCCAACAAATTCTCAAAGTCAAAATATTGCTGGCAATTGTCATGTGAGTTTTTCAATTATCATTTCATTGCCTACCCACTATCGTACGAGTCTGCAGAGTGTCATTTGGGAAAATTTAGAAAAAGTGTCAAAAAATTGTCAGAATTGCCAGATATTTAGCTTTTTTAGCCTATTTCCAGAATATGTCGAACAAATCACTGTGTCAAGAATAGATTAGTAGCTATTGAGAATGAGTACACATGTCTTAAAGAATTAGTACACATGAGGAAGAAACTCTGATGAGGGCCATGATTAAACAGATGCACGCTATGCAAGTCAAGATTAACAAACTTGAGAAAGAAAAGGAACCTAAAGAGTTCTCCATGGAAACTCTGTGCCCTTTTCCATTTGATAAAGACTTATACATGTCACCATGCCCCCGGATAGAATTTGAGCAATGTGACAACCCTTATGATACCTCTTCCACGGAGAGTGACACATCCATCTTTGGAGACTATGATGACTATGATGATAGACAATGTAATGATACCTATGACACCTTTGTTCCTAAGAATCCTCCTCGTCATTTGTTCCTGCTTACTACAAATGGGCCGTCACATTGGATAGATCATGAGGGTGATCCATATGATTCTAATTTTGAAAGAGACTTTGATGATTTCTATGAACAATACCTAGATGACACATCTACTTCACTTGAGGAAGAGAAAGTTTTTCATGCTGATTACAAAAGTAAATACTATAAGAATCTCTCCTCTAAGAACTCTCAAGCTGAAAAAAAAGATTACACTCTCAAGCAAGATCATGTTAATGTTGGACCTTTGTCTTTTGATGGTTCCCTTCCATCCCCTACTTCCTCCAATACCCATACATTTCCTAAAGCTTCTGAGTCTTTCAAATCTTTCACAGAACCTTCATTCGACACAAGCCCTTATACTTTTCATGTGGTTCCCTATAGTTATCCTCCAGGGCTACCTCTTAAAGAAACTCAAGCTAACCTTCACTTGGCTGCAAATACTTTCAATCATGCTAAACCTAAAGAGCCTAAGCCTTTACATGCTATAATGCCTACTTCAGCTAGTCCTTCGCCATCTCTTCCAAAGTCTTCCATACAATTCCAACATGCTTCATTGTCCTTAGAAGTGGCTCCATGTCAAGAGGACTCCAAAAATGATAAAGAAAAGAACATAAAGAAAGATCAAGATCAAGAACCCTCCATGTCATGCAATCCTTTTCACGATGTCTCTTATCCACTTCAGGGTTCCTTTGATCCTATACCCCCTTTTTCATGCATTCCACCATGTCTTAAGTCTTTGCCTAAGCAAGATCAAGCTACTACTTACACTGTTCAGCTTATTGACAATCAAAATAACCTTACTACACTTGCGCTTTCCAAAGATGATACTTCCATTAAGGTTATTAAAAATAGTTTTGTTACTCCCAATGTTAAGCCTATTGAAAATCAAGAGATAAATTATGCACTTATGCTATCCAAAGATCCTTGTCAAGATCAAAGTCTTCCATCTTCTTATTCTACCACTCCATGTTCATTTCCACTTTCTACTCTTCCTAAGTCTTTTCAAGCTTTGAACAATCCTATCAAAGAAGGTGCTCATATTCAAGATGTACTTTATTCTATTGAAAATTCTAATGCTCACTCTAAAGATGTTGATATCCTTGGTTGTCATATAGATGTTGATGAACTTATTGATTATCCTTTTGCGTCTTCCACTTCCATCATTGGACCTCTTCCACCACTACTAAATGCTTCTCATCTTCCTTCCATCTTGGGTCCTTATGTCCCTTCACTTTCCCCTCATAACTCTCCCAATTCGCCATCCATCTTGGGTCCTTACATCCCTCCATCTCTCATCTTTCCTCAAGATCAACATAGATGCATACCCTTGAATCTTTTTCATCCACCCACCCATCTAAACCAGTCATATCCTCCTTCTTCCAAAAGTCCCAAGTCTTTTGGAAGTAACTTGAATGTTCAATACAAGAAAAAGAAGCAATACAAGAATCCATCAAAAAAAGAAGATCACCATGTCTCCTCTAATAGACATGGAAACATAAAGTCAAAAGAGATATCTAAGAAAAAAACTACAAGACAAGTATGGGTTCCAAAATCCATCATTGAAGATATTCTCTCCAAATTACCAAAAGGAAATAAAAATCCTACGGCTATATGGATTCCAAAGTCTCTCTTGAAAGATTCTGGTGTTGAGAAAAAAGTGAAGTTGACATTCAAGTTTCCAAAGACTTCCACTTCATCTTCTTCCAAAAATATTCTTCCATTGCATGCGCCTAAACCACAACCTCTGCTATCCATTCACCACATTTATTCATGTATTCCTTCATTCATGTTTCTTCCATCCTCTCTCTTCCCTTCAAGGTGTGTGTTGACATTGATCTTGCCTTCCTTTCCATCTACCCTTTCACGATCCTTCCATTCATTGTCCTTCTACCTCCTATCATTTTTCCTCACTTGCCTATTCCTCCTATCTTCCAACCTCACTCGCTTTACATAAAACCTTATCCTCCATTTTTCTCTTCCATCTCCCTTTCCCTATCAGCATCTTTGAGTGTATCATTTTGAATCCTTGGCATATCATGGTTTATCTTTTCAGAGCATTATCTAAAAATCTTGCCTTCTTCTAAAAAAAAGAAATGAAAATAAAATTGAAAATGTGCCTTGGTGAAAACCTGGAAACAGGCACCTTGGTAGCAAAAGTAAAGAGAAATAAATTCATCCTATGGTGAAAACCACTCCCTTGTGGTGCCTTGGATAAGTACCATGATGAAAACCTGGCAGTCAGGCATCATGAGTAGTTCTTCTACATATTTCATCCATTTCATCTTCTCTCTTTGATCTTGACAATGTTGATCTATACACTAACATTTGGCTATTTTGTGAGCTATCTTACGATGATCTTGCTTTCATTCCCTTCCTGTTTAGCCTTCATGTTTATTTTCCTCCATTCATTCTAGCCTTTCGCTATCATTTTCCCTTTTGGTCTTGATCTAATAAAAAAAATGAGTAAAACACAGTGCTATGAAGCCTCTTGACATGTCTACTCCTTTGGACATCCTATCCTTCTTTGGCATTACGCTTTTGGGACTTATCCTATGTTGGCCTTTCATTGCTTGTCCAAATGTGCTTTACATGATAATTTTTCCCTAGCTTGAGTATTCTTGAGGAGTTTTCCCTTGAGGACTTCTTCCCTTCATTCTCCTTCATTTTCTCTTGTCTTCCATCTCTTCCACCAACTTGTCAATCCCTCTTGTTCTCCACCTTGCTAGACATTGGGACTGCATGATATGATCTTACTTGGGAGTTTGCAATGGAAAAAGATGCTATCAAGTATACCAAGTATCAGAACTAGTATCAAAACTAGTATCAGAACCAGTATCAAAACAAGTATTAGAACCAGTATCAGAACATGTATCAGAACATGTATCAAAACAAGTATCAGAATCAATATCAGAACAAGTATCAGATCAAATATCAGAACTCCCACTGGGGCTACACCTTTTTCTTTAGTTTATGGGTTTGAAGCGGTACTGCCTATTGAGGTTGAAATCCCATCACTAAGAATCAGAATGCATGCTCTGGTAACTGATGATGACTACAGAGTGTCTAGGTTGCAAGAATTTGAACTACTAGATGAGCACAGACAAGCAGCATTTAATAATCTCAGATTATATTAGAAGAGAATGTCTAGAGGCTACAACAAGAAAGTCAGACACAGAGAATTTCAGGTTGGCGATCTAGTCTTGAGAGAAAATCTTAAAAATCAATCCCACCGAGAAAGCGAGGGAAAGTTTGAACCCAACTAGCTGGGTCCCTTTGTCATCACTGCTACTTTTGGCTCTGGTGCCTATCAACTCTCAATGACTAAAGGAGAACAGCTCCGAGAACCAATCAACGTTCTCCATCTGAAGAAATTCTAGGCCTAAGGCATTCAGTCTATGGTAAAATGTCCTGAAAAAATCTTTAAAATGGGAAAAAGTCCTGAAAAAATGAACATCTTGGTGAAAACCTAGCAATAGGTGCCTTGATGATTCACAAAAAAATCAAAAAATATCAAAAGTACAAAAAAAAATTGAAAAAATGAAAAATACAAAAAAAATGAAAAAGAAAAAAAAGTGTCTTGGTGAAAACCTGGAAACAGGCGCCTTGGTAGCCAAAAATTAGAATCTCTGCCAAGATGGTGAAAACCCGGCAAATGGGCACCACTTGTTTCAAAATGCTCCATCTATCAGTGCAATCTTGGTCTTTCCTAGCTTTCAGTTTTGCTTTAATTTGTACATATCTCCCGGTTTGTTTCTGCATTTCCAATTTTCAATAAGTCAGTCTGTACACCACTCAGCTCAAGCGTATGTATCCTATCAATGCTTAACACTTGGGGGCAATCAATGTTATATCCTATGGCCTCTAGTATATCGTAGACGTATCATATCCAGTCAGAGTCCTTTGAAGCTTCATTTGAGTCGGTCAAGTCTGTCTCGTCTCTAGAAAGGATTTTGCATCTACAACAACAATCAAACACAAACTGAAAATAATCTATGCTTTTTCATGCTTTTATCTCCTTGTATGCTTACTGATTCACATTGAGATTTTTGCATATTGTGTCCCTTCGAGCTCTTCAATGATGTCCTTTATAGGATTTAGAGAGTGATGACTAGGGGCATAATCTTTTCTTTATCTTTTGCTTGTATGTGAAAATCTAACAACTTTGGAAATTCTAGATTGAAATGGTGTCCGACTGTAAGAGCCTCTATCTCGAATACGATGGCCATGTGTACCTCGACCATTGATACCCAAAAAATTCAAGGAAGTTTGATCTAACTATTGTCTTTTTGAGTGAGTTCTTTCTCCTACTGTGAAACGCGATCTTACCTAAGGATGTGAATGCTTAAGGGTCACTATGGGTAATTCACACTGGATTTAGAATGATCTCTTGACTGTTTGATGTGTTTGAATGCAAGGCGTATTCAGGTCATCATGACATTTATGTTTTGATGCTTATACAAATTGCTATATCAAAATGGACAAGATATTCAGGTCATCCTGGCATTTGTGCCTTGGTGCTTATATCTAATCTGACATTCTGAAAATAAAATCAATATTCATATATCCATGGTTGTTGACCAGTGGGTGTTGTATTGATTCTTGCGCATACAAATTGATATTCATATGTCTATGGTTTCATAGCTAGTGGGCATTGTATTGATTTATCCGATTACCTAAAAGTTCAATGATGATAACAAATCGACATATGATCAGTGAGTAGGTCCTAGGTCTTAGGTTGCATTTCATTTTGCATGTCTCATTGCATTTTGCATGTTGCATGATCTCACAATGGCTAAACGAACTTCAATGCTTAAACAATTCTCCACTCGCATCTTCAAATCTAACAAGAGTTGAGTCTCACTCGAAGGTTTCTCCAATGAAACAACAAGTAGAATCCTTTTTTTTCGGAATCAAAATTCAAATCTGAGATCGTTTAATATGTCAAAATCGCGATTTAAAATTTTGGGCCCAGGACAGTCTACTGCTTGCATATTCGACCTTCAATCATCACAGAAATCTAGTATTCAACTTAACTTATTATCTTACATCACACTATCAAAATTTCAACCTTGGTCAAACTTGGTCTTTTGGGACCTTCCAATGATGCAGAATGCATTCTTGAATGTGTATAACCACTTTTCCAATCAATTAACATGCTTCTAAACTCTCAACGCTGACTTTTCTTCTCAAATTTCAATTTTAATCCCGAAGGGGGCATGGTATTGCATATCATTCAAAGTCTGTAATTAAATTTGAAATCATATCTTTATGGAAATCATATCTTCCTCAGTAATCAAGACAACAACCACGTCTAGTTGTTGATTCATCAAAAGACCTCATCGCTCGGGGCAAATCTATCATCACTTGGGGCATATCAGATTCGTCAATCCATATCAATCTGGTATTCTCCTAATCTTGTAAACTGTATCAATTTTTGCAACCATCGGATCATAGTGTTCTTTCCTTGGTTCTTCGGCAACTGAAGGATTCAGATGTGATACCTGCTAGTTCTGCTACGACAATCGAGTCTAGAACCGGTCACTCACTTCTTAGCAATCCTAAGGTTTGGAATCAGGCATTTCGACACTTTTTCGCAATCCTCGGTTCATCGCTGCTACAATGAACATTATCTTTGGTCATTCAGGACCTATTATCTCCATATCAAATCAATATCAATCAGCTTCTGTCTCATATCAATTATCAATTTCAAACATCAGTTTCATATCTTTATCAAACACAGACTATCTTTCAACCACTGCGCTTCGCCCAGTAATTCAAAGAGGGGCAAAATGTAATACCCCAAAAATGGGCTATAAGTTCATTAATCTTCTATATCTATAAATCGAACGAAATCGACATCAAAGTCCTAACCTAAGGCACATCTAAACATCATCGAATCCTAATTGATTATCTTAAATTCTGCATCAGGGAATATTCCTAGCAATATTCCTAATTATCTTAATTATCTTTAATTTAATGATTATTTGGCGATAAATCACATTTATCCTAAGTTTGATTAATTGAATATTTTCATATTTAATTAATTAGATTTAATATCTTGCCACTTAATTGTTTAATTAAATTTAATTATATCTCTTATTAATTGTATTATTTAATTTTGACAATAAATCCAATATCCTATGAATAATTGATTAAATTCTTATTTAATTGATTAAAGCAAGTTGTCATTATTTAATAATATAGTTTTTAATAAAAGTTTGATAAAATAGTTAATTAACCATAAATTAATTATTTTATTTCAAAAATCAGTTAAGTTGAGCATAAATCACTTTATTTATTTATTAAATCATAATTATCCATGTGCACATTCGAGGCCCAGTTAAACTCAAATTGGAAAATCAATACAAGTTGTTAGCTTTTTGAAACTCAACATCTTTTTGAGTTTTAAAGTTGATCTAAACTTCTAATTCGAGTTGAACTGTGCTTTTGCATGATTTTTGTGACTTAATTATCTGTTATTTAAAAATAACTCAAAAATCAAGCTGAGTTATTTGAGTGATTTATGGCTTTTTCTCATGCACCTCCAAAGCCCTAGATTTCTATAAAACCAAGGCTCAACTCTTCATAATTCATATCTCGCAAATTGCAAACTTACTCTACAGGAATCATAGCATATCAGATTTGGAGAATTTGCACAATTGGAGCTTGAAAGATAAATTTGAGGATTCGAAGCTTTGTGAGATCAATTTCAAATTCATAGCTTTCATATTATTGTTAGAATTTTCATTCTCATATCATATCATTTCTAGATTAGCATTGCATATCAGTTTCCATAGTAGCATAGATTTCATATCAAGTTTTTATCATTCTCATTGCATAGAAAATATCAAAAATATAGATTAATTGCATTCATATTTCATATCAGTTTTGCATCCAAATCCTTCATTTAGGTGTCGTCTAGGTCACTGATCTTGATAATAATCTGAGAACATTAATCTCGCACCTACTAGAAGGCAGTAAATCGCTTGGTTAAATTAGATTTCAATTTTGCATGATTTTAATTTTTGCTAACCTCTAATGTTTTACCGAAGTGTTGTGTCTACAGATCAGGTATAATTATCATTTGTTACATTACATTACATTCATTGCATAAGCATAAATCATACATACATCTTTTCATAATCAATTACATTTGCATAACATCCATACATATGAAAGAAATCATTGCATTGCATCGATCCATACATACATTCTACACTAATCATAGCATGAGCATAGCATGATATCATCATAAATCCACATCATGACAAGTAAAAATGAAGTCACAATCAAAATATCGATCTCATATATATCAAAAATCTTGAAATGTGTTAGGGGTGCACTACTGGCACAATGTACAAAAGAATGAGCTCTGAAAAGCTATCAGAATCAGAATGGTATCTCAGTAATAAAAGAGAATAGAATAAATCAACACATGACCACAGGAATCAACTCTCAGCATGCTCCTCGGTATCTAGTGGAGGAGGTGGTGGTGCATCTAGTATGACCTCTACCCTCGGTACCCTAGCTCCCTCTGAGGCTGCCATGTACTCAGAGTATGTAGGTACTCTCTGCTCAATAGGAACAACACCATAGTATGTAGACACATAATAGGAGGCTCGTGAAGTCTGATGGGTCACCTCTATCTATAGTCTCTGAACCTCTGAGAAAAGCTCTGCACGAAGCTTAGTGCATTGCCTGTCTGCCTCCCAAAACCTCTCCTCCCATCTGGCACTCTGTACCTTCAAGTCCCTAACCTGAGCTCTAAGTTGTCTAATCATCTCTGCTGAAGTGAGAGGAACAGTAGGCCCTGCTGCAGCTGCTAGCATCTCTGTATCCTATGCTGGCTGCTCTGGCTGCTGTCTAGTGGTCTCTAATCTATGTGCCTTACGGCATCTAACCTCTGCACCCAAATTAAACGTGGTGTCTACCTGTGTGGGATCTGCATCACCACCTGCAAACTACTCACCTGCCAACACCTCATCTGTCGCACCGATACTGCCCAAAGTACCCCTCTCACCCCTGGATCATCTATGTGACCCTGTGGATGTACCTATGTGAGAAGTAAAAGGATGAGGAGGCCTCATATGCCCAGATGATCTCTACAATGGAGCTGTCGCTCTTTGTCTAGGCGATGTAGGATGCACTGCCTGTGGTCTCGGGCCCTGTACCATAGGAGCACCTGTAACATCCATCACCTCTTCCATGGAGGGTATCAACTCCATAGGATCTAAGAATCTATGAATGGGATGATCTGCAAGCCACGCAATGTATCCATTTGTCACTCCTGCATCGACAACCTGTGGCCGATAGTCCCAATCTCTGCCTATAATGGCACTGTACTCCCCTACACATAAGGAATAGGAGAGCCTCGATGTCCATCCAAGCCCGATCTCATGCATAATGCGAGCATATGCAGTGTACTCTAGTGGGGTATCCTGTCTGCGTCCATACTGACGCCACACTCTGCTAATCAAAAATCTCTCTAGAATAGTGGGAGAGCAGCCAATAAGCACTCGACTCTGAAAAAGAAAACTATACTGCTCCCTCGCAGTGGGCCAGACCTCTATCTACAAATATGGCCTCTAATGAACAAAAGTCATGTCATCTAGACATCACCGGAAGTACTCAGTATGACCCATCCAGACCTGTGTGACATAACCAGCATATGCATATATCACTGGCTCCTATGGCTGTCGTTGTGTCTGAAAAATTGGTCTCAATACTAGGATATGCTCCCAGGCCCATATCTGTAATACAAGAGCTCCTGAAGCAAAGCTCTTGCAATCTTGATAAATGATCCCATGCATCTCTGAAAACATATGTGCCAAGAGGCACTGACCCCAGGCAAGCTCAGTGGGCATAGCCATAAGCAGTGCTACCATCGGAGCCCATCCCATCAAAAATCCGTTATGCTGACGGCCTGGCATGATAAGCTCCCCGATCATACCAGTAATAATGCACTCTAAACGGTGCGTCTGACCATATCGTTGTACAAGGGTCTCCCAGGAAATAGACCCCGTCAACTGTGTATCATCTCCAAATAGACGCCTAAAAGCATGAAGACCACCCTGACTAGAACTCACATACTCAAGACGTCGACTATTATGAAACGGAATGGGCAGTATCCTATAGACGTCCTCTGGAGTCACGGTCATCTCTCCAGTAGGTAAATGAAACATTTGTGTCTCTGAATGGAATCTCTCAATCAAGGCAGTCAAAAGGCCATGATTTACCCTAATGTCGGGTAAATGAATCAAATACTCAAATCCACAGGCAACAAGATGAACCCTCATCAGGTCCGAAAGTGTGACACAGAATCTCTGGGTATCTGGGTATGAATGTCAAACGTGTACATCTGGATATGTCACCTATATCATACAAAAATAGGGCATTCTATCAGAAATTGGGATCAATAACAGGCTAATAGTATAGAAATTGGACAGTCAGGTACTTCAGAAGGTGGGTCAACCAGTCAGATATCAGCATCAGGCATCAGAAAAGTCAAAATTTGGCCCTAAAAGTCAATTTTCAACACTCTATTTTTCATACGACAGTCCAGACTGGCATCAAATGTCATACGACACTCCACAGTAGACCAAACGACACTCCATGGTCATACGACACTGCGCCTGGGATCATAAGAGTTTCAAGGGACCTAGTGAAATGTCGTACGACACAAGGGTCCATCTCATACGACACTTGGGTGGACTTGAAAAGACAAAGGAAATTCAAATGAAGTGTCATACGAGTCTGGGTTGAGACTCGTATGAGTTTTCAAACATGCAAAAATTAAAAAAAGGAAAACGCGAACGAAAATATTAAAAAAATGCTAGGAACATGAAAATTTTGCATTTTCAGAGGGGAATAGAGGTCCACCTATCGGTTGTCCATATTGTCGGGGTCTCTGGTATCTCCGGCTGCGCTCAAATTGATGCAAACTCACAGGAACCTTCAAATCTCGTTGTTCTACCATTTTCTTGCTCAGAGGGCTCCGCACAATTTCCAAAGTCGAATGGTTGAAATGAATTGAAAATGACCCTTCAGGCCTTTATATAGCATTTGACCTAATTTTCAAAAGTGCTCTGTTTTTCACGAAAATTGCACCCTTGGCTAATTTCGACATTCTGAATCCATTTTCGGGATCAACATTCAAATCTGAGATCATTTAATATGTCAAAATCGTGATTTAAAATTTTGGGCCCAGGACGGTCTACTGCTTACATACTCGACCTTCAATCATCATAGAAATCCAATATTCAACTTAACTGATTATCTAACATCAAACTGTCAAAATTTCAACTTGGTCAACCATGGTCAACTCATGGTCAAACCTAGTCAAACTTGGTCTCCAGGACCTCTCAATGATGCAAAATGCATTCTCAAACGTATATAACCACTTTTCCAGTCAATTTACATGCTTCTAACCTATCAACGCTGACTTTTCTTGTCAGATTTCAATTTTAATCCTGAAGGGGGCATGGTATTGCACATCATTCAAAGTTTGTAATCAAATTTGAAATCATATCTTTATGGAAATCATATCTCCCTCAGTAATCAAGACAACAATCACGTCTAGTTACTGATTCATCAAAAGTCCTCATCGCTTGGGGCAAACCTATCATCACTTGGGGCATATCAGATTCATCAAGATCCATATCAATCTGGTATTTTCCTAATCTTGTAAACTGTATCAGTTTTTGCAACCATCAGATAATAGTGTTCTTTCCTTGGTTCTTCGTCAACTGAAGGGTTCGGATGTGATACCTGCTAGTTCTGCTAAGACAATCGAGTCGAGAACCGGTCACTCACTTCTTTGCAATCCTAAGGTTTGGAATCAGGCGTTTTGACACTTTTTCGCAATCATAGGTTCATTTGTTGTTATAGTGAACATTATCTTTGGTCATTCAGGACCTATTATCTCCATATCAAATCAATATCAATCAGCTTCTGTCTCATATCAATTATCAATTTCAAACATCAGTTTCATATCTTTATCAAACACAGACTATCTTTCAACCACTGCGCTTCGCCCAGTAATTCAAAGAGGGGCAAAATGTAATACCCCAAAAATGGGCTATAAGTTCATTAATCTTCTATATCTATAAATCGAACGAAATCGACATCAAAGTCCTAACCTAAGGCACATCTAAACATCATCGAATCCTAATTGATTATCTTAAATTCTGCATCAGGGAATATTCCTAGCAATATTCCTAATTATCTTAATTATCTTTAATTTAATGATTATTTGGCGATAAATCACATTTATCCTAAGTTTGATTAATTGAATATTTTCATATTTAATTAATTAGATTTAATATCTTGCCACTTAATTGTTTAATTAAATTTAATTATATCTCTTATTAATTGTATTATTTAATTTTGACAATAAATCCAATATCCTATGAATAATTGATTAAATTCTTATTTAATTGATTAAAGCAAGTTGTCATTATTTAATAATATAGTTTTTAATAAAAGTTTGATAAAATAGTTAATTAACCATAAATCAATTATTTATTTTCAAAAATCAATTAAGTTGAGCATAAATCACTTTATTTATTTATTAAATCATAATTATCCATGTGCACATTCAAGGACCAGTTAAACTCAAATTGGAAAATCAATGCAAGTTGTTAGCTTTTTGAAACTCAACATCTTTTTGAGTTTTAAAGTTGATCTAAACTTCTAATTCGAGTTGAACTATGCTTTTGCATGATTTTTGTGACTTAATTATCTGTTATTTAAAAATAACTCAAAAATCAAGTTGAGTTATTTGAGTGATTTATGGCTTTTTCTCATGCACCTCCAAAGCCTTGGATTTCTATAAAACCAAGGCTCAGCTCTTCATAATTCATCCACAAATTTGCACAATCACGTTGGAGAATTGGAATTGGGAAAATCAAAGCTCTTGCGAATCGACACCTTTGTGAGATCAATCTTGTTTTTACATTCATTTAGATTCATTTTCATATCATTGTTAGCTTACTTTGCATATTCATAGATCAATTTCATTCTAGCATAATTTCATATCAGTTTTTATCATTGTTATTGCATAGAAAATACCAAAAAAATAGATTAATTGCATTCATATTTCATATCAGTTTTGCATTCAAATCCTTCATTTAAGTGTCGTCTAGGTCACTGATCTCGATAGCAATGTGAGAACATTAATCTCACACCTACTAGAAGGCAGTAAATCGCTTGGTTAAATTAGATTTCAATTTTGCACGATTTTGATTTTATCTAACCTCTAATGTTTTACTGAAGTGTTGTGTCTGCAGATCAGGTACAAATTTCACAAACACAAATACAACCTATTCCAACACCAATAACAACAATAACTTAAATAATTATCACCCAAATTATGGTTGAAAAACACCAATAAAAATCTTGTGAATGATGGAGTTGTGGAAGCACACAGCTTAAAGGAAACTCCTTTCACCTTATCAAGCAGGTTAAACCCAACATATAATGTTAACCAAATGACCAAGGCTCCTTAAAATAACACCAACAACCCTAACACTAATCATAAAAACAAACAAAATAATCCTTTTAATAATTCAAATGCTAATAAGCCTAAACAATTCTTTTCCACCTATCAAAGAAGGAAATTCACATTTCTAGGTGAACCTTTGGAAAATGCATTGAGAACTTTAGTGGACAACAAAATAATCACTTTACCCGAAGCAAGGCCATATGAACCACAAGTCAAGCCAACTTGGTGGAATGATTCTCATCATTGTGAATATCATCACAACAAAGGACATAAATGAATGAATGTATGAAATTAAAACACCTTGTCCAAGACCTAATTGATGATGGAACCATAAAAGTTGAAGGGCCTCAAAATAATGAGGATCATACTGCTTTCAAGAACCCTTTCCTAAACCATGAAAAGGGAGAATCAACAAATACCAATCAAAACAATAAAAGGGGTAATGAAAAGGAGAATTTTTCTCATACCTATGACAACACCATAAATACCTTAAGGGGTGATGAGAATATGATAAATGTGATTGTGGTAAAAGAAAAACCAAGGGAGGCAACATCTAATGTTGTAACTAGGGGGCAAGCATCAAAGATCACTTTATCAGGAGGTGCCCCTAGAATCACTTTACCTAATAAAAAATCCTCTTCTTCATCAAAACAATACAATTTGGTTGACCAATTGCAAAGAACCCCTACCCAAATTTCTATCTTAGAGTTGCTCAAATTATCACCAACTCACAAGGAGATTTTGGAAAAGGCACTTGTGGAGACCAATGTACCTTTGAATTTGGATGTGGACAGGTTCCAAAATATGGTAGGACATCTAGTGGCACCCAATTTTTTATCCTTCTTAGAACAAGATGACATGTACTTGAATCACACAAAAAATCTTTGCATATAGAGGTTTTGATCCACAAGCATAGGGTGAAGAGAGTCCTCATTGATGGGGGAGTCGACCTAAACATTTGTACCTTAAAATTGGTTAAAGCCTTAGGATTTTCTGAGGAAGCTATTGACCCAAAGAAGAAAATAACCATTAAATCTTATGATGATGAAGAAAGAGCCTCTAAAGAAATCATAGTACTCCCCATTAGAGTTGGTCCAATGCAAAAAGAGACCATTTTCCAAGTCCTATATTTAAAATTGACTTACAATATTCTATTAGGAAGGCCATGGATCCACAAAATACAGGCAGTACCTTCGACATATCATCAATGCCTCAAATTTCCATACATGGGACAAGAAGTCATGGTAAGTGGGGATTCAAACCCTTGTCAATATTGAAATAATATGAAACCCATTAATGACTCCTTGGTTCCACATAATGTTGAAGGATCTATGCCAATCCGGATAGAGAAAGGACAAAGTTCCAAGGATCTCCTATCCACAAAAGGAGAAGAAAAGGTAAAGGAAGAAGATGTTGTTGTTGAAAATCACCAAGTTCCCACTAACTTAACTACATTGACTAAAGGAAAGGAGAAAGTTAGTGAGGAAAAGTTCCATGAAGTAAAAGAAGATAAAGCCAAATCCATTCAAACTTACACCAAAGAAGCCCATTATAAAAAAATGGATCATATGATAAATAACTTTGAGAAGTAATGCCAAATCAAGAAAAAGGGTGTGGGTGAATACTCCTTTATCCATGATGGACCTACCCTTATCTCCCAAGTCCTATAGAAGACCATCTAGCATACATACACCCCATAAAGACAATGACCAATTTTTGAGGTAAAGTACTTCTTCATCCATGGATGAAGAAGATAATGAAATCTTAAATTGGCTATATAAGGATGAGGAATCAAGTGCCCATGAAAAGCACATTCAAAACATAAGCATTCCCACTCATCAATATGGTAAAGGATTTCAAATAATGCAAAAAATGAGATATAAAGGACAATGGCCTTTAGGAACAAGAAATGAAGGCCTAATTCAACCCATTGAAATTTCATGGAGAGATAGAAAGGAGAAAACTGGATTGGGGTACCTTGAATAAGGGTACACTCAAAAGAAGTACCCAAGGGTTTATGATTAAATCTTACAACTAAGTTCCCAAAGTTATGAATATTTGAATAATTGGGAGTGGGACTCATTGTCAAGTGAGTCTTGCCAAGATAAGGAGGTAGATGTGATTCACACTTATACTCCTAACAAGATAAAAGAACAAGCCTCAGGATCGAGTTAGAATAAAGCTTCAAGTTCTAGCCAAGAGGTCTTAAAAAATGTGCAAAATCAATAAATTGAAGAAAATACATGGGTAGAAGCTTGAAGTAGTCAAGGATAGTGGATCCAATTAATGATAGTCCAAACCTTATAGCCAATAGAATTATGTAGTAGATTACTCAACAATGCAACACAAAGTAATTGTTTAACACTAATTTTCATTAACATTCCCAGCTATAAGGCCTTCCGGGTTAGGGCCAATTACAATCAGAAAATAATTCTGCAAGATCCACAACTAGATCCAATAGAACCTTAGCTAGTTCAACTCTAAAGATAATTAGAAGCTGATGGAAACCCTAAGGTAGATCTAAACTTGAGCTCACAAGCCTCCAAGAAATCTCCTTGTCTCCAAGTATGCAACCCTAGCTCTGCTACAAACAACTATCAGATTACAATCTGATCTGCAAGATCATCTAAGAACTTTTCCACAACTTCACCAACTTCAAATCTCAAGCTTCACATCTGATATCCCAGATCTGCTAAGTTCTTCCTCCCCAAACATCTACCCAAGCACTCCTTAAATACTAATCATCAGCCACAAGTCGGCAAGATGAAACCCTTAACTCTCCCAAAAAAATAATTAAATGCCATACAAGTAGGCTTACAAATGTATACAAACATTTAATTCAGCATGTAGGCCCATAACAATGGCTACCAACAATAAATTTACCAAGTTGGCTCAAAAAATCACACAGAACTCCAATTGGTAAATCAGAACTATTGAGCAATAGTAAATTAACCGAGCACGCTAGGCATCACCAATCACTAGTGTCGATCGAGCATCGCAGGAATGACCAAGTAACAATTCACCAAGCACTAGAGACTACCAAGTTCCTTCAATGACCAAGCTTCCTTCAATGACCAAGATTGTCAGTCAAGGATGCAATCGAGTAACACTGGCCAAAATAATAACACTCCATGCAGTTTTACCGAGGACAAAGAATGCCCTACCTTAACCTTGGATGCCCCTACATTAGACACCCCAGGTCCCAAAATATGTTCATATGTGAGAAGAACATCTTTCAAGATTCAACACATAAATCTCAAACTAGTTCTTCACATACAAGTCCTCCACCTTTTTTGCTTGCAAATTCTTCCACTTTAGTTTCCTCTATCTCTTCAAGTCTTTTCTTGACAATGTACAAGTTGGTTCTCTATATTGATCATTCATTTTTTTTGGATCCACAATCTCAACTCAGCTACCAATACTCAGGCTTCTCCTATTGAGCATTGTATCCAGCATAGGCATCAATGAAAACTTGTTGTCATCCTTCTCAACAGTAAACACATTTTGGACACAATCATAAATAGCTATGCAATCATATTGCCAAGGTCTACCGAGCAATATATCACAACTATTCATCTTCACAATGTCACATAACACAAGATCCTTGTACTGGCCAATCTGAACATCAATGAAGCATTTTTCTCTAACTTCCAAAGCATGAACATCTTGTAACCAACCAAGCCTATAAGGACAAGGATGCTTCATTCTACTCAAACCAAGTTTCTAAACCAGGTCCTCAGGAACAAGGTTATCAATACTACCACTATCAACAATAACATCACAGAGTTTACCTTCAGTCTTGCATCGAGTCCTAAACAAGTTACTCCTTTGATAAGGTTCATCCTTTGTACCGAGCAATGTTCACCAAAGTAGCAATTTATTTGATTCTGGTTCATTTTGAATGTTCTCATTCATCACAGTAGTTCGTCGGTCAACCTTCTTCTATGTACACTAAAAAGAATAGTGTCCTTCCTCTCCACAGTTATAGCAAGTACCCTTAAAGATAACTCTACATGTCTTCTTTAGTTCCATAGGTTTTTGGTCATCTTCTGCATCAGTCGGTTTATCCTTCACCAAGTGATCAATCTTTTCCTTCCCTCAGGAGTTACTAGGTTGTTTCCTCTTCAACTTATCTTCTACCTTTAGAGCATACTGATAAGCATCTTCAATAGAATCAATCTTTAGCATATCAAGCTCATCCTGAATATTGAATCTCAGACCATTCACATACTAAGCTACCTTTTCCTTACCAAGCTCTTAGTGTCTAGACCAAATAGTAAGTTAGTAGAACTCCTCAATATAATCTTCAATAGAAAAATCCTTCTATTTAAGATTCTGGAACTTCTTAAACAAGTCAAGCTCATAGTCAGCCAGTTTGAATTTATCTTTCAACTTAGTCACCATCAACCTCCATCGATTGATCTTTGTTTCACCTTCATCATCTTGGTCTCTTTGTAATTCTTTCCACCAAAGAGTAGCATGTCCTTTCAAATTTGTCTGTGCTAATCTCACCCGAAGAGGATCTTCAATTTCTTCCACTCAAAGAAATCTTCAAGTTCACCAATCCAATCAATCAGATTGTTGAGCTTCAAAGTACTAGATAAAGTAGAAACTTCCATTTGGTAATTACTAAACCAAGCAGCAGATCTAGGCATGAGTATTTTTGTCTTCACCAGATCTTTTCCTCCAGTCATCACCACTAGATCCAGTAGTTTCAAATTCTCCAATAGCTTCTTCATAGCCATCCTCAGTACCAACATTTTGAGGTATAACAACATCAGTTCTCATGATCTCGATGACCATATCATTCTTCATCAATTCCATCTCAGTTCTAAAATCTGATTTCACCTTCTCTGTGATCGAGGATTCAATAGTATCACAAAGATCAGAAATAACTCTAGGGTCCAATCTTCTTAGAGGCATCCTAAAGATAAGAGAAACCCTCTGCAACAAACCCTCACTAACCACCTTGTGACAATTTCCAAGTTGTAAATAAGTCATATCTCAACCTGTAATCTTGAAAACAACTAGGGAAAAATTCCACAAGTTTAGTGCTTCGGATCTACAATCCAGATTGTGCACAATCTTTTCACCAACAAGATCGACTTCGCAAGATCAACCTTGCTAGGTCAATCTTCTGCTCCAACAAGATCAACTCTCACTCTGATACCACCTAACACAGTCAAGGATGGTGGATCCAATTAAGGACACTCCAAACCTTGCAGCCAACATAATTATATAGTGGATTACTCAATAATGTGACACAAAGTAATTGTTTAACACTTATTTTCATTAACATTCCCAACTATAAGGCCTTTTGAGTTAGGGCCAATTACAATCATAAAACAATTCTGCAAGATCCAATACCAGATCTAATAGAACCTTGGCTATTTTAGCTCTGAAGATAATCAGAAGCTAATGGAAACCTTAAGGCAGATCTAAACTTGAGCTCACAAGCCTCCAAGAAATCTCCTTGTCTCCAAGTATGCAACCCCTAGCTCTGTTACAAACAACTATTAGATTACAATCTAATCTGCAAGATCATCTAAGAACTTTTCCACAACTTCGCCAACTTCAGCTCTCAAGCTTCACATCTGATATCCCAAATCTTCTAAGTTCTTCCTCCGCAAACACTCCTTAAATACTAATCATCAGCCACAAGTCAGTAAGATGAAACCCTTAATTCTCCCAAACAAATAATTAAATGCCATACAAGTCAGCTTACAAATGTATACAAACATTTAATTCAGCATGTAGGCCCATAACAATGACTACCAACAATAAATTTACCAAGTTGGCTCAAAAAATCACATAGAACTCCAGTCGGTAAATCAGAACTACCGAGTGACAGTAAATTAACCAAGCACGCCAGGCATCGCTGAGCACCAGTGTCGACTGAGCACCGTAGGCATGATCGAGTAACAATTCATCGAGCACCAAAGACTACCAAGTTCCTTTAGTGACTGAGCTTCCTTCAATGACTGAGACCATTGGTCAAGGCTGCAACCGAGTAACACCAGCCAAAATACTAACACTCCATGTAGTTTCACCGAGGACAAAGAATGCCCTGCCTTAACCTTGGATGCCCCTGCATCAAAGATATTCCATTATCCACTTCCAGAGGAAAGAAAATTTCCATGTTAATATTAAATCACATAATTTGTAGGTATGGTGTTCCTCATGCCATCATAATGGATACTGCAAAACATTTTAAGAACAAGGATTTGAAAGAAATATGTACAAAATTCCATGTGGTACATCACTCATCTTCAATATATTACCCATGAGGTAATGGACAAGAAGAAGCTACAAACAAGAACATCTTGAAAATATTGAAGAGAACCATGGATAATTTGGGTAGAGACTAATGCATTCAAAGAAACCCTACTCTATGGGCTTAGAGGACAAGCATTAGAATGCCAACAAGAGCTACACCATTCTCACTAGTTTATGGAACTGAAGTAGTTTTACCTTTGGAGGTAGAAATTCCATCTTTAAGAGTCTCATTGCATGGATTGTTGAGTGAAGAAGACTATAGGGTTGCTAGGCTACATGAATTGGAGCTATTATATGAAAGACAACAATAAGCTTTTGACCACTTAAAAAGGTATCAAAACCAAATGTCAAAGAACTACAACAAGAACATCAAACCAAGGACATTCCAAATAGGTGATCTAGTCTTACAAGAAAACCCTAAAAATCAAGAAAAAAGAGAAAAGAAAGGGAAATGGGAAGCAAACTGGTTAGGACCATTTGTGATCACTTCTTCTTTTGGAACAGGTACCTACAAACTAGAAAATTGTGAAGGAGAAGAGTTACAAGAACCTATCAATAGTATACACCTGAAGAGATTCTACACATGAAGCAGATGAAAGGGTATAAAGAAAAAGAGTATCAAAAAATTAGATGAGAGAGAATCCTATTTATTGTACATAGTCAAAAGAGATCTTGAAAATTCCAAAAACATTGAAAAATAGAAAAGAGAAAACAAATCAAAAAAGCATAAAAGATAAAAAATAATGGAAAATTGAGCATGGAGAAATCCCAAAAATATTTAGAAATGATCCTCAAAAATATGTTATCTTGGTGAAAACCTAGCAAATAGGCCTCTTGATGATATGAAAAAAAAATGAGAAAAGAGAAAAAGTACCTTGGTGAAAACCTAGCAAATAGGCACCTTGGTAGCAAAAAAAGGAAAAAAGCTTGAAAAATAGAAAAAGAGCAATTCCACTCAATTGGTGAAAACCTAGTAAACAAGTGCCATTGAAAGTCCAAGTCAGTCTCATACATAGTGTTCATCTTTGTAAATATTGCATTCACCAGCATTTGTACATATTGCATAATAAAACCCCACAATTGCATTTGCAAATACCTAAAGCTCTTGTCCTAGGTCAAAAAAGTGTCCAAAGTCCAACAAATGCCACATTATCAAACTATGGGCAAATCTATTCTTAAGGAAAAGGATTTATCAAAGAAAACATCAATCAAACATCAAACCAATTCATCAAAACACAAGTGACACACTTATACGATCAAATCCAAATCCTAATCCAAACATCAATCAGACGCAAAATTTTGATCCAAGATCTCACGAAGACCTTATCTTTATCAGGATTAAAAGTATGAAATGGATGGAACTATACTTGAAATATAGATTTGAAAAAAAATGCAATTTTTTTTAAGTGATTACTTGATTGATGAAATCATGTCTTTCTAGCAAATCAATGAAAGTTTTTAAACTATACAAGCTATGATGAAAGCATGATATTTTATTGGTTTCTGAATGAGTATCTTAAGATCAAGGTTTAAAAGTTTATATCATTTCTCTAATGACATGATCATCAAAGAATCATCGAGGACATGTACATATGGAAAAAACAAGATCTTTGTTTTTTTACGTAACAAGATACCTTGGATTTTGTTGGGAGTTCCCTTTGATCTATACTTGTAGATTTATACTTTGATGGATAACTTAAATAACACTTTGACTCTATCACCACTCCAAAGTCTACAAGAAAGAGGGCCAATTAACAAGGATCAAAAGAGATCCTCCTACACTTTGAGCCTCAATGCTAAGGTGGGTGTACCCTTGACTCACTTCTTGAAAGGAATCACTAAATGATATACAATTATACACTCTTTACTAACTACTTTAAGATTTTATCATTTGAATGTGTGCGTGGTTGATGACAATGAAATGCCTCCAGAGGATGGATCAGTGCCTTAACCTAGGGCAAAGAGTCACCCAATTACATACATCAATTGAAGACCTTAACTCAAACACAATTGAATCCAGGATAAGTGCTTTGCCTATTACCCATCTCCCTCAAACACAAGGACATCAGATTCTTACTTGGTTGTAAACTCATTGAACCCACCCAAAAGACTTTAATCCTGACTTTGTTAGGAACTCAGAGATGACTTCACAATAGTCTTTTTTTACCATATGCTAATACACTTTGTGACATTAACATATATGAGCTCAAAACTGAAACAAGAATACATACACAGATGCAAGATTGGAACTCAATAGTATTTTCATTAACATATTTAGGATCAATATACAATCAAAGCAATACAAAGATAGGAAAAAGACCCAAAATCCAACTCCTCTATCAGTATAAAACCATCAACAACCAAGGACCAAAAGAAAATGTTTTGGAACCCTTACAAAATAAAAAATGCTACAACTTATACTCCCTAGTCATCTTGGAATCCTCAAAGAGAATGCAACAAGCTACGGATGACTTAGGGTTAGGGTTTCAACCACCAAACCCACTAGAAATGGTCACAAATTAATTGCAAGGGAAGAAACCCAGGCAACCAGGAGAAAACAAATCCTGGATTGATCCTCAATCATGATAATCTCACTGAGAAGGTACTGAGAATCACAGAAACACCCCAAAATGTCAACCCTGCAACATGCCTCGAGCACAAAACCACATAGTACAAACCCTACAGATGATCAAAGAACAGCCTAGACCACACTGCAATAGTAAGCACCACCAAACAAATCAAATCTGGCTATGAAAACATTCAATTTTGGTCCTTTCTATCACTGAGAAACCCTCTGCAAATTCAAATTTGAAAATAAACGGCTACCTCCAAGTGCCAACAGCAAATCAGTGGTCTAAATTTAAACTTAGATTAACTTTAAGTCGTGGCCGTTAGATCCTCCCTTTCATGGTCTTTTAAGATTTACCCATTATAGGAATCCTGGTTTACATTTAGCGATGTCACGATAATGTTTTTCCCTAATCGCAGAATGAAATCTTAACTCATCACTAACTCCAGCGAATCAGCGAACAAAGGAAAATATTTGACCTTGGTTCCCTTTTAGCGAACTGGTGACTGAAGGGTAGTCAACCATTCATGGAAAACTTTATGCTACTACCAGATACTTTAGCGATCACATGAATACACACTCGCTGAATCGCCAGCCAATTTAGAATACCATCGTTTCTTCTTGCGAACAAGTGAAACCTTTTAAAACTTATCAGCTGCTAAAAAATTTATCAAGACCGCCAGACAACACTGGGCCTGCCTGCAAACTGCCACATGTCATTATATCATTTTCTATCTCTGCCCAGTCACCACTGACACAGGACCCACTGACACATCCAAGTAAGATGTGAGATCAATGGATGGCACATGATCTCATAGGGTAGGAATATTCCTTAAGATCATGCACCGACCATTGATCAAAAATCCTTCTCTGTAGGTCCCACTGACAGATCCTCATCATCCTCTAGCTCAGCCAGTAAGAATATGACACCTTAGCAACACATGGCATTTGGTCCCACCATTCTTGGCAAGTTTTCTAACCTTCTTTCCATTTGGCGAATACGTGACCAAAGGGATCCTTGCCCATTCGTGAGAACTTTGAGGGCATCGCTAGAAAAGTTAGTGATTCCGTGAACACTATACGCCAAATCACTAAGTCATAAGAGCCTCCGCCAAATCATCACGTGAATCAACGAACCAAGCAAACATTTATCAGGACCGCTAAAAGACTGAGAAAGTTACTGGGCCCACACCAGGAAGATCAACGGTAGTCTGAAGATCTCAAGCCTCTGACAAAACCCATAAGATCATATGTCATTCGTTGATGCTCTATCATTGTTAGAACCACTGAACCTCAAAAAATTTGGCCTCACTCAAAGCATCCATCTCAGCACACCTGGACCAATAAGAAAATGCTGACTAAGCACACTTGGCATGTGGACCCACTGAAAAGAAAGGCTCTGTCATACGATAAAATCAATGGCTAGCGTAAAAGTGCAAAGCTCTGACACTTCTCATGAGAATTAGCACCCACTGTTAGATCTTAGATGTGTCAGAAATCTCAGGCCCGGAGACCACGTGAATATGTGACCAAAGGGAAGAAAACTGCCATGCTAGATTGCTAACTATCAAGAGATAAACCGCCAAGAATAAGAGAATACGTGAACACTGTGTTCGCCCAATCACCGAGAGGGAAGATAAACTATCAGGAAACCAAGTGAACCAGTGACAAGCTAGGAAAGAAATGCACACATGCATTAAAAGGTTTTTAAGTGGCCCAAAAAGGTAAAGACAAATTAGAACAGGGCCAGGGCAATTTTTTACCAACAGCTAGTTTTTTGAATTTTTGAACCAAGGGCTAAAGGCAGAGACCTAAAAATAACTACAGAGGCCAGGGGAAAAGGGCTAGAGCCATGAAATTTTTTCAGGGTGCTAACAATGGCTCTGTTTGGGGATGTATGCCTCCTATAGGCATAGTGAGGACTTGGAATCATTGGTTAAAGCAGACCATCCCACTGGAAAATTTGTAGAGAATAGGAAACAAGCAAAGCAGGACAGGCAATAGGACCAAAAACTGACAAACCAGGACAAAATAGGGCAGGGGAAAGCAACATATTTACAGAATTTACAAAATATACAGACCTAACTACTATTCATGGAAAATAGAGTACTTCAAAAGAAGTATTTCTTCAAGAATTATCCATGAACTGGTAATTCCTGAACTTCACCATTTAATTCCTTGACAATGTATGAATCTTGGCCCCATTTTTCATGAATTAGATATGGCCCTAGCCAAATTGGATCAAACTTACCATGTTTTCCTTTATCCTCCAGTCTAGCATTCCAAATTAACACCAAATCACCAGGCTCAAACTTCCTTTCAACAGTCTTCTTATCATACAAATTCTTAACCTACAACTGCAACTTGGCATTTCTTGCAACTGATTCTCTTCTAATCTCATCTAACCTAATGAGGTCCTCAATTCTCAATTGCATTTCATCATCTATGTCATCATCATATAATTGCACAAATTTATACATTTCCAACAAATTATTCTAAGGCATTCTTGCATGTATTCCATATACTAGGTCAAATGGTGCACAACCAATTGCCCTCTTCACAATTACCCTATCAGCCCATAGAGCTAATGGCAGCTTTGAATTCCATTCCCTCCTATTCTTTTCAAGAATCCTCCTTAATATTTTAATCAAACTCTTATTAGTAGATTCTGCCTGACCATTTCCTTGTGGATGATAAGGTGAGGAATTAGAAATCTAAATCCCTAAACCTTTGCAAAAGTCCTTATATTCAGTAGACCTGAAGCACATGGTATTATCACTTACTATTCTCTCAGGGCAGCCAAACCTTGTAACAATATTGTTCAATAGAAAATCAATTACCACCTTACTAGTTTCATTTCTTGTAGGTATAGCCTCTACCCACTTTGTAAAGTAATCAGTGGCAACTAAAATCCATGAGTGTCCTCCACTAGACTTGTTTGGTATCTCCCCTATGAAATCAATTCCCCATTGTTGGAAAGGTGCCTGTACTTCTACTAGTTTTAATGGCACATTACCTAAAAATTTAAGCTTACCAGAGAACCTTTGACAAGCATCACACCTTCTTACCAACTATTCTGCATCCCTGAAGATTGTGGGCCACCAAAATCCTGCTCTCAAGATTTTATGAGCAGTTGTTTTACCCATATAATGCCCACCACAAACTCCCTCATGAATTTCTTTTAACAACTTGTTAGCTTGATCTTCATCAACACATTTCAAAAGTATGTAATCTAAATTCTTTCTATACAATTTACATTTCACAATTACATACTTGACAGCCTGTAATTTTAATGTCCTCTTCTGATTATCATTCATTCCTGCTGGACATCTCATATTTCTCAAGTAATAGATGATATCTTGATACCAAACACAGTCATCCATATCACATGTATAATCAATTTTAGAATGATTTACCTAATTTTCATCAAGATTGGATTGAGCCATCAGTTTTGCCAATCCTTGTCCTCTAACCAATTTAGTAATTTGGATATCAACATTGAATTCTTGGATCCTATTGATCCATCTACATCTTCTACTAGATACCTCCTGCTGTGAGAAAATATCCTTCACAGCTACACTTGGCACAAAAGCAATCACAACTACCCCCATCAGATAACGCCTAAAAACCTTGACTACCTTCACAAGTGCATATGCTTGTTTCTCATTTATGTCATACTTCAATTCAGTAGCCTGCAAAGATTTACTGAAAAATGCAATAGGCTGCTCAAAACCATCCTTATTCTTTTGTAACAAAACTACAGCAATAGTGTGAAAAGATGCAAAGGAAAAGATATGCATTGGGACATTATAATTAGGTTCCTTAAGCACTGGTGCATCTTTAATATCCTGCTTGATATATTTGAAAGCCTCATCAGGCTCACCCTCCCAATTGATTGTAGATCCCTTCTTCAACATCTTAGAAATAAGTCTAGTAACCTCTGTAAAATTTGTCACAAACCTCCTTAAGAAATTGACCTGACCAAAGAAGGACTAAATTCCTTTAACATTCTTTGGCCTCTAAATTTTATCAATGGTTGCTACCCTCTCAAGGTCAATTCTCACTCCTTGCTTGCCAACCAAGTGGCCAAGCAACTTACCCTCAATGACACCAAATGCACATTTCCTTGGGTTTAATGAAATGCCATATTCTAAGGCCCTCACAAATATTTTCTCTAAATGAGTACAGTGATCTTCTTCCTTCTTAGAATAGGTAGTTAAATCATCTTGATATACAACAAGGAAATCATTGATAAAATTTGAAAAGGCAACATCCATTGCCCTCTGAAAAGTAGCACTAGCATTTATGAGACCAAAAGGCATTCTCACATAAACATATGTCCCCCAAGGTGTTGTGAAAGTTGTCTTGAATTGTTCTGATTCTTTGACAATGACCTGATTGTAACCAAAGAAACCATCCATCATAGACATCAATTCTGATCCGATCACTCTCTACAACATAGCTTCCATATTGGGCAAACAATAGTTATCCTTTAATGAGCTGATGTTCAAATTCCTGAAGTTCACACAAAGCCTGATGTCACCATTCTTTTTCCTCATAGGTACAAGGTTTGAAACCCAAGAAGAGTGCCTAATAGGCTTGATAATTCCAGCATCTCTCAGCTTCATTAACTCTTCTTACATCTTGGGTGCCAAAGTAGGATTAATAGGCCTTTTTTTTTGCCAGAAAGGTTTAGCATCTTCCTTCAATGGAATAATATGCTAAAACAAATCTTCTCTATAAACCTTTAGGTCATCATATGACCATGAAAAAACATGCCTAAATTTTCTCAATAATTCAATCAAATATTTCTTTACCTTTTGAGATATATCTCTACCAATGTATACTTTCTTAGGTGCTTCATGTGTTCCAAGATTTATCTCCTCTAGATCATCATGATCTTCTCTTTTGATATTCTTTTGAACTCTATCCTGGTTATCAAAGACAGTCTCCAAAACAACAAGTCCCTTGGGCACCTTGTTAGTTCTAAGCTAAATGACCTCATTGCCAAAGCCAACCTCTCTTCCTTCTACTAACTCAACCAAGGCTGAGCAATCAAATTCCTGACCATGATACTAATCTTCACAATTCATAAACTTCAAGATATCATTATCATCATCAAAAACTTGCCAATTCTCAATATTGTCTGGTATGCTAGGCCTAGCCTGAATTTCAACTTTAGAAATACTAGAAAATGTAATATCATTGGGATTGATTTCAATATTGGCTAACAAGTCAGCCATCTTATTGTTACTCCTATCCTTCCATTCAATATTGAAGGCATCAAAATGTTCAATCAAATCCCAAACTACATTCCTATATTGTTTTAGCCTCTTGTTCTTGGAAGCATATACTGACCTAACTTGGGACACCACCAACTTAGAATCACCAACAACACTTAAGCACTTAATACCATGCTTTTGTGCCAACATCATTTCTAACAAAAAAGCCTCATATTCTGCTATATTGTTGGTACAAAAGAAGTTCAATGTGAAAGAAAATTTGTAGGTGTTTCCATCAGGAGAAATAAGCAAAATACCTACTCTTGCTCCATCTTTGCAATTTGCACCATCAAAGTACATTACCCACAAATCACCCTTCATAGAATTAACACTTACCTCAATAGAGATAGGTGACAAAATAGGTTCATTCTCAAGTACATGGATCGCTGCCCTAAAAGCATTAATATCAGTATCCACAAAACATGTAATCTCATTATCAACATTTCTCTCAATCATGTGGCATACTCTTGGCTCTCGTTCAATCTTAACAAACTGATCATCAATCTTGAAAGTGGCATAGGATAGATCACACTGTAAACGTCCACCCATGGCAGCACTCCACCTTCTAGATAGTAGCATCCCATAATGAGGAGGGATGTCCACCACCAAAACACTCATTGTTAACTCTTTCTCTGGATATGATGCTAGCCTATATGGCATTTCATTGATAGTCCCAATAACTGGTACCTCCCTCTGATCCATTGCACAACATCTACCTTGAACTATATCAACCTTAAGGCACAACCTCTCCTTGATTTTGAAAGGCATGATAGTATTAGAGGCACCACTATCAATCATATAATTCCTTAGTTTCATTCCATTCACAAGAACACTTAAAAAGAATGGATCAATGTTTTCAAGGCTGGCATTGATAGAACTATCCAAATATATTGGAGGAATTTGAGACACGATTCCCTGAGCAACAACACCTTTCAAAGCTTTATCCTAAGATCCATTACATGTAACATTATTGTTATGAACATTATCTACCCATGCAATAGCTCTATCTTTGTGTTCAAGGATCCTCAACAATTTTGACAATGGAACCTTAACTATAATTTGGGACAATACAGATAACATATCAATAGGAGCAGAAGAAGGAATCTCAATCTACACAACTTTATTATCCTTTTGCTTGTCTGATACATTAGGTGTATTGGCCACCCTCATTTTTTCAATCTTAGCCATTGTGTTAACTGGCTTCTCAATCTCACTAGAAAATCTTTCAACTCCAACTCCCTTAGGCTCACAATTCTTACCTTTTATATTCTTGAATTTCACCATGTGATCACCTTTTGATTTGTTCTCATTAGTCTCTCTGGATTTGGTACTCCTTAAACATTCCTGCAACTTTCTCATTTGTATTCCTTGCTGCCATGCCTCTAGTTTGCACTTGGGCAATCATTTCTATAGTAATCCTCTCCATCTCTTCTCTAGAAGGTCTCCTTAAATTTACTGGCTCAGAAGAAGAGTTCATGTTACATGTTTTCTTATCTATGTCTTCACTATCAGAAAAAACCTCTTGATGAAAAAGGACCTGATTGTGTCTCTTCACATTTACATCTGCCTCTTCATCAAAATCAGAATCATCTTCATATCCTAGATGTGAAGTAGCCATGTTGCATCCAACATCATCTTGATCTTCTGCTTGATCTATCTCCTCATTGCCACAATGTTGATTTGCAGCCATAGAATGTGCAACCACACAATGCTCTGCAGAATGAGGGGACTGGCTTGCAACACACCAAGGTATGTCCTCCATGACATTTATTGAAGCTTTTTGTAGAGGGTCAGGGACACTTTTGTCATTGTTTCCTCTTGCAGTAGGGACAACAGGCTTTCCATCCTTCCATTGGGTGTTGTAGGGGTAGTTCTGCAATCTATTTTGCTTATTGAAATTGTTGTTGAACTAAGGCCTCTCATTGGTAGGATCACTGATGTTCCTACTTGCAGGTGCCTTCAAATACTTCAATTCATTGAGCACCTTATCCAATTTATCTTCTTCTTGCCTCCTAGTTCCAACATTCTTATCAGTTTCTTTTTTGTATTTCTTATCCCCAAACAACTTAGGGTCATCTCTTTTTCCACCCAATTTTCCTGATATCTTCATATTGTTCTCAATATTGATAGAAATCCTAAAAGCATCCCTAAGAGTTCTTGGTTCTTTGTCCCTCAACAAATATCCCATCTTTCCATCAAATGCATTGAAGTATGTGGTCAGAAAGACATTGTCATCTAACTGCATAACTTGGAACAACTTATGCATAGCCTTCTAAAATCTCATGTTGAATTTAGCTGCAGATTCATATTGATTTTTTCTTATGGTATTGAATTCATTCAACATGAAACTAGCATTAGGCCTATCACCATACTACTCTTTAAAACATCTCTCAAAAGAATCCCAAGTATCAATACATTTGTCATGGAGTCTATTAAACCAATCTCTAGCATCCTCCATTAGAGATTGAATAAAAAATTTCATGACTACATCCTCATGCTCTACCTCATAATCATTAAGAATATCAACAAATAACCTAAGATGCTCCTCACAACTAATAGCATTATTACCAGAAAACTTAGGTACCTTATCTCTAATATCATTTAGAAAAGCATTTGGATAGCCAGGAATTCCATCAAAACTAATTTGCCTATAGCCTTCTAGTTGCATAGGTCTTCTTTGAAAACTTGAACTAGTGTTAACCCTAGGATCAACATTAGCATTTACATTTATTTGTGCATTTGACTACTATCTAGGGTCAGCACCTATCCTAGCAGATGAAGAAGGAATTAAACTAGTAGCATTACTAAGTGGAATAGTAGTAGTCATAGATGGCATACCTAGTTCCGTAGTAGATGGGCCAAGAGCATTAGCTGATGAAGCCTTCAAGAACTGGATCTTTCTTCTCTTTTCTCCAATGAAAGCTTCAATTTTAGTCCTCTCTAATTCTCTTGCAAGGTCCTCATCTTCTTTTCTTCTTCTTTCTATTTCTATGTCCTTATTTGAGTTGGGTGGTGGGACCCCTGGTATTGTCAATGATCTGCTTGTTTGATGTCCCACCATCTTTTGCTTTCCTTTCTCACCAGTGGAAAAATTAGGCCTAGTGATCTCACACCCATCCTTATCTTTAGGAAAGGAGCATAACTTTGCACTTGTCTAACCACAGGGCCCTCCTTATCAAATTCCTGATCTTGCAATAAGCGCTCTTGCTCACTCCTCAAAGCCTCAAGATCACCAAAGACATCATGTTGCAAAGTCTTAGAAGCAGAAGCAAGCATCTTGTTTCTCTCCTTCATTTCATTAATCTTTCTAAGAAGAGATTGCCTTTCTATTAGAGCATTCACCTTCTCAGCCTCTCTCTCCTTTTGTAACTTCTTATGTATGGCATCCTGCTCTACCAACTGTAACCTTAGTGCATTTAAATCATCTGGATCTACCATAATGTCATCAGAACCTGATGACACATCTATATCAGAAAGATTTTGATATGGGAAGTGGACTTGCCTTGGTCTCATGGTCTCTCTTCTGACATTATCTTCATCAAGATCTAAATCAATCTCCAAACCCATCTCTCTAGCTTGTTCATCTTGACCTACAGGTAATGGACCCTTGTCTTGAAACACAGCCTCTGGGGTATCATAAAATCTATCTTCAAAGCGACCACCATCTGATCTAGAAACTCTATCCTATGAACCTTCCTCACTTGAGGAAACATGTGGTGCTCTACCTCTAATATTTCTTTGTTCTCTGATGGGAGCACTAGTAGACTCACCATTCCTTCTAATCCAACTCTTCTTCTCCTGTCTAGGAAATTGCTCCAGAGTGACCTCCAAATTTTTTCTAACAAAGGACCTAGTATTCCTCCTCTTGTCCATGTTTTACAATATATAGCACTAGTTCTAACCTTTTGAGTCACCACCCACCTAGATGGGAAAACTTTTACTTGAAATACAATAGGAAAACAAGAGTGCACCTTGCAAACTTTTATCTCTAGACTCTCCCCAACAGAGTCACCATTTTGTTGGGAGTTCCCTTTGATCTATACTTGTAGATTTATACTTTGATGGATAACTTAAATAACACTTTGACTCTATCACCACTCCAAAGTCTACAAGAAAGAGGGCCAATTAACAAGGATCAAAAGAGATCCTCCTACACTTTGAGCCTCAATGCTCAGGCGGGTGTACCCTTGACTCACTTCTTGAAAGGAATCACTAAATGATATACAACTATACACTCTTTACTAACTACTTTAAGATTTTATCATTTGAATGTGTGTGTGGTTGATGACAATGAAATGCCTCCAGAGGATGGACCAGTGCCTTAACCTAGGGCAAAGAGTCACCCAATTACATACATCAACTGAAGACCTTAACTCAAACACAATTGAATCCAGGATAAGTGCTTTGCCTATTACCCCTCTCCCTCAAACACAAGGACATCAGATTCTTACTTGGTTGTAAACTCATTGAACCCACCCAAAAGACTTTAATCCTAAATTTGTTAGGAACTCAGAGATGACTTCACAATACTCTTTGTTTACCATATGCTAATACACTTTGTGACATTAACATATATGAGCTCAGAACTGAAATAAGAAGACATACACAGATGCAAGATTGGAACTCAATAGTATTTTCATTAACATATTTAGGATCAATATACAATCAAAGCAATACAAAGATAGGAAAAAGACCCAAAATCTAACTCCCCTATCAATATAAAACCATCAACAACCAGGGACCAAAATAAAATGTTTTGGAACCCTTACAAAATAAAAAATGTTGCAACTTATACTCCCTAGTCATCTTGGAATCCTCAAAGAGAATGCAACAAGCTACATATGACTTAGGGTTAGGGTTTCAACCACCAAACCCACTGGAAATGGTCACAAATTAATTGCAGGGGAAGAACCCAGGTAACCAGGAGAAAAAAAATCCTGGATTGATCCTCAATCATGATAATCTCACTAAGAAGGTACTGAGAATCACATAAACACCCCAAAATGTCAACCTTGCAACATGTCTCGAGCACAAAACCACATAGTACAAACCCTGCAGATGATCAAAGAACACCCTGGACCACACTGCAACAACAATTGCCACCAAACAAATCAAATCTAGCCATGAAAACATTCAATTTCAATCCTTTCTATCACTGAGAAACCCTCTGCAAATTCAAATTTGAAAATAAATGGCTACCTCCAAGCGCCAATAGCAAATCAACGGTCTAAATTTAAAATTAGATTAACTTTAAGTCATGGCCATTAGATCCTCCCTTTCATGGTCTTTTAAGATTTACCCATTATAGGAATCCTAGTTTACATTTAGTGACATCGCGACAATATTTTTCCCTAATCACAGAATGAAATCTTAACTCATCACTAACTCCAGCAAATCAGCGAACAAAGGAAAATATTTGACCTTGGTTCCCTTTTAGCAAACTAGTGACTGAAGGGCAGTGGGCCATTCATAGAAAACTTTATGCTACTGCCATATACTTTAGCGATCATGTGAATACACACTCGCTGAATTGCAAGCCAATTTAGAATACCATCATTTCTTCTTGCAAATGAGGAAAACCTTTTAAAACTTTTCGGCTGCTAAAAACTTTATCAAGACCACCAGACAACACCGGGCCCACCTGCAAACTACCACATGTCATTATATCATTTGCTATCTCCACCCAGTCACCACTGACATAGGACCCACTGACACATCCAAGTAAGATGCGAGATCAACAAATGGCGCATGATCTCATAGGGTAGGAATATTCCTTAAGATCATGCACCGACCATTGATCAAAAATCCTTCTTTGTAGGTCCCACTAACAGATCCTCATCATCCTCCAGCTTGGCCAGCAAGAATATGACACCTCAGCAACACATGGCATTTGGTCTGACTGTTCTTGGCAAGTCTTCTAACCTTCTTTCCATTTGGTGAATACATGACCAAAGGGATCCTCACCCATTCACGAGAACTTTGAGGGCACCGCTAGAAAAGTTAGCGATTCTGCAAACACTATACACCAAATCGCTAAGTCATAAGAGCCTCCATCAAATCATCACATGAATCAGTGAACCAAGCAAACATTTATCAGGACTGCTAAAAGACTAAGAAAGTTACCGGGCCTGCACCAAGAAGATCAACGGTAGTCTAAAGATCTCAAGCCTTTGACAAAACCCATAAGATTATATGTCATTCGTTGATGCTCTGTCATTGTCAAAACCATTAAACCTCAAAAAATTTGGCCCCACTAAAAACATCCATCTCAGCACACTTGGACCAATAAGAAAATGCTGACTAAGCACACCTGGCATGTGGACCCGCTGAAAAGAAAGGCTACATCATACGATAAAATCAACGGCCAGCATGAAATTGCAAAGCTCTGACACATCTCATGAGAATTAGCACCCACCATTAGATCTTATATGTGTTAGAAAGCTCGGGCCTGGAGACCATGCGAATACGTGACCAAAGGGAAGAAAACTACCACGCTAGGTCGCTAACTATCAAGAGACAAACCGCCAAGAATAAGAGAATATGCGAATACTGTGTTCACCCAATCGCCAAGAGGGAAGATAAACTATCAGGAAACCAAGTGAACCAATGACAAGCTAGGAAAGAAATGTGCGCATGCATTAAAAGGTTTTTAAGTGGCCCAAAAAGGTAAAGACAAATTAGAACAGGGCCAGGGCAATTTTTTACCAACGGCTAGTTTTTTGAATTTTTGAACCAAGGGCTAAAGGCAAAGACCTAAAAATAATTGCAAAGGCCAGGGGAAAAGGGCTAGAGCCATGAATTTTTTTCAGGGTGCTAACAGATTTTTTGATGTTAAATATCATAATACCCAAATCCACTTGCAACATAGAATCTGACAAAATCGGTATTCATACTCTCATGATTGATTTCAATCACTGATAGTTGTACAAAGAATGGGAAAGAAACATGAAAGGGAAAAGAGGTATTCATATCATCATGATTGAACTAGTGGTGGTTGTACTAATTTTAGGTATCAAAATTGCTCAATGATAAAAATAAGCTCCTAATTTTGTGAATAGTGACAACTAGCTGCATCCATCATAGATTAAATGCATTTAAGTTGTTTGTTTTTCTTAGCTCAAAACTGATTAAGAGAAAAAGGAAGGGGGTGAAGTTAATCAAAAATCAAGAATCAAACGTTCATAAAAAATTATGTGTGATAGAGTGTGTTGGAAATAAAAAATAAAATAAAAATCAAAGGTGCATCACATTAGATTAATTGCATTTAAATCACGTTGCATTTAGATTCATCTCATTCTTTGTAATCTTGCATCCATTTAGGGCATTAACATTAGTTAATTTAAATTCACCACTTTAGGTTGCATTCATTTTTAAATCAAATCATTGAGTTATCGTTATAATTCATATCATTAAATTCATTAAAATACATTTGCATTAGTCTGCATTCATTTTAGTTTGTTCCATTTAGTCATTATCATTATGACTCATATTGTTAAGTTCAATTAAGATTGCATTGCATTAATTGCATTCATTTTGATTCTCATCATTTAGTCACATTAATTACAACATTAGGACATTATTAATTGCATTGCATTAAATTCATTCTAAACATTGCATTCAATTTCATCTCATTAGTACGTTGTATTTTTCATATAGGTGCATCCATTAAAGTTCATTACATTTAAACAATAAGTGTATTAGGTCATTGCATTTGCATCTAGATCATCATTAATCCATATATCATTTATACAGTGCATTCATCATTAATCATTACATCATCAAAATCCATACATTACATCAAATAAGTATATCCATTACATTTACATCTTATTTGTATTCATCACATTACATTGCACTATCCATAACATCATATAAATGCATCCATAAAACATCATCACATAACATTAATCATTAAACCATTAATTAACATCATACATCATTAAACATTAAATCATGTATTGCATACATCCACCTATTCTATGTCATACATAAGACATTCTCATAAATAAACATGTGCATTCATATCATAAACTGCATTTAAAAAGCATAAAAATAAAGCATGTAGAGATAGAATCATATAGATATGCATATCATATAAAGAAATAGGAAAGAGAAGTCCAACACATAATGACATCATATAAAGTAAATGTATCAATGAATATCAGAGTCCATGGTATCATCAAAGTCCATCAGAATATGGGAATCAAAGTGCATCAAGCATAACAAGTATCGATCATAAGTAAACATCATCTAATAAAAGAATCTGAGTCCAATGTATCAATATAATAATCATCATAATGTACACCAAAAGTATGGATCAATCATATCCATCCTCAACTATTAGAACCATTGGCACCATCAGGACCAGGACCTATATCTGAACCTCAGCTCGAGCTCGCCTGCTTCCTGTGCTGACTCATAGAAGCCATGAATGTCTGCATCATGCTACCCAGCTGAATGACCTACTAGCTCATCTCTAAAACCTCAAACTATAAAGACTGAACATCAAAAGCTGACACTGGTGCATCTATAGGAGGAGCCTGTGTAGGAGGAGCCTGAGGTGGAGCCATAGAAGAAGATGGAATGGAAGAAGATGGAAGAACATAAGAAGATGGAAGCTGAGAAGAAGAAGATGGAATAGATGAAGAAGATGGAATCTATGAAGGAAGAGGACCCTGTGGAGGAGGAGGAGGTTCTTGAGGTGCCTGTGCCTGATCTACAAGAATCTGGGCCACCTGTGCATCAATATCTACTATGACCTATGGAGAAACTTGCCTATATACCCACACTCTATGCTGACCCCATCTATCCAGTCGATCCACACCCACCTAATGTAGTGCTATGAAAAGATCACCCCCAACCCTAACCCATCCAGCTCTCATTCAGACTCTGCCTTTGACAGGAGTGGGGGAAACTACAACAAGAATAAAAAACCTACCTCCTCTATCATCCTGTCATCCCCATCATCCTCGATGACCCCATCTCCCAGCACCACCACCATCTCTACCATCATCCTCTGAATCCTCCTCAATCCTGAGCATTCGCTTGGCTAGATCAATAAGTATAGGAAAAGAGTTATGCACGAACCACTATGCATAATCGTCAATCATGTCGACATCAATAATGTAATCTCTCATATCCAACGCAAGGTGGGACTACTATAATAAGGCATCTTATGTCATCCTGTAATCAATCTAAGGACCCCAAAGGGATCTCTCCACCTTTACATGAGCATAAAGGGATAACCCCTGAGGCATCCCCTGTATCCGGCCAAACTGCACCTGCTGTAAACATAATTGCTCAATAATAAAGGGTGTCCACCTTATCATCCACTCTGGCATGAACATATATGGAAGATCTGCTACATTCTCTATCCATGGCTCACACCCAATGTAAGGTCTCTAGACCACATGATCGATATCATCAATGATGTGCCACTACTAATCCACCTTGCCCAGGTGGGCCTGCACAACCATCCCCTCATATATGAAAGCAAAAAGCCATCTAGGATCTTAATGTCATACTAAAATTGGCCTAGTAATGAGAATATGCTCCTAGGTCCATAATTGAAGGATGGATACCCCAGTAGAAAGAGTAGCCATGCATCGATATACAACATCATGGAGCTCGTGATATAATTGAGCTAACATGTAGGAATCCCAATCAACCCTACGAGGATGAGCGATCATATCCTCCAAGATCTAACCCCAACCAATTGTAAAACCATGCCCCTAATGACCAAGAACCAAGAAACCACCGATGAGAACACCAAGCACTATCGGTAACATGGGGAACTAAGCCCACTGAATGCTATCATCTCTGATAGTTGGATCAACAAATAGGCATCTACATATTGTACCATCGTATACTTGATCATAGTATAGGATCTCCCCATGAGTAGGGATCCACAGCAACTGATAAAAATCCTTGGGAGTGATCATCATCTCTCCCATTGAAAAGTGAAAAGTATTATGATCAGAGTGCTAGCACTCTTCCATAGCGGTAAGTAGACCTTGATTCACATAGAATTAAGGGAGAGAGTAGGAAAGATAGCCCGCATCAGCCTATAACCCAACACTCTGACCCACTCAAGTCATCAATCATATTGAAAGGTAATGGAAACATGCCTCAGATAGCTAGCTTCCAAAGATGATCCTGCAAATGCAAGTTTAAACACATCAAAAATTGAAATCATCACATATTGGATCATCTTAAGTTAATCGACCAATCAGTATTTATTCAAACCATAATCAATTTTCCTTATTCTATTCAGAGAGGAAATTTTTTTTATCATCATCCACCATCAAATCAAGATTGACCATAAAACATTCAATATCAAATGACTCAAATTGGCATCATATGACTCGCTATCAATAGGACTCAAAAACCTAAGCCAATTGATAAAGTGACAACACTAGATGGATCAGAAAACTCATTGAAAGGCTTGCAAATTTTGCCAAACAGGGCATACATGCTATTTCATTGTTTAAATGCATTGAAAATCAAATGCATAGCTTAAAACATCAAACATGCAGTGAAAACTATTGTATGTGCTACAACAAAGTGTATGCGCTGCAGGAAACCCCTGTACATGCTACTAAAATTCTTAAAAGCGCAATCAAATGTGAAAGCGTTGCAGAAAATGGCGAACACAAAATGTGTCCTAGTTTTAGCATTTGTAAGTGCTATTAAAAATTATGAAAGCGCTATGGAAAACCGCAGATGCGCAATAGGAATTGTCTATGCACTATTAAAAAGATTGTACGTGTTGCTAAATTAAAAAGGTGAAAAAAATAGGGTTTTAAATCTAAAAATCCAAATTTTTCAAAATTAAATGCAAAAATCAAACAAAAGAAGTTGTTGGGGTACATATCATAGGTCCATATCCAATTGGATGTAGATATCGATGGCCACGCTCGAACCTATACTCTCAAATGGGGATCACCATCGCAAAATAGCTCAAAAGGATCAGAGAGGAAAAGTCAAAAGAGAAGGTAAAAATAAATAGTGAAAAGGACCTTTCACCCCTTTATATAGCCCATTTTGACCTGGGTGCTGTTTAGCAGAAAAATGACTTGGGACCAAAATTTCACAACCAATCAGCCAAATCAAGGGCATTTTTCATCACAACATCTCAAATACATTATTGAAAATGAAATTGTAATTTACTCATAATTAAATATTTTTCAATGCAAATTGATCAAAAATGCAATATCCTTCAAAATATTTCAAATCTCATTTCATTTTTGAGGGGGCATACACTCAGATAATTAGGACCGACATCATAATCATTAAATCAAAGACTGCATCAAATCAGGCATAATATTTTATCAGAAATTTTTTTGCTTATCAATCAAATGGGGCATCAAACATTAATGCACATTGAATCAGACATCATATCAGCAACCTATCATCTGAACAACCATCAAGGAATTCAAATCAATCATAAATGCATCAACTTTATCTACATCTTTTCTAATACCGAATCAAGCATCAATCTAATCAGGACTTTGCATCAAAACAATCAAGGCATTCTTTGAACCAATACGCTTCACACATCGATTTGAAGAGGGGCATTTGTAATCACCTGAAAAATGGACAATATTAATTCAAGTGAGCAACCAAGGCAAAATCAAGGCAATAATTTGAAATCGAGCTAAAATCAAAGCAAAATTGCAATTAAGCCATAATCCAAATGTAATTAAAATTAAAATCCATTAAATCAATTTAAATCAAACAAATCAAGTTAAATCAACAGATTATGTAATTAATCTAATTAATTACATAGTTCAATTTAAATTAAATCAACCCATTTAAGGGGTACACATGGCTAAACAAATTAAATAAATTCAATTAAATAAATTCCTATTTTCACTCAACACCACATGGGAGGAAAAAACCTCAACCAATAGGATTTAAGGATCAAGCTCACAACGAATCTCAATCATACATAAGGTGAGAGAATCTTGTCCACTCATCTTGTCTCTTTGTCCCAAGCTTTGAGGACAATCCATTTAAATTGTCTCCAAAGGTGGAACCAAAGAATTAACCTCAACTCAACCATGATCAACTCAACTCCACCCCCTACACTTGCCAAAATCTATAAAAGGAAGGCATAAATCACTCAATTATCATCCATAAATATGAGAATAGCATAAAACCTCTTGCATTTTTTAGCTAGAAAGACAATTTAGTACTAATTAAGGCCTAATTCATTTTGGAATTAAATTATTAGTTTGCATATCATTTAATTATCATTTTAGAGCTGTCACTAATGGAGGCTTGCTGAGAGCTTTGCATGAGAAAATCTAAATAGAGGTCCATAGAGTGCTTTAATTGTCATTTATTTTCTTAAATAGCTTACTCTTTGTGATAATTTAGTTATTATTTTCATTTATTTGCAATACTAACCCTATGAAGGTACTAATCCTAGTACACACAAGGATATTCTCCAAAGATATGGAACTTAAAGGGAATCTCTTCATTTAATGACATATATATGAATAATAGACTCAAAACTTGGCCTTCATTACAAACTACATATAATCTAACAGATTCTAGCAAAATAACTTACTTTGTCCTTGTTACTAGAAAAGGTTAAACAACTAGTCAAGATCAATAATAATGTTAAATACTATGATAACTTCAAATGTCTAGTGGTTGCCTCTTCTTGAAAACCAAGGCTCATTGTTCATACAAAATTTTATCTCAAAACCACAATATCTTAGATCATTTTAATAAAATATGGAAATTAAATTTTGAAAAAAAGAGTGGTCTAAGTTATTTCAAGTATGTCGTTCTAACAAACTAGAATCTAAGAAAAGTTGTTTTAGATGACTATTAATCCTTCACAAAGTTATCTTCGGAGTTAATCTCGTATCTTGTCTATTATTTAGATGTGAAGAAAAAAATGTTCATATCTTTTTCAATGCAAATTAATTTGATTGTTCCATATAGTCTTTAGTCATGGGAAACATAATTGTGGGGTGGGATATTAACGATAAAGTGTCATGGGAAACCTCTTTTGGTTGTCGTTATCTATTGAGATTTTATGGTTTTTGTGGAAAAAAGAGGAATGAGTATGTATACCAAGGAAAGGAAATGATCCTTACTAAGTCTAACATTAAACTCACTTTTGCATTTATTGTTGACTAGGTCATTCTAATAATGAAGATAATAGTAGATAGATTCCTTAAGATTATTGAAGAAGAGTCCTCATTTATATAAAAAAAATAACATTAAGGAAGAGAAATACTAGCCTCGAGATTTGAGGAAGGTGGATAAGAAATCTTAGGAAGAATATATTAATTTTCAAAATTCCTATTACAAGTGTTAGATAACTGAAAGAGGGGGTGGGGTGAATCAGTTAATTCCAGTTATCCTACAGTCCCAAACTCCCAGATGTATATAATGAAACTTTTTCAAACAAATAATCAACTCAGTAAGCTTGTCAACAATAAATTTATGTTCATCTATCGAATACCAGTAAATTCAATACTGTGTTTATCGATTGATCCAAATATGAAATGTGTAATGTAAAACAATAATCCAATCACATCAAAAACACATAACACAAGGATTTTAACATGGAAACCCTGCTAAAGGAAAAACTACCTGGGAGTGGTAACCCAAAATATTTCACTCTTCTAAAGTGAGCTTGGTTAGGAGCCAACCCTATTAAAGGTTACAATGCACACTGTAAGGTGTGACCTGGTTAGAGGATTTATCACTAACAATTAACTCTTGACCATCATTCGCTATGGGGTCAACAAGAAAACCATCAACATTCCTTGAATGTCATATTGAAATAAAAATAATACTATTAAGTCCACTCGATTAAGAGATTTTTCTGTAACAATAGTTAAACTGATACAGTAGTGATCTGATTCAAATACAACTAATAATTGTAGATTTTGATATCTATGCTAAGCTCAAATTACCTCCTCTGATCAATAATCACTTCAATCCTTCATATCCTTCAATATATTCAGCTCGGTCAATAATACTCTGATGTTTGGTTATGCCTGCAGTTCTACTCGGTTCTATCTGTAACCAGTTTGATCAGTGGTGCATGAAAATAGTCCTTCCATGTGATTTCTCCTACAGATTCAATAAGCTCTAGTCTCAATAATGAATCTCATGTCTCTTTAAATAGATGTCATAAACCTTTTTCTTCTCATCCATTAGATTTTTCCTCTTAATCTCCATCGTTCATTTTTCTGCTTCAAGCTTCCTCGACAAATATGTCAATAACATGTTTCATCCTTCTCCATTCGATCAATCTTGAATTTTTTCAGCCTTTAGATCATCATAATAAACTTTATCTTTTACCTCAGAATCATAAGCAACTTTCCAACTCATCAATTTAGTCAGTTGTTATAAACTTAAATTATTTCTCTTACTCGGTTAATACAAAATGTTTCGGTGAATACTCACTCAGTTATTAATGTCACTCAGTATACACTACACTGACTCGATGTATACAAAAATCTTCAATTACCAACCACATTAACTTGTTCAGTTCTAATATTCAATACATAAAAAATTCATGTAATACAATCAAGTCAACAATATGATGCCATAGACTTATCAATAAGTTACCCAATGTATACCTTAGCCATATCTCTATATCCATCTCATCTTCATGTAGATATCCCATTCCTTTACCAATTTCCTTCTTTAGATGTTTGTAACCATCATGATAAGTATAGTCAAGATTAGTTGACATCAATGACAATACATATTGACTGATTTAATTGCCTTACATATCACTTTAGTAGCTCAGTGATCTCTAATCACTGTCTTTCACTTGTCTATTCAGTTCATCAGTGTATTCAATCAGTTGTAGATCATCAACAAGGAATACCAATACCAATATAGGAAGGATGTTTCAATAAGAGACTTGGAGATGACCCATCATAATTTTGATTGTTTTAGCTATGAAAGTATCTCTCCCCAATTGGAGCCTTTCCTAGAATAGATTCTTGCTATCTTAGTAGGGTACAAGAAAAGGAAAAGAGAAACAAACAACTAAACAACATAATAAAGAAGAAAAGAATGAAGAACATAAATAAAATAATGACAGTGATTGATAATGATTTGCAATGAATTATTCTAAACTACTATACTTATATATTGTTGAATGGTTTGATACATTTTCATTTTTGTATTTGATGTATAACCTAGTTGGGGCTTAGTTGATTTGAATAACTTGGTCACATAATTGTAGCCAAACCATTCTTTTTTTGGTAAGGATCTTCATTTTAAAAATACAAATACAAATACAAATAATTGTGTATGAAATTGGCTCATGAAATCACATGTCCTTATTACTCTATCATTAATTCCTAGATTCTTGTTTGTAATCTCTAATAATTATTTTCACTATCCTTGATCAAATACATAGTGTGGATTTGAATTGGATCATTTCCCCAACTGTAAATATAAACACTTCACTATAAAAAATTCAAAATTTAAATTTAAATCTAGCCAACTACCTCACTAGCTCTTGTGAGTCAACTTAACATACATCATGTTGATTTTGGTACTAATTTTTCATATTTCATAATATTTAATTATTTATTTGGAATTAACATAGGACTTGAGTGCATTCTAACTTTCTATTTTCAAAGGTGTATAAAAATATTAATGGATAATCAAATACACTTCAACATATTCCACTTCATGCATTCTTGCTATCCTTGATAATTTTTCTTAGATTCATTAATCCAATTTATCAAGTGTTTGATTGAGAAGAACATGACCCTTACAATATAATATACTCCCTAAAGCTTCTTGTAAATGTAATCGGGGAATAGGGGATCAATAGAAACATGTAATGACATATAAAATCTCAACCAAAAAGAGATTTTTAGAGAAATTAGTATTCCCAATATTCAAGAAAGGATATAAGACAAAAAATATGCATAATCAATTAAACATTATGAAATCAATCAAAAACATGAATATGCAAACTATAAAATCCTTCCTTGGTGTTCTCCTTCTCATACAATGTGGGCTCTCAGAATTGAGCTCGAGATCATGATAGCATAAGAATTCAAAGAAATTGCGGTTCTCCAAAGTATGAGAAAATGATCTCTATTTATAAGATTTTAGGGGTTTCAACCAAGAATCCATGATTGAAGAGCCGATTGACTTGATTGAGGAGTTGAACTTAGATTGAGTATGAGTTCAACTCTACTTGACTACCTTGATTGGGGGATTGATTGATATGTTAGGAAATAGATTGGAGAGATGACTTTAATAGATTGGCGAGATAACAAAATAGATTGATGAGTTAACTAATTGCATGGATGAGTCAACTAAGTGCTTGAATAAGTCAACTGAGTGCATGGATTAGAAGACTGAATTGACTGAAGACTTAACTGATTGTTGAGGGAGGAATAAACAATGTGGATTTAATAGTTAGGAGAGGGAATTGTGAACTGAACTAAAAGTCAATATGAGTTAGCTTTGGAGGAATAAATCACGATTAAATAAATAAAAGAATTATTTACTTGCACATGTGGAGATATTTTATAAATAACTAATTAATTAATTATTTATGAGAGAAATTGTTAGTTGTAATTAAATAAATATTATTTATTTAATCATGATCGGGGAATTATTATTTTAATTAAATAAATTTTATTTATGTAATCATGAGATATAATTTGATTTAATTATTACATAAATGCAATAATTAGGAGGGAACATTAATTAAATTTGGTTATTTAATTAATTGAATGACATAAGGAATAATTAAATAATGTTTAAATATGTAATTACTTTATAGATGAATAATTAATGAAATATTGATTGGATGATTAATAATTAAGATAATTAATTAAATTACTTAATTATATAATTAAGGAGAAATGATTATTTTGATTTTAGAATATGGTAGAATAACATAATTAATTAAATAATAAAGATTATTTAATAATTTAAGAGGAATGGGGTTTCAGGTTAGGGTTTTCTGTAAGCATGGATGGGAAAGTAGCAAAGCCATCCCGCCCGAATTCTGTAAGTAACACTAACGATGGAGGAGTTAAGGATTTCTCTGGGTATTGCTTTAATTGTTTCCTCTATGGTCATAAGTTTTCTGATTGTAGAAAATCTGATATGCATGTGGCCAGGCCATCATATGATCATCTCAAACCTTTCATTGAGAAACAGAAAGAGAGGAGTGAAAATCCTTAGAAGGTAAGTCTTATTGATGGCAAAGGTGTTTGATTAGGGTTTCATCAGAATCCACACAATGGTAGCACTCGAAATAACAAAGGGTTTTCATAGAAGGCTTCTTCTCCTTGGCTTCATGACGGGTTTTTTGTTGATTATGAGTCAAATTTTCCGAAGCTTGGGTCGTAGATGAATATGAATGGAGCTCAAAATATCAGAGGTGATCAAGACATGGTTTTTCCTAAAGGTGGTTACAATGGTGGCAAAATGACCAGTAAAGGGTTTCAATATGGCCAAACAAATTCAAAATCCTGGCAATCTCGAGGTAAACCAATTGTGGTTCGATCTGGTAAGCAATTTCAGCCTCACCACAATAATCATTTTGCTCCTCCATTTGTCACCTGGCCTAATTCTATTAGCATCCAATTGCCTGATTTTGTTACTACACCAAATAATATTCCGCTTCATTCATCCCTTCATCCACCCAAATATTCCAACTCCCACTCTAGGGTTAGGGTTTCTCCTTTAAAAACCCATGTCTCTAGGTCACAATTAATACCTTCTCAAGGAAGAAAGCCTTCTCACAAGGAGAATAATAAGTGTGATGATCAGGTACGTATCTTGGAGCCTTCTTCTCTTTATCTACATGAGGGTTTGTTAGAAGCACAAATTTCATATATGCAGCAATTTTTTATTATGGGCAAAATTTGTTCTATTATCCTAATTTATGAGTTTCGTAAATGGGCATGTAAGAACTGGAAAGATTTTTCTAATCTATTTTACATGGACTATGGCGAGAATTTTTTTGTGGCTATGTTTTCATCTACAAAATCTAGAGATGAAATCCTCAAATCCACATACTAGTTCTGCGAGGGTTTGGGTATTTCTGTCAAATCTTGAAGCCCTAATTTTAATGTGAACGATTTGGATTGTGCTATGATTCCATTTTGGATTGAGATTCCATCTTTGCCTATTGAATACAGGGTTCTGGATGTTGTTGAATCCATTGTAAATAAAGTAGGCTCGTTTGTCAAACGTGATTTAATACCTCTAGAGAAACTACATAGATCTGTTCGTGTTTGTGTTTTATTGGATACGTCTAAACCGTTTCCTCTAGGCATTAACTTAAAATCTAAATAGGGATCCTGGTATCAGCATTTTATTGTTCAAGATGCCAAGACAATAATCTAGTATGCTAATGTCTTGGGTCACTTTACAAATCAATGCAGAGATCCTAACAGTTCAAAACTAGTGGTTTGTGAGGATCAGATTTCTTTTCCAGGGAAATGTTTTTTAATGTTGCAGAAGTTTGATCCTCTCAAACATAATATAAGCATTGATGTTTTAAATGGTATTCCAACCCCAAAATATAATACAGATACAGGGTTGGAAATACCAAATCCTAAACCTGTTAGTGAGATTATTGAATATTCATAAGCAGAACAACAAATAATACCCTTTACAAAGTTTAATTCTACACATTGTGATGGCATTAATTTTTTTTTTGCATGCTAAGATGGCTCCTTCCCATTTTTATTTTTGTTCTTAATATTGTGGATTTCTCAAAAATTAAAATCTCCCCTAAATCTTTCAATGAATCCTTGTTTGTTCAGAAGGATATAGATCCTTCAATGATGGAAAATATTATAAACAAGTTGATGTTTTCAACAAAACCTATTAAACTTCAGAAACTAACCATGGATCATACTGATATTCTGAGTACAGAAATTATGTCTGTTGCCCTTGATAATACTAATCTGTTCTCAGATTATCAAATATGTTATGATGATTCCATTAAAAAATTTGATGATTCCATTAAAGATTTTGATAATTCGGCAAAGTATGAGGACCTTAATGTCTTGGGAAAGTATAAGGATTTTAATACCTCCTCTTTGGCTCTTGAGGATTTTCAAGCTGATAACATAGAAGATTCATCAGTGCCTCTGGATCCCATTTCATCTCCAATTAAGTCATCCATTGTTCAGACCCCCCTCTCTTCGAAAGTGAATGCACAAACACCAAAAAAGAGAGGTAGAAAGTCAAAGTTCACAAAAATTTGGAGGAAATTGAGACTGGTGTTCAATCTACTTTGGACAAAAGTTTTTCTTCTTCAAAAAGATGTTTGACAAGGAGAACTAAGTGTTCTCCTTGCCCTCAATGAAAATTGTCTCATGGAATGCCAGGGGCATTAATGCCCCTGAAAAAAGAAATAGAATTAAGCAAAGGCCTAATTCTACTCAGAGTGACATTATCCTCATTTAGGAAACAAAATTATCTCTTGATAATTTTAAAAGCTCAATCCAAAAATGGTCCATGTGGGATTCTGCTTTTGTCCTAGCTATCAAAGCTTCTGGAGGATTGGTAGTTTTATGGAATCCTAGATTGGTTACTATTTTTCCTCTTCAATTTGATACCAATTGGTAGTTACTAAGTGTTAAACACTTTTCTCTGACCTTTCTTATCATCAATGTCTACGGCCCCACAGCTTCTGCTGCAAAACTCTGTCTTTGGCAATCTTTAACCACTATCATTCAATAATTTCCTTCAATAAAGTTTCTTCTTGCTGGTGATTTTAATGCAACACTGAATCCAAATGACAAACAAGGAGGAATAATCACTCCTAATAAAGTTATCTTTGATTTCAAAAAAAAATTATTCGATAATGATCTTCATGACATTACTCCTTCCAATGGTCAGTTTACATGGACAAATCAAAGATCAGGCTTTCTCCAGATTGCGGTTAGATTGGATAGATTCTTGGTGTCCCATGTTTGGAAGTTAGAAAACTTTTCCCTAACATTAGAAATCCTACCTTTTTCAGAATCAGATCATTTTTTGATTTAGTTACATATTCAGTCACCTGATGTATCTTCGACTTCTATTCGGAAGTCTTCCTTTAAATTTGAAGCTGTCTGGTTCAGACACCCTCTTTTTAACTCTCTTTTGAAATAGTGGTGGCAATCTACACCCTTAGAAAAGGGGACCAAGATGTTTCAATTCTTTAAAAAGTTGCAATTTTTTAAAAATCACATTAAGGCGTGGAATATAAATGTCTTTAAAAATATTTTTGATGAAAATTCTAGGGTGGAGAAAGAATTATCTGATATTAATCAGCATATTATCAGCAATGGTTTAGACACACTATCATATGATAAACAAAAGACTCTTTAGGAGGAATGGTTAGAATTATGTGCTAGAGAGGAGGAATATTGGAGGCAAAAATCCCATGAATTATGGTTATAATCTGGTGATCAAAATACCAAATTTTTTCATGCATCAGCTAAACATAAAAAAGTGGCAAAAACAATTTTTACTATAAAAAATGATCACGGTGATGTTTTGTCTGATAAAAAGGATATAGAACAACAAGGAGTAAAATTCTTCTCAGATCTGTTAGCCCCTTCCAATACTAATACTGATTCTGGGAAATTTAATGAAGTCCTTTGTCATATCCCTTCCATAATATCAGTAGAGAATAATATGATCTTAATGGCCCCTTTTACATTGTTAGAAGTAAGGTAAGTTGTATTCTCCCTGCCTTTAGATAAGGCCCCTGGTCTTGATGGGTTTATAGGACTTTTTTATCAGAAGCTTTGGGATGTCATTGCATTTGATCTGTTAGAAGTATTGGAAGAATCTAGGAAGAATTCTTCTATTCTAAAGAGTTTTAATACTACTAATATAGTGCTTATTCCCAAGATTGATGACCCTCAAACCTTTTCTAATTTTCACCCTATATCCCTTTGTAATACCATTTATAAGATTATTACCAAGGCTATTTACCTTCATCTTCAACATATTATTCCTAGGATTATCTCTCGTGAACAGGGAGGCTTTGTCCCTAGTAGAGATACAATAGATGGAGCTATTTTGGCTCATGAGACATTGCATTCAGTTAAGTCTCATGATATTCCTTCCTTCATTGTTAAACTAGATATGATGAAGGCATATGACAGAGTTAATTGGTGTTTCCTCTTAGAAGTCTTATCAAGATTTGGTTTTTCAAAAAAATGGTGCAAATGGATTAAGGCTTGTCTATCTGGTGCTTATTTTTCTGTTCTAATCAATGGATCACCAGTGGGATTTTTCCCTTCGACTCAAGGAGTCAGGCAGGGGGATCCCTTATCCCCCTTTTTATTTATTATAATGGTTGAAGCTCTTAGTAGAACTATTAATGCTTTTCATGCTTTGAATCTTTGGCAAGGCATCCATATCCCGAGCACATCTATTTCGGTTACACATTCTTTATTTGCTGATGACACTCTATTCTTTGGAAAGGCTTCTATTAATGAGGCTAGACAAGTTAAGAAGATTCTAGATAATTACTGTGTTACTTCTGGTCAAAAAGTAAACTCCCAAAAATCAAAAATTTTGATTTTTAATGTGAAGCAACCATTAGCTCAAAGGATTATCAATATTCTAGGATTTCCTATTGATGATCTTCCATCTTCCTATTTAGGAGTTCCTTTCTTTATGGGGTCAAATAAGTCATCATATTGGAATGTAGTGATTGCTCATATTAAATCAAGGGTTTTAGCATGGAAAGCAAAATGGCTTTCATTATCTGGCAGAATTCTCTTAATTAAGACTGTGTTATCAGCTATTCCTAATTATTATTTTTCAGTCCTCCTTGCGCCAAAAGTTGTAATCAATCAAATTAATAAATTAATTAGGGATTTTCTATGGACAACTAATATGATAGGTGAAAAAAAGATCCCTCTTGTGTCACTAACTGATATGTCTTCTCCTTTGCCTTTGGGAGGAGTGGGTCTACATGATTTGGTTTCTTGGAATTTAGCTTTTGGAGGAAAATTAATTTGGAAAATGTATACTCAACCTGATATCAAATGATGTCAATTAATGCAAGAAAAATATCTTGATTCCCTAGACCCCTCAAGGATCCTATCTATTTTAGACCCCCCAAAAGGCTCTTCTATTTGGAATTTTATGATGAAAGCTAGGCCTGTGGTCACATCAGTTATCTCTTGGGAAGTAAATAATGGAGAGTCAATAAATTTCTGGCTTGATTCATGGAATGGCTTTCCCCCTTTAAGTACTCTACCAATTTTTCAAAATTTTTGGGAATCTGTCTCTTCCCTTAGGGGCTTTAATTTTCTTTCATATGTGTCTCATATTTCAATTCATTCAGGTTTAGTCAATTGGGTTGATTTCTCCATCTTCCCAATTTCACTTCAGGATGCATCCAATGCAAATAAGTTTTTGTCATCTCAAGTTGTTTTTCTTTCAAATCTTCTTGATCGTCTCTTTTGGTCTACATCTTTTGATGGTAATTATTCTGTTAAGTTAGGATACGAGGCTATTCAAGAAAATCTAAATAATCGATCTAGACACAGGGCTTTTAAGTTTTGTTGGCACAAGTCTGTTCTCCCTAAGGCTGGTTGTTTTTCTTGGCTTGTGTTGAAGAATTGAGTTCTTACAGGTGATAGACTAGCCAGATTAAATATTATGAATAATTTTTCCTATGTTTTATGTAACCAATGCCAAGAGTCAGTTGATCATCTTTTTTTAAACTGTCCTTTTGCTCAGGAATGTTGGATGTTTATTCTTAATTTGTTGAATTATTCAATGCCACTTCCTACCACCATTTGGGACTTATTATAGTCATGGCCTTGTCTGTTTCCTAAGACTATGTTTTCCTCCATTTGGATTTGTTCCCCTTCTCAAATAATCTGGGCAATCTGGTGGGAGAGGAACAAAAGAATTTTCCATAATTCTCCTTCTAATAGTCAAGAAGTTCTTAAAAGGCTTAAATTTTCAATTATAGAAGTTACCAATGCATATGTTCAAAAATTCAATGGACATAGGGGTTTCTCATCTTGGGATAACCTTGCTATAAAAGTATGGCAGGGTTTGGATTTCCCGATTCTTCCTTTTCCAATATGCTCTAAAGACAAAACTAAATTTAGATCTGAAATCAAATGGTCTCCTCCTCAAAATGGGTTTGTAAAGCTAAATTTTGATGGAGCCTCAAAAGGCAACCTAGGTAAATCAGGTATTGGCTTTTCTATTTGTAACCATTTAGGTGATATCATTTATTTAGAGGCTCTTTCTATTCCTTCAAGCACTAATAATATGGTTGAGGCTTATGCATTACTTCATGGTCTTCTTGCTGCCAAGAAGCTTAATGTAAATCATCTTCATGGTGAAGGTGACTCTTTAGTCATTATTAATGCATGTATCAAAAGAACTTCATTTTCTAGATCTATTCAGTATGTTTTATCTAGGATTTGGTTTCTATTGGATTCATTTCAGGAGTGCTTTATTTCACACACTTTTAGAGAAGGTAATCAATTGGCTGACTTGCTTTCCAACTATGGGGTTAATGAGGATAAATTTTTCTATCCTTCTTCTACCGTTAACTCTCATTCGCATTTACTAGTTTTTAACTTAATTAAAGAAGAATCTTCATTTACATAATTATCTTTGTTTGGAAAATAATCAGACAATGTAATATGTCTTGGTTTCTTTATCAATCATTTGAGTTAAGAGCAAGTTTGAATTGTTACCTTTGAATTAAAGGGTCCTCTACTAGTTTTTTGTTATGAGTATGAAGTTTCTCTAGTGGCTTTATAAATGATGATACGGTAAGCATTATTTTATAGATGGTGTGTATTTTTGTCCTTTCCCTTAATGCTTACCGTATCATCATTTCCTCTTTATTTTGCTGGCACTTATTGTCAGGGATAAAGGTATTCATATGGATTTCATCATCTGTGTAGGGTGACATGATTTTTCTCATGATCATACTTATTAGATTCTTGGGAATGAAGCTAATGGCATATGATGACTCCATCATTTATGTAGGGTGATTTGATTTTTGTCATGCTTAACTTCATTACTTGCTTATGATCAGGATTTTTTAGAGATTATTCTCGATACATTTATCATTAATGGAGTGGGCTTTTCCATTCTTCTTTATGATAATTCATTGTTATGATCTATTCTATTCGCACATGTTGAGATACTTTGAACTACTATTTATGTTTGGAGTGTTTCTAACCTATTGCTTTCATTCAAATTATACTATTTTTCTCTCTATTTTGTAAAAAGTATTTGGTTTCATGGCTTTGCATAGATATGTCGATGAGTTCAGGCCTCTCAACCTTCAGGTGAAGATATCTATTTCAAATTTTGAGGTCCCCTTGAAGGTGTTGTTTTTGATGAGGCACTTGCACTAATTTTTAATGTTCACTATTCTAAATGTGCCTAAAGTATTTGTAGGATAATTGGTGACTCTATTCTTTCTCCACATTTTAAAAGGGTTCTCTTTCCATCACAAGTTGTTTCAGTTTTCTGTTCTAACATTTTGGACTTATCTCAGTCCTGGTCTTTACTTGAAGCAATTTCTAATTGGTGTATAAGGCCACACTTTCTGCATGACAACGCCTTGCTATTTGCTATTTAGAACTATAACTTCTGGTTGCAAGACGCTCATGTGGGAAGTGTGTTCCCAAGGCACCTATTGTTCAACTCTGATAAATACATTATGCTTCTTGCTACCATTAAGGACTGCATTTTGGCAAATTCTATTATGCCGCTTGATCATCTTTTGAATTCTTCCCCTTTCAATGTGGGACATAGAGGGAAAGCTTTTGTTAAAGTGTATGCTATGATTGCATTATAGTCTCATATCTGGACTGTGAATTTGGTCTCTATTTCTGATGATGTGAATGTGTCATCCAATATGGGTAATGCATCCTCTGAGGAGATTCCACCAGTTTTTGTATCAACATCATCGGTGGGTTTGAGCTCTTCTCCTACCTAGCCATCGTCTGCTTTTCATATGTCCTCTCCGTATGTTGAGGGTGATTCATTGGTTTCACAGGCTGATCGGTTATGGAGTTCCTTATTCCTATCTCCTCCTTCGGGTTTTCATCCTCAACAGTAGGACTATGAGTTCTTTGGTTTTGGTATATGTGATCTTGATCTATGCAGGGATATTAATGTGCGAGCTTGGCTGTCTAGTGGATTCCTTCACTTGATTTTGCAGGGGATATTCATGTCATGTTTTTTGCAGGATCTCTTCCCACTTGATTCTGACAGACTTATTAACCATAAAGGATGCTTGCTGCAAGATACTTTTGTTATCATCATCTTCTCATGTTTATATTGTAACATGCATGTATATGCAAATCATGTAATCTTCTTAGACTAGGTTGGGTTGGGGCTGAATATAATGTATATATCATGTTCTAAACTTTTGTATTTAGGTCCCTACACTTTTTTCAAAAAAATTTGCCATATTTGGCCATCTGTGTAGGGCCTCATTTTGTAATCGGTCATGCTTGACCATCTGGGTTTGGGTTTTGGAACACTGTCATGATCATATCTAAGCAACTTGGCTCTTTTTTGTAAAGGAATGGGTAACGAACAGAGTTTTCTTTACTAGTTCTTTCTCTGAGAGCCCTTTTGAACCAGATTATTAATATAAATAAAATATTATATTTTGCCAAAAAAAAATAATAATTTAAGAGGAATGCTAGTGAAATTGTTGCTTGCAGGCATGAGACATTCTTAAGTGTCTACATTTTCCCCCTCTTTGATACACTGCTTTTTAGGTGTTGTTTCAAAGACTAATAAAAACTATGCCCTAGTATTCCCTAATGAGAACAATGTGATAATGAGGTAAATGATGCCCCCTCAAGAGATTATTTGTGCCAGAAAGAATTGAATGAACTCTTGAAAGAAGATATAGATTAAGTGATGTAAGAAAAGAATAATTAGTAAGAAGTGAATGTTGGAAATTTGGGGATAAGTTTTGTCATTGATGTCAAAACATCACCAATGTGAGAATTATACTATCAAAAAGATAAAGAAGTTATCAGATACTTAAGACAATTATTAGAATAAGAGAGTTAGTTATTGGAAGCAAACAAATATCAGATAAAGAAAAATAATGTATTGCAGTTGATAGAAGGAAAAGGAGAAAACAATTTATTGAAAAGATTGAGATTAAGGAACCCTAAGACCTAAGGTCAGGATTATATGGATCAATGAACAAAAAGAAGATCAAGGATAAAAAGAAGAGAGAAGATTAAAAATAAGAGAGAGAAGATAAAGAGGAGAAGTGAAAAATAAGCAACGAAGCCAAAAAGAGTTTGAAGATAGAGACAGTGAGCATAAGGGATCTGATAAGATTTGGAGGAAAGCCCAAACAAGTCAACTATCTTGTAAGGAATTATAACAAGTTTCTACAAGGTATTGTAAATCCCTTAACAGGGTAGTCTCTAACAGGACTATTGAAGTTCATTGTATGAACTTTTTGGAAATGCTTTAATAGGGTGAATGTTGTATATGCATAATAAAATCTCTTAGCAGAGTAGTCCTAAAAAGAGCATAGATGCATTTAACCATGTATCAATTACTTCTAACAGGGTGAGTCGCTCAGAAAGTGATACTTTGTAACCTTAACCAAAAAACTCTTTTAGCTATAGTGAAGAGTTGTGGGTACCATCCCCACCATAGTTTCCCCCTCTAATTAAGGGTTTTTGCGAGACCAAAATTATGTATTATGGGTGTGTGAATCATTTCATGAGTTACTATTATTTACTTTATGTTTTTCAATTACAACATATTAGTAATACAAAGAGGACTATTAGTACATTAGGATTGAAACTATATGTTTATGATTAAAAGTTTGAATTGATGCAAATATATTAGTATGAATTCACCCCCTATCTTAGTACCTAACCTTTCCAATCAACAATTAGTATCATAGCTTAGTTCTTTAAGAGGGAAAGTTTAACAACTTGAGAGTAGATCTTGGAATATGAAAAAGTATAGGAAAGAAAGACAAATGGAAGAATCCCTAGATGAAGCCCTTGCATAAGAAGTTAAGAGAATCATTTGCAAAAATAAAAGAACTCACAGAATGTCTGTAGATAAGTTTGAAAAATCTTGAAGAACTATTAGAAAATAGTACAAATTATGAAGAAGATGATGTAGTAGTTGCAGATCTATTAGAAAAGAACACTGACTTGGAAGAAAACTTAAATGAAGCTCAAAAGGAACTTGAAAGTCAAGCTATAAGGATGACTAAAATACTTGAAATAATGAAGACTACCAAGGAATCCAAGGAAAGCCTTGAAACTGATAAGAGAAATCTAGAAAAATGATCAAAGATAGGGATGAAATCATTCTAAGGATAGAACAAGAAAATAACACACTGGATGAACATCTGAATGACACAAATGAAGAAAATAGGAAGATACTTAGCAAGAATGAAAATATGAGAAAACAAGTTGAAACTTTAAATACCAGTCTAAAAATTGAAAGATAAGTTAATGATAGACTCACTAAGTTTGATCTAAGCATGCCGAGAGTTGATGAACAACTAAAAAGTCAAAGAAGATCTTGAGACACAACCAGCCTAGGATATATCCATGACATCAAGTTTAAAGTTGGTGAATCATCAAAAGTGGTAGAATAGAATCTATCACAAAAGCCAAAGGAGCCTATCGATACACAAGGAAAGAAACCTACAAATCCTACTTGTTACAATTGTAGAAAAAAATGGTCTCACATCAAATATATGTAGAAGACATCGGTCAAAAATCAAAGTGATACACCCTTTAATGGACATTGTTACAATTTCCATAAGTTTGGACATCAAGCAAGAGAGTGCAGATCAAGATCTAACAATATATCATCAGAAGGAAGTTTTAGAGGTTACTATTACACATGCAATCAATATGGACATAAATATAAATAATGTAGATTAAGAATTTTACTGACAAGAACACTAACCAAACTAATAAGCACATTGACAAGAGAAGGAAATATTCCAGCTATGTGCAATATTTATGGACACTTTAGACACATAATGATGAATTGCAGATTAAGGAATCCAAGATGAAATTTAGGACCATGGAGATAAACTGGTATGGTATGTTTTATTTGTCACAAATATGGACATATTGCACAAACTTGTAGATACCAACAAGCCAATAATATAGATAAAAAAGGAAAAGCTGTGATTAATGCAAAACAAGTGAAAAATAATATGAAGAAAAAGTGGATCAAGAAGGAGAAAGTCAGTGAGCAAGAAGGAAGCCCTCTAACCTCTAGTGATGAGGACTCATCATCAAGATAAGAAAGTAAGTTTTTGCTTTGGGACTAATAAGAAATTGCTAAATTTATTTGTTCCATTATAAGAAAAGATAGGATGGATCACATGTTAGCATGTTATAAATAGAATGGAACTCATACTGGACACATTTAATGGAAATAAATTAGTATTAGATATCATTTCTTTATCATTTTGAAGATAAATAGTTATCGGTGAAAAAGATTCTCTATTAGAGTGAAAGGAAAGTAATCGGTAGAAAAGAATCACTATCGAACAAAAGAGATGACTATCAACAAAAAAAGTTACTATTAAAGGTATTTATTATCTAAATAGCTATTTGTACACTTTTTGGTAAATAAATATGTGTCGACGCTATTCATTTGTTACCTCATTTTTCTAAAGAAATCATTTGAGTAGCATATAAGAGTCTATAGAAATCCATCGCAAAGTGTTATCAACAAGAAATTATTGTAGAAGTGATTGAGAATATTTTTGTGCCCTATTTTAGCAAAGTCAATTGAGTTGCAGAAAATCCTAGCAAATGACTTACATTTGTAGAATCATTTGAACATAATGGTAGATAATAACCAAAACCTATTAGTTATAGCATCAATGGAGAACCAACACCAAAATTCAAACTGTACCCTTTTAAAGCATTTGAGAAAGACAATGTTGGAGCTCTATCATCATTACCTCCAAGAGTTATGCTTACAAAAGTGATGTAGTTTAAGGATTGTGGATCCAATGAAGGACAGTCCAACCTTGCAGCCAATCAGCAACACAACAGAATAACACAACAAGATATGCTCAAATCAAATTTTCATTAACATGCCCGGTTGTAAGGCCTTCCAGGTTAGGGCCAATTACAAATAGAAAATAGTTTTGCAAGATCAACAAAGATCCAATCCAACCTAGCTAGTCCAGTTCTAAGATAATTCAGCAACTGATGGAAACCCTAAGGTAGATTTGAACTTGTGCTTGCAAGCCACCAAGAAATCTCCTTGTCTCCAAGCATGCAAAGCACTAGCTCTGCTATGAAAACTATTAGAATTTAATCTGATCTACTAGATCTTGCAAGATCCAAGATCTTTTCCACAACTTCACTTTCATCTGTTACTCCAGACTCCTATCAGATCTTCTCATCTATGCCCCTAAATAACTACCTAAACATTCCTTAAATACTAATCTTCAGCCACAAGTCGACTAGAAGAAATAATTAATTCCTAAGCCAAGTCGGCTTCTACTACAAACAAATATTAAATGCAATACAAGTCAGCTCTCAAATAGCCTTACAATTATTTAATTCAACATGTCAGCCTCCAGATCCACATAGGAGAATCCAACAAAAGCTACCAACAATAAATGCACCAAGTCGGCCAACCAAATCACCAAGAACTCCAGTCGGTAAACTAGAACTACCAAGCGCCACAAAAACAACTGAGCACCAGTGAAACCACCGACCAAGCCAGACAATACCAAGCAACACAGGCATCACCGAGCACTAGTTCCATTGAGTACCAGAAGCTTCACCGAGTTCCTTTAGGGCCCGTTTGGTGCATGGAATTAATTTATCCAGAATACGTCTATTCTAGAATAAGGACATATTCATGGATTAATTAATCTTGAAAATGAAAGTTGGAATAATCTATTCTGCGTTTGGATCCCATAATATGAAATTGGAATAAGGATTATTTTTCATTTTTTTAATTTTAATTTTTAATTTCTAATTTTTGAACTTATCATTTTTGTTGTTGGTTTTTTAATTAAAATATATATGTATTTTTAAATTAAAATATGTATTATTAACTTAAAAAAAATAAGATTATAAAAAAAATTGTAAAAAATATTATTAAAAAAACAAATTATTAAAAAAATTATTAAAAAAAATTGTAAAAAAAATTGTAAAAAAACCAAGATTATAAAAAAATAAGATTATAATCCCTTAATTGTTCACGCACAGACCCAAAAAACTTATACATTTTGTTGTAATTTCAAATTCATGAAAAGCTTATTCCTGGAATAAAATGAATTCCATGTTTTTTTTGGAATTAACTAATCCAAGCATTCGATCGAAAATGAGAATTAGTTTTCTAATTTGAGAATTCAAAAAATGGCCACAAAAAATGAATTATTGTATTCTCGCATTAAATAATTTCTATTCCAGGTTAATTTCAGGCACCAAACGAGCTCAGCAACTGAGCCTTCTTCAATGACCGAGTCATCACGACCGAGCCATTCAATAACTGAGATCCTCGGTTAAAGCTGCAACTGAGTACCAAAGAGCCAAAACAACACACCTCCATGCAGATTCACCGAGTACCCTAGAATGCCCCTGCATCAAACACCCTAGGTTTGGAAAGATGTTCATATGTGAGAAGAACATCTTCCAAGATTTAGCACATAAACCCCGAACTGGTTCTTCACATACAAGTCCTCCAACTTTTCAACTTTCATACTCTTCCACTTCTGCTTCCTTTGTCTTTTCAAGTCCTTCCTTGATAACATACAAGCTTGTTATCCATATTGACCATCCATACCTTTAGGATCTGCCAACTCAACTCGGCTACCAATACTTAGACTTCTCCTATCAAGTGTTGTATCCAGCAAAGGCACCAAGGAAAACTTCCTATCATCCTTCTCAATAGTAAAAACATTCTTCACACAATCATATATAGCTCTACAATCATATTGCCAAGGCCTACCGAGCAATATATGACAACTATTCATCTCCACAATGTCATGTAACACAAGATCCTTATACTAGCCAATCTGAACATCAACAAAGCATTTTTCTCTTACTTCTAGAGCATGAACATTTTGCAACCAGCCAATCCTATAAGGACAAGGATGCATCATTCTTTCCAAACCAAGTTTCTGAACCATGTCCTCAGCAACAAGGTTATCAATTCTACCACTGTCAACAATAACATCACAAATTTTACCTCCAGACTTGCACTGAGTTATGAACAAGTTACTCCTCTGACAAGGTTCCTCCTTTGCACCAAGCAATGTTTGTTGAACCAGCAAGTTCTTAGGTTTAGGTTCATTCTCAACATTCTCATTCACCACAGCAGCTCGTCGGTCACCAAGCTTTTTCTGTGTACACTCAAAAGAATGGTGTCCTTCTTCACCACAATTATAACAAGTTCCCTTAAAGATAACCCTACCTATCTTTTGCTTTGGTTCTATAGGTTTCTAGTCATCTTCTGCAGTTGGTTTATCCTTCATCGGGTGATCAATCGTGTCCTTTCCTCGAGGATTACTATGTTGTTTCCTTTTCAACTTATCTTCTGCCTTCATAGCATACTAATAAGCATCTTCAATAGAATCAATCTTCAGCATACCAAGCTCATCCTAAATATTGAATCTCAAACCATTCACATACCAAACTACCTTTTCCTTACCAAGTTCTCTGTGTCCAGACCAAATAGTAAGTTTGTAGAACTCCTCAATATAATCTTCCACAGTCAAATCCTTCTGTTTCAAATTTTGCAACTTCTTAAACAAGTCAAGCTCATAGTCAGTAGGTATGAACTTAGCTTTCAATTTAGTCACCATCAACCTCCACCAATTGATCTTCATTTCACCTTCATCTTCTCTATCTCTTTGTAATTATTTCCACCAAAGAGTAGCATGTCCTTTCAACTTAGTATGTGCCAATCTCACCTAAAGAGGATCTTCAATTTCTTCAAGCTCAAATAAATCTTCAAGTTCACCAATCCAATCAATCAAGTTCTCAGGTTTCAAAGTACCAAAGAAAGTAGAAACTTCCACGCGATAACTATTGCTTAATCGAGCTCCAGATCTATGGAACTGAGTAGTTCTATCTTCACCAGATATATCTCTCCAGTCATCACCACTAGATCCAATAGCTTCAAAGTATTCAACAGCTTCCTCATAACCATCTTTAGTACCAACATTCTGAGGTACACTAGTCATAGCTCTCATGATCTCAGTGACCATGTCATTCTTCATCAACTCCATCTCAGATCTGAAATCAAATTTCACCTTCTCTATAATCCTAGATTCCATAGTATCATAGAGATCCACAATCACCCTAGGGTCCAATCTTCTCAGAGGAATCCTTAAAGATAAGAAAACCCTCTACAACAAACCCTACACTGACCACCTTGTGAAAACCTCCAAGTTGTATGCAAGTCAGATTGCAACTTGCCACCTCACAATAACTAGGCCAAGATTTCACAAGTTCAGTGCCATGGATCTGCAACTCAAATCATATGATTTCTTCACCAACTAGATCAACTTTTCAAGATCAGCCTTGCTAGGTAACCCTTCACTCAACAAGATCAACTCAGCTTTGATACCACCTGACACAGTCCAAGGATGGTGGATCTAATGAAGGATAGTCCAAACTTGCAACCAGTCAGCAACATAGTGGAATAACACAACAAGATATGGTCAAATCAAATTTTCATTAACATGTCTGGCTGTAAGGCCTTTCGGGTTAGGGCCAATTACAAATAGAAAATAGTTTTGCAAGATCAACAAAGATCCAATCCAACCTAGCTAGTCCAGTTCTAAGACAATTCAACAGCTCATGGAAACCCTAAGGTAGATCTAAACTTGTGCTCGCAAGCCACCAAGCAATCTCCTTTTCTCCAAGCATGCAAACCACTAGCTTTGCTATGACAACTATCAGAATTCAATCTGATCTGCTAGATCTCGCAAGATCTAAGATATTTTCCACAAATTCACTTTCATCTATTACTCCAAACTCCTGTCAGATCTTCTCATCTTTTCCCCTAAACAACTACCTAAACATTCCTTAAATACTAATCTTCAGCCACAAGTCAGCTAGAAGAAACAATTAATTCCTAAGCTATGTCTACTTCTACTACAAAAAAATATTAAATGCAATATAAGTCGACTCTCAAATAGCCTTAAAATTATTTAATTCAACATGTCAACCTCTAGATCCACATAGGAGAATCCAAAAAAAGATACCAACAATAAATGCACCAAGTCAGCCAACCAAATCACCAAGAACTCCAGTCGGTAAAATAGAACTATCGAGCACCAGAGAAACAACCGAGCACTAGTGAAACCACCGACCAAGCTAGACAACATTGAGCAACACAGGCATCACCGAGCACTAGTTCCACTAAGTTCCTTCAGTGACCGAGCCTTCTTCAATGACCAAGTCATCACGACTGAGCCATTCAATAACTAAGATCCTCAGTTAAAGCTACAACTAAGTACTAAAGAACTGAAACAATACACATCCATGCAGATTCACCGAGTACCCTAGAATGCCCCTACATCAGAAAGACATCAAAAATTTCATTCACAATAAGATTGTATAATTGAGAGATGAAGAAATCAATAAATTATCCTACACAAAGATGGGCGTTAATGGAACTCTAAAGAATGAGCACAAACATTTGGAGACAAAAGAATTAACGCATATGGTGTTTTTACCATAATTCAATAAGGAATGGGTCAGATATGTACTGAGTTGCATGCATGAGGAATTTATATGGTTAGATGAGGAAAGGAAAATCAAAATAACAAAAGACCTAATTCATATGGTCATTGGCTTACCGGTGGAAGGAAAAGAATGCACCCTACATGTGAATAACATGGATGAACTAAAATAAATTACTAAAACATCTAAAGATGAGAGAGCCATGAAAGTAGAAAAGGTTAAGGATCTAGAAACACATTTTGAAACAATGATTATTGGTTACAAAGTCTACCAATCTAGTCGACCAACCAACGGACCTGATAGTGTTGTGTATGCATCCTATGAGATAGAAAAACTAGGCAAAGCCTACGATTCGACATACGTGTTTCAAACTCAATTGTTTGTAAATATGAATTGAATGCATAGGGATCACAAAGAAGAAGTTAAGTATGGATCATTTCTCATCTGTTTATAATTTTATGTCAAGAATTTCTTCCTAGGTATAGGACATGTAGATTGGAGAACAAATTGACCAGTAATCTATGAGATAAATAATTATATTTCACAAATAGGAGAAGAATTCAATCAAAATATATGGGGATATTTTAAATAATTTCAAATTAAAATGTGAGCACACTATCAAATTCCCCCATCTATAGTAGACAATTATAGAGATTCTATTTATTTTCTTGTAGACACTGACACATGCAGAATCCAACCCATGGAACAAAGAACATCTTGGGTACCAACATTTGAATATGAGGCCACTGAGGATGTTGTATTCAGATGTGCTTATCATATACTAAGTTTACCCATTGAAGGAAAGGCTAAAATTTTTGTAACTTATGAAGAGGAATATGAAAGGATCACTTTGGAAACTAAGAAGCCAAAGATTTTGAAGAAGAAAGAGAAAAAGATGAAGAAATTGACAACAAAATATGGAGAGAGTGAAGAAGAGAGAAGTGCTCAACTAGAAGAAGAAGAAAAATAAGAAGAAAGGTCACTACAAAACACTTCCACACTAGCTAAGAAGAAAAAGATAACACATGGTGAAACAACTACAAAGACACAAGCCCTACCAACCATCCAAGACATTGAGGAGTGTGCATAAGAGGAAATAGAATTGAGAACACCAAGTACTATCAAAAGGAAAGGAAAAGTAGCCACAGAGATAGAAGAACCTTCAAAAAGGAAAATAATCAGAAGGAAGACAACATAGCCTTGAGAGCCAAAACACAAAAATAAAAGGAGTCAAGTGAAAAATCCAACAAAAAAGAAGATACAAACTAAAGATGAAGAAGAAGAAACATAATCTGAAAAAGAAATAATGACATGGGGTAAGAAATTGGAAAGGAAATAGTTTAAAATACCAATAAAACCTACCAAGATGGAAAAGAACATAAGAAAAATAGGATTAGTTGGAAGGATCAACCCCATAGCATTCACAAAGCATTTGGAAGAAGATAAACAATTGATTGAAGATACAATTGTGAAGCATTTTTATGCATACAACAAATACCTAGGAGATTTCAAAGACAATGTACCAAAAGAATTGTACGAGACTTTAATTGTCAGATGAAATTCATCTTATCATAGAGTTTAAGAGATAATAACAAAGGTGTTGAAACAACTCATGCCACAATTATCTGATAATGATATAGAGATTTATACAAAAGAGCATAAGAAATCATTTAGATCAAAGACACTAATAGCTATGGTATTAGTTAATGATGAACCAAGATTGGAATAGGATATAAAAAAGTTATGGAAGGATACACTCAATAAAGAGAAAGATGAAGCCTACTCAAAGGCAGGACCATCACATATTGACTATTAATTTATACTCACTGAATTAATCAGCAATGCACCTAGTGCAACTGATATGAAAATCGATAAGGATGAAGTAATCACTGAGGATATTACTAAGGAAATGGAGAAATAAGAAGCACCAGTATAGATGACTACAAAAAGATAAAATGAAAAGGATGACACATCTGTCAATATATTTGGAGAACAAAGAATACTGGAAACTGATAAAGATAAACATAACTGACAGGATACTGTATCAGTCGCAAAACAATCAGAATTACCATAACACATACTATAAAGTACAAAGGAGATATTACAAGAATTGAAGAAACAAGAAGTGTTGGGAAAAAATGAAAAGAACCCAATATCAACTAAACATCAACACTTGTGAATCAATCAATCATAAACAGACACTGACAAGGAAGCATCTATCAAGAAACAACATGAGATTGAAGATACTGAAAGAAAAGATCAAGATGTAATCACCAAAAAGTGGATAGGATCATTCAAGTGATTAATCAAGGAAAATCGAGACCATAATCAAAGCAATTGAATCAAAATGAGCATTTATCCAATCAAAATTAAAATCAAGCTTTAATTCAATTTAAATCAAAATCAAGATCATTTTAATCAAGTTAAATCAAATCAATGTGCAATTAATTCAATTAATTGTATAGTTTGGAATTAAATAAACTCAACCCATTCAAGGGGTACACTTGGCTAAATAAATGAATTAAATTCAATTGATTAAATCCTAATTTCTCTCAACGCCACATGGGAGGAAAAAGCCTCAATCAATAGGATTTAAGGAAAGGAGCTCACATGGATCAAGCCAAAATGAATCTCAATCACTCAAATTGAAAGAACATCTTGTCTACTCATCTTGTCTACTTGTCCCAAGTTTTGAGGACACAATATTTAAATTGTCTTCAAAGGGTGGAACCAAAGACTCAACCCCAACTTAACCTTGATCAACCTTACTACACCCCTGCCCTTGCTAAATCCTATAAAAGAGAGGCCTAATTCACTTATAAATCAATCTACAAATCTAAGAATTGCATCTAACCTCTTGAGTATTATAGCTAGAAAGGAAAATATAGGAGTTAATTAGCATTTCAATTTGGAATTGAACTATTTATCTTGTTTTATCATCTATTCTCATTCTAGGGCTGTCATTAATGGAGGCTTGCTAAGAGCTTCACCATTAACACTCCTAGTTAGAGAGTCGTAGAGTGCTTAATTATTAATTTCTAGCTTAAATAGATTGCTAATTATGGTTATTTAGTTTCTATTTGATTTATTTGAACATGAGATTACCATGCTAAAATTATGCGATACAAAACAAAAGGATGGTGAATCTTTCTTAGGGTTTCTTCAAAGGTGGAGGACCATTTTCGCAAGGTACCACGAACTATTCTTGAAAAGGAGAAGATGGAGATATTTATGAATAATTTAAATTTGGAGATGAACTATAGGCTCCAACTTCAATGTCCTCCCACATTCGAAAAAATTATTGAGAATGGGATTAAGATTGAAGATGTATTAGTCAAAAGAGGAGAAATCAAATTGTTCAAAGACAATAAACCCTCTACCAATAATAATAATAATAATAATTATACCAACAATAAAGGGGCCACCAATCACAATGAAAAACCTAAGCTATGGTTTAAAAATAATAACAAAGGTCTTGTGAATGATGGAGTTGTGGAAGCCCACACCTTGAAGGCTGCCCCATTTAATTTATCAAGTGGAGCCAATTCAAACTATAATGTTAATCAAGCTAATAAATCTCCCTTTAATCAAGGAAATTCCAACAAGAACAACAACAATTCCAACAATAATCCTTTTAACAATAATTCAAATGTTAATTAGCCTAAGCCTCATTTTTCCACTCATCAAAAGATAAAATTCACCTTTTTAGGTGAACCATTGGAAAATTCCCTAAGGACTTTGGTGGCAAATAAATTTTTTATCTTACCTGAGTTGAGACCTTATGAGCCACAATTAAAACCAAGCTGGTGGAATGATTCACACCATTGATAATATCATAGAAATACAGGCCATAAGACTAACAAATGCATGAAGTTAAAACACTCGGTGCAAGACTTAATTGATGATGGAACAATCAAGGTAGAGGGACCTCAAAACAATGATGATCATATGACATTTAAGCATCCCTTTCAAAACCATGAAAAGGGTGAGTCATCAAATAATAATCAAAATAATAAGAGAGGAAATGAAAAGGTAAATTTTTCCCATACTTATGATAACATGATTAATACTTTAAACAGTGATGAAAACACCATCAATGTTATTTTGATGAAGGAGAAACCTAGGGAAGCAACATCTAATGTTGTGACAAGGGGGCAAGCTTCGAAAATCACCTTACCAGGAAATGCCCCTAAGATTGTTCTACCAAACCAAGCTTCAACTTTATCATCAAAGAAATATAACTTGGTCGATCAATTACAATGAACTCCTACTCAAATCTCTATTCTTGAGTTGCTTAAATTATCACCAACTCATAAGGATATCTTGGAGAAAGCCCTCTTGGAGACCAATGTTACTTTAAATTTGGAAGTAGATAAATTTCAAAACATGGTGGGACACCTCATTGCACCTCATTGCCTATCTTCTTCTGACCAAGATGACATGTCACTTAATCATCCTCAAAACTTGCCTTTGCATATAGAAGTTTTGATTCATAAGCATAGGGTAAAAAGAGTCCTCATAGATTGAGGAGCCGGCTTAAAAAATTTTACCCTTAACCTAGTAAAAGCCCTAGGATTTTTTGAGGAGGCTATTGACCCTAAGAAAAAGATAACTATTAAAGCCTACGATGATGAAGAAATGGCTTCCAAAGGAGTCATAGTACTTCCTTTTAGGGTTGGCCCAATGAAAAAAGGGACTATTTCTCAAGTCTTAGACCTAAAGCTAACCTGCAACATCTTACTAGGAAGACCTTAGATTCATGAAATGCAAGCCGTGCCATCTACCTATCACCAATTTTTGAAATTTCCTTATCTAGGTCAAGAGATCATGGTAAGCGGGGACTCAAACCCCTTCCAATATTGTAATAACTTAAAGCCTATCAATGATACTCTAGTACCACATAATGAAGAAGGGTCCTTACCCTTAAGAATTGAACAAGGTCAAAGTTCTAAAGATCCTCCATCCTTAAAGGGAAAAGAAAAAGAGGAGGAAGAAATTGTGTTGTTGAAAATATTCCAAGTCCCACTAACTCATCTACATCGACAAAAGGGAAAGAAAAGGTTAGTGAGGAAAGTAATTTTGAGAAGAAGAAAGAAGACCAAGCCAAATCTGTGCAAATCTATACCAAGGAGGCCCATTATCAAAAAATGGACCATATGATGAAAAAATTTGAAGAACAATGTAAAATCAAGCAAAAGGGTGTAGGCAAATACTCCTTTTCAATGATGGACCTACCCTTATCTTGAAAGTCATATGGAAGACCCTCAAATCTACCCCATAAATATAATGACAACTTTTTGAGGGCAAGCACATCATCCTCCATGGATGAAGAAGATAATGAAATCCTAAATTGGTTATACAAGGATGAAGAATCAAGTTCTCAAGAAAAATGTATCCAAAATATAAGCATTCCCACATATCAATATGTGAAGGGATTTTAGATCATGCAAAAGATGGGATACAAAGGCCAAGGACCATTGGGATCAAGAAATGAAGGACTCATTGAACCCATTGAGATGACATAGCGAGATAGCAAGATGAAAACTAGATTAGGATACCTAGAACAAGGGTATACCCAATAGAACTATCCCAAAGTCTATGACCAGATATTACAATTAGAGTCCCATAGTGATGAAGACTCAAATTATTGGGAATAAGATACATTATCCGATGAATCATGCCATGATAAGGGTATTGATGTTATTCATATCTACACCCCTAGCAAAGGGAAATCATCCATTTCATCACCAAATCAGAATCAAGCATCAAGTTCAAACCAAGTGGTCATAGATAATGTACCAAGTATAGAAATTGAGATAATTAAATGGGTAGGAGAACCCTACATACCATCATGGAGACCTACTATGGAGGAATCTAATAATAGGTTTAATCCCTGAGACTTTTATCTGACAGAAACATTAGAGGAGTCTAGTGAGGGAGACTTTGACCCTAGTTCTCTAGAGCATCTCGAAGAAGCACACATCATAGACTTAAGAGATACAATGTATGAAACTTCAAATGAGGTCTTATCCTTAAATCCCATCGAACCTAGCCAAAGCATTGATCCCTTAACCCTCATCTACCCATAATTGATTGAATGGGATTCCATCAAACCTACTGTACTCCCAAACTTTTTGAATGACAACATGGTATCCCAAATACCTCAATGCAGTTGAACCTTCTTCTACCATGGAATATGAGGAAGATATGACAAAGGAAGGTATCCAAACTCCTAATTCAAGAAAAAATTAAAAAAATTAAAAAATTAAAAAAAGAAAAGAATCTAATGTTGAAAACCATATGGTGGCAGCATTAGATCAAAAAGAGAAAGAAATAAAGAATGTTTCCGAAGGTGAAAACCCAATTGAGGTGCCTAAGGAAAAGAGTTTGGATACTTTTCCTGAACACTATGAAGAGAGATCTCCTATCTTGATTGAGCCTATAGAAAAGATAAAACATTGGGTCAAAATCTAAGCCGAAGATCATACACCTAGCGACATCCTTATCTAGTGAAGAGAGAAAATAATTCATCAAATTTTTCAAGGAAAAACAAATCAACTTCACATGGTCATATGATGATATGTCGAGATTGGATCCAAATCTAATTATTGTTGATGTTTATAGCTTTGATCAGATAAAATGAATTTAATATTAAGAGAAAATAATATTATATTAATATATATATATAATAATAATGGACATTACTACTATATATATATTAATATACATATTCCATATTATCTCTTTATATTGAATTAAATAAAAATCATTAAATTATTAATATTGTGATTCAGATAAATCAACAAGAAATAATATTATCCTACATTATATATGCATATTGATATATATATATAATAATAATGAGATTATTATATATATCAATATACATATACAATGTATATATTATATAGTTGATAAATCTAACATGATAAATATCAAATGGTTTTAATAAACATGATAAATAATATAAACCGATATGATATCAGTTTTATATATTGAAAGTCTTCACTAAATATATTGATAACTATCGATGGTATAAATTAAACATTTAACAACTGTTCTATTAACGCCGACCAAGTTAATAAACATTGTCATGTTTTTTAAAGTCAATATGCATCGACTAACACAGATTACTACCATGTTTTATTGAAGTTGATATGCATCAACTATATTATATTATCAGTATTCTTAACATGCAACATATATTCCCTGCGCACTATAACAGTGCATGCTAATGTTAATAGTTAATTGTCTTAGCGGTAATTGATGGATCGTGACCTATGAATAAGTCATGCCTCATCAAATTAAACCATGCACTTTCATATATATATGAACAGTGTGCTATTTCATTTAGACACCAAAATTAATAAGTGCTGAGTGGAAGGTGACATAACTGAAGGTTTATGGAGATTCATAATTAGTCATTAATCAAATTAATGATGAATATCAGATGAAAGATGACAAGATGGTGCCTTATAAAAACATGGTGGATAATCTTAAGAAGTACTTCACTCTTATTACATTTGAGGAAGTTCCAAGAGAAAAGAAAAAAGTAGCAGATGCAATGGAAACTTTGACATCACTTCTACAAATACCAGATCAAAGAATTAGATATGAATTCCTAGTAGAAGAAGTTGAGCAACCCGCATTTGATCCTACCCATCCTCACACCATTTGTTTGTTAACTAGACATGACTCACCTTGGTATGGAGACATATATACCTATTTAAAAGACCAAATCTTACCTATCGACCAAACCAGGAACCAAAAGAAAAGCTTCATTCGCCAAGCCGCTCGCTATACCCTAATTTCTGAAACATTGTATCAAAAAAGTCTAGCTGGAATGCTTCTAGATGTCTAGGGAAAGATGAATCAGATAAAGCCTTATGAGAAATTCATGAGGGGATCTTTGGGTCACATTCAAATGGATTAAGCCTAGCTAAGAAAAGGATAGGATATTTTTGGCCAACAATGGAGAAAGATGCTTGTAATTTTGCTAAAACTTGTTAAAAATGTCAATTTCATGGAAACTTGATACATGTACCCACACAAGAGCTTCATCTGACGAGGACACCTTGGTTGTTTTATCAATAGGGTCTAGATTTGATAGGGATGATTCATCCACCATCCTCAAATAGGCATAAATTTATCACTGCAACGGAGTACTTTACCAAATGGGTAGAATCTGTACCCTTATCAACCACAACAGGAAAACATATAGCTTTGTTCTTCCTAAATCACATAATATGTATATATGGTGTCCCACATGCCATCATAATAGATAATGCAAAGCACTTCAAAAATAAGGACTTAAAGGATTTATGCACAAAATTCCATATGATCCATCACTCTTCATCAATCTATTATCCTCAAGGTAATGGACAAGAAGAAGAAATGAATAAAAAACATCCTATAGATATTGAAGAGAACTATGGATAATTCAGGTAGAGATTGGCATATCAAAATAAACCCGACCTTATGGGATTATAGAACAAGTATCAACATGCCAACAGGAGCTACACCTTTTTCCTTAGTCTTTGGAACAAAAGTAGTTTTGCCTTTGGAGGTAGAACTTCCATCCTTAAGGATATCTCTACATGGTTTGATAAGTGATGAAGATTATAGATTTTCTAGGTTACATGAACTAGAACTACTAGATGAGAGACATCAACAAGCATTTGATCACTTAAAAGTATATCAAAATCAAATGTCAAGAACTTATAATAAGTATTCCAAATAGGAGACCTAGTTTTGTGAGAAAGTCCTAAGAATCAAGAAGAAAGAGAGAAGAAATGAAAATGGGAGGCAAACTGGTTAGGACCTTTTGTGATCACTTCATCTTTTGGGACTAGCACCTACAAACTAGTTGATTGTGATGGAGAAGAGCTACTAGAGCCTATTAACAACATTCATCTTAAGAGATTATACACATGAGGTAAATGAAAGAGTATCAAAAAATTAGATGGACAACATCATATTTATTGTACATAGTCAAAAGAGATCTTGAAAATACCAAAAACATAAAAGAACAAACAAATCAGAAGTGCAGAAAAGATAAAAAATAGTGGAAATTTGAGCATGAAGAAAGAAAAAACATTCATATATGATCCTTAAAAAGATGTTGTCTTAGTGAAAACCTAGCAAATAGGTGCCTTGATGATGTGAAAAAAAATTAAAATTAAAAAGAGAAAATACAAAAAAAAAAAAAAAAAGTGCCTTGGTGAAAACCTAGCAAATAGGTGCCTTGGTAGCAAAAAAAGGGAAAAGGCTTTAAAATAGAAAAAGAAGCAAGATCCATTCAATCAGTGAAAACCTGGTAAACATGCGCCATTGAAAGTCCAAGTCATTTGCATACCTAGAAGGTCACCTTGTAAATATTGCATTCACCAGCATTTGTATATATTGTATAATAAAACCCCACAGTTGCATTTGCAAGTACCTAAAGATTTTGGTCACCTACTATGCAAATTGTCCTAAGTCCAACAAATGTCATCATATCAAACTGGGGGAAAATCTACTCGAAAGGATGAAGGATTCATCAAAAGCAAACTCCAATCAATCATGGAATCAATTCATCAAAAATGCAAGTGAAACACTTAATCAAATCATCAATCCCAATCCAATTTGAACCAAACGCAAAATTTGATCTAAGATCTTACATGAAATTATCTTTATCAAGATTAAAAATATGAAATGGATGGAACTACACTTGAAATATGGATTTGAAAAACATTGCAAATTTTTTTCCGAAGTGTTGACTTGACTGATGAAATCATGTCTTTCTAGCGAATCGATGAAAGTTTTTAACTAGACAAGCTATGATGAAAGCATGATATTTTAGTTGATTTTTGAATGATTGTCTTAAGATCAAGTTCTAAATCATGTATTATTTTTCTAAGGACATGATCATCAAAGAATCATCGAGGACTTCTACATAGGATAAAACTGAGATCTCTATTTGTTTACGCAAAAGGATACCTTGGATATTTTGATCTTCAATATCATAATACCAAAATCCACTTGCAACATAGAATCTGACAAAATCAGTATTCAAACTCTCATGATTGGATTCAATCAGTGATAGTCATACCAAAAAGGATGGGAAAGCAACAAAAGAGGTGCAAAAAGTATTCATATCATCATGGTTGAACTAGTGATGGTTGTACTAAAATGGGATTCCAAAAATTGCTCAATGATGATTATAAGCTCCAAATTTTTGAATAATGACAATTAGTTGCATACATCTTAGATTAAATGCATTTAATATATTTTGGCCTTTCTTAGTTTAAATTGCAAGAGGGAAAATTGACAAAAATGAAGGGGGGTGTGGTCAAATCAAAAATCAAATGAGCATCAAGAATTATATGTGATCGAGTGTGTTGGAAATCCAAAAACAAAAACAAAAGTGCATTTCATTAGTTCACTTGCATTTGTTAAGTTCATTTTAAATCATTGCATTTGAGTTGCATTAAATCATCTTCATTAGACCTTGCATTCATTTAAGCATGTTCATCATTTGAATCAGAAAGTTCATTGCATTAAGGTTCATTAAGTTCATTACGTTAAGTAGCATTTTAATCATTAATTGCATTAGGTTGCATATATCATTTAAATCCAAATTCATTTTAAATCAATTGCATTAGGTTACATAAATCCATTTACATTACATTAAGTGCATTACGTGGCATTCATTCATCCATGTTAAAAATCATTAAGTGCATTAGATGCATCATTCAAGATTCATTTCATTTAGAACACGTCATTATTTTGTAAAAGAAATCATTTGTATGGCATCCATTAAGTGCATTATCATTGCATTCATTAGGCCAAAAATATCACATCATTGCATTCATTAAATCAAATGGAACATAAAATCATCATTAGGTGCATATCATGTAAGTCATATTAGAATACAATGTATCATGCAAATTAATCCATTCATATAAAAGCATAAGACATTGCATCATCATTCATATTATATAACACCTAGAATCATTAAATATCATACACGTGACATAAAACCATTGCATCAGATTTAAATACCAAAAAACCATTCATATACATTATGTACATCTATATCATATGAAATCATTGAATCCATCACATTATTCATTAACCACATCTATACATCATTGCATCCATAATAAAGCATTAATCATTAAAGTTCATTACATTCATCCATCTATTCTATGTCATACACAAGACAATCATTTAGGCATCATTAGGACATGTGCATACATATCAAAAATCACATCTGAAAAGGATAAGACAAAGCATATAGGAGATAGAATCATCTAGATTTGCATATCATGCTAAAACACATGAAAAGGAAATCCAACATACCATGACATCACATCATATATAGTGAAAGCTATCAAAAATGAATATTAGAGTCTATGGCTGCATCATCATAAAATCAATAGACTATAAAAGTCTATGGAATGATCATATAATGAAACATCTTTAAATCAAAGTACTAATGTATCAACATAAACAACCTCAATGAATAAAAAATGATACAATAGAGTCCCAATGTCTCAATATCAATAAAGCAATGAGATCATGTATATCATCAAAAGCAAAAATCTGAAATATCTCAAATCATATCTCAACTGGCCGAACCACCAACACCATCTCCACCATCAGGACCGGGAACACTATCTGGAGGATGAATCGAGCTCGCTTGTAATCCCTAATGACTCATCATGATGATAAAGGTCTACATCATCAAACTCAGCTGAGTAACCTGTTGCTGCATTGTTGACATTTGAGACTGAAGAGATATAACATCTGATGCTAAAGTTGGTGTAGGAGCCTGTGCTATAAAAGTTTATGGTGGAGGTATGGAAGAAGAAGGAATGGATAATATGGATCTGATAAGGATGGAACAAAACTTGAAGAAGATGGATGTGAAGAAGATGATGGAATCAAAGTAGAAGTAGGTGCTTGAGAAGATGTAGCTTGTGGAACAATCGGTGGTATAACCTGCTAAGTAGGAGGACCCTGTGCCTGATCAAGTAAAACCTATGCAATCTATGCATCTATCTCTCTCTATCATCTAGATCTATGTCGGCCATGTCTAACAACTAGATCCATAGAAACCTGATGGAGTGCTATATCTGTACCACCTCTAACCTAAACACCACCAACCCTAGGAGGGATAGGAGTAGCAGTAATCACTAGAATCTAAACTCTGCCTGCTCTGACTACCCAAAAACCCCATCATCCATGCTATGCTCTAATCATACCCCCACCCCACCCACCATCTCCATCATCTACATCATCTCCATCATCTCTCGCATCACCTTCGTCACCGTTTGACACCTCATCAATACTTGGGACTCTCTCAGCATGATCTGTAAACCTCAAAAATGGGTTCCAAGCCAACCAATCTCCATACTCATCTATAATACCAGCATCTATAATATGATCTCTCATGGACCAAGGCAAATACCCAAGGTCTCAAATCTCTTAGATAGCTATCCCATAATCCACACAGGGACCCCACAAAGATCTCTTTGCCTAGACCCAAGCATACATAGCCACTCCCTGGGGCATACCCTGTGTGCACCCATACTGATGCAAAACTCTTCTAAAATAAAATCTCTCAATGATATAAGTAGAATGCCTAATCATCCATCGAGGAGATAACATGAAAGCAAAATTAGTGTCATCCTCAGGCCAAGCCTCACATCCCACATATGGCCTCCAAACCACAACATCCAT